>VBSM01003215.1:33981015-34003445 GCA_008086735.1 Cheirogaleus medius | reverse complement strand
GGGGTCTTGCTATGTTGCTCAGGCTGGTCTTGAACTCCTGGCCTCAAGTGATCCATCCTCCTGCCTTGGCCTCCCAAAGTGCTGGGATTACAGGTGTGAGCTACTGCCCACTGTGCCTGTCCAGTTTTCCCTATTAACATCTTACATTAGTAAATTTGCTACAGTTAATGAAGCAATATTATCAACTAAAATCCATAGTTTATTTCTATTTCCTTAGTTTTTACCTAATGCCATTTTTCCATTTTAGTATACCACATTATATTTAGTTGTCACGTCTCATTTGGCTCCTTTGGGCTGTGACAGTTTTTCAGAGTTTCCTAGTTTTTGAAGACCTTGACAGTTTTGAGTAGTGCTGGTAGGCTATATTGTAGGATGCACCTCTGTTGGAATTTGAATGATATTTTTCTCATGATTAGATTGGGTTTATGAAGAGTTTAGGGAGGAAGATCACAGAGGTACAGTGCCATTTTCATCAAATCATATGAAGGGTCATACTATCTACATGATTTATGATTTTTTTTTTTGAGACAGAGTCTTACTCTGTTGCCTGGGCTAGAGTGCCCAGGTGTCAGCCTAGCCCACAGCAACCTCAAACTCCTGGGCTCAAGCGATCCTTCTGCCTCAGCCTCCCAAGTAGCTGGGGCTATAGGCATGTGCCACCATGCCTGGCTAATTTTTTCTATATATTTTTAGTTGGCCAATTAATTTCTTTCTATTTTTTTAGTAGAGACGGGGTCTCGCTCTTGCTCAGGCTGGTTTCGGACTCCTGAGCTCAAACGATCTGCCCACCTTGGCCTCCCAGAGTGCTAAGATTACAGGCAGATTTATGATTGTTGATAATGACCTTGATTACCTGGCTAAAGTAGCGTTGGGCTTCACCTATAAATTTACTCTTTTCATTTTCTCCCTTTTCATACTATAATTTTAGAAGGAAGTCCCCGTGTGCAATCCATACTTAAGGAATGGGGAGTGATGCTTCCCCTACTTTAGGGTGGAATATCTCCATAATTTATTTGGGATTTTTTTTGTATAGGCGATTTGTCTCTTCTCTCCAATTTATTTACTCAGTCATTTATTTATATTAGTATGAACTCATGGATATTTATTTTATACTTTGAGTTATAATCCAATACCATTGTGTTCATTTTGTTGCTCAAATTGTTTCAACTTTGGCTGTTGGGAGTTCTTCCAGTGGCTTTTGTATCCCTTTGATAGAATCCCATTGTGTTTTCAAGCATTTCCTTGCTTTGTGTTACTAAATGATGCTCCAGGCTCATCTTCTTTATTTCTTGCCCTAGTACTAGAATTGGCTATTTCTCTAAAGAGTCCTGCTTCCTTTTATTGAACCTTGTATTAGAACCAAGAGCTAGGCCCTATGTGAGCTTTTTGCTACTGGAGTGTTTCTTTTAGGCCCTCTCACCTGACAGAATAAAGAAATATATGTGTGTATACTTACTCATGTACACATACATGTCTATAAATATTTATATGTAGATACCATGTGTATCTATGTTAAGTTAAACATGGGTGTGTTTTTTTTTTTGTTAAAGAAATGGGGGTCTTGCTATGTTGCTCAGGTAGGATTGTGGCTATTCACAGGCAAGATCATAGCTCCCTGCAGCCTCAAACTCCTGGGCTCAAGCAGCCCTCCTGCCTCAGCCTCTTGATTAGCTGGGACTATAGGCGTGTGCAACCATGCCTGGCTAGGGCTCTTATTGATGTCTCCAACTGTATTCCATTACCACATAGATCATTCTAGCCTTCTGCCTCTGCTTATTTGTAAATTCCCACTCCAACAGTTAGATAACTAACTCCTACCATCTGCCACCATTTATTGTTCAGTTCCAGTATACAAGTATAGCAGTACCAGAATTCTTAACAGGTAGCCCTATGGGAAACAATTCTATCAAGTAGACTACTATGCTTATGTACAGTTCTTTTGTCTTTAGTCTTACAGAGTCCATTTCCAAATGACTGCTTTTTTTTTTTTTGAGACAGAGTCTCTGTTGCCCGGGCTAGAGTGCCATGGCATCAGCCTAGCTCACAGCAGCCTCAAACTCCTGGGCTCCAGCGATCCTCCTGCCTCAGCCTCCCGAGTAGCTGGGACTACAAGTACGTGCCACCATGCCTGGCTAATTTTTTTCTACATATTTTTAGTTGGCCAATTAATTTGTTTCTATTTTTTTTAGTAGAGACAGGGTCTCGCTCTTGCTCAGGCTGGTTTCGAACTCCTGACCTTGAGCGATCCACCCGCCTCGGCCTCCCAGAGTGCTAGGATTACAGGCATGAGCCACCGCGCCCAGCCCCAAATGACTGCTTTTTATCATCTAAAATTATGTAGTTATTGATGTGTACTTAAACATTTCTGAAATAATCGGTAATTTTTTGATTGCCATTATATAGAAATTGAATATTTGGCCTTAAGGAGAATGAGAGTTAGATGAGGAGTGGAATATAGAGAACCTGCTATATTTCACTTAATTATTATTTACTGTCTCATTTAATTCTCACAGTTGCTCTGTAAGGTGATATTGTCATCATTTTACAGAGGAGAAAATGAAGGCTCAAAGGAGTTACACAGAAAGGAATCAAGCTGAGATTCAAGGTCTGCCTGACTCCAGATCCTATGCCCTTTCCAACTTTCTCATCAGGTTGCTTAATATCTAGTTAAGGGAATGAAGCAGGAATATTTAAAGTCAAATAACAAGAGATATAAAGTACTTTAAGAATTTAATACAACATATAAGGCAGATATATCAATAGTATTAATTGCAAAGTAATTATTTGGACCATAATCTTATGGCAGTGATTTCTTTTTCTCTTACATGCCCTTTGTATCTGTTTTTTTTTTTTCCACAATGTGTTTTATTTTGTGTAAACAACACTAGAAAGCCTTTCATTTTTCACTTCTGTGTAGCCTTGTTTTTCTTCCCATTGCCTCCCTCCCATTTTCAAGCCTGTGAGTCAGCCATGCTAATGTTACCACCTTCTGTGTTTTCCAGGAAGTGAGTGCTTTTGGTGAGGAAGGTGAAGGTGATTATCTGGATGACTGGACAGTGCTCTGTAATGGGCCCTACTGGGTGAGAGATGGTGAGGTGCGCTTCAAACATTCTTCCACTGAAGTACTGCTGTCTGTCACAGGAGAACAATATGGCCGACCCATCAGTGGACAAAAAGAGGTGCATGGTATGGCTCAGCCAAGCCAGAACAACTACTGGAAAGCCATGGAAGGCATCTTCATGAAGCCCAGTGAGTTGCTGAAGGCAGAAGCCCACCATGCAGAGCTATGAATTTAGAGACTCTGAGCCATTGTCACCACACAGTGTTTATAGACATCATCTGCTGCTTCACCCTGGGAACCCTGCCACAAGTGCCCTGGGCAGTGGCCATGTCAGCACTGAGATGTAGATGCATGACAGAAAACAGTGGTTGTGTTTGGAAGCTTCAGCCCTTCACACTTTAATTGGTTGCTTTCCCAGACTTGGGTCAGTTCTTTCTGAGGACATGCTGGTGAAGGAACAGATGCTTTTTATTCTCACTGATAAAACATACTAAGGGGGACATTCCTCTTAGCTGGGAAACTTACTCCTCAAGAGCTTGGCATTGTGGATTGTTAATGTGTGTGACTTTCCCCCTATTCTTTCTCCAATATGATTTTTTAGAAAAGAATTTTACTACCAGTCACTGTGTTGTTATTTATCAGATGTGCTATTTCATGATTTGCTTAATCCTCAAGTCATAAAATAACTTTTGAGATGCTGGGAACCTTCAACATGGCCACCCAACTTTTTTTTTTTTTTTTTTTTTTTTTTTTTTTTTTTTTTTTTTGAGACAGGGACTCACTCTGTTGCCTGAGCTAGAGTACAGTGGCATCATAGCTCACTGTAACCTCAAACTCTTGGGCTCAAGCGATCCTCCTGCCTCAGCCTTCCGAGTAGCTGGGACTACAGGTGCACACCACCACACCTGGCTAATTTTTAAATTTGTTGTACAGATAGGGTATTGCTCTGTTGCTCAGGCTGGCCTTGAACTCCTGGCCTCAAGTGATATTCCCACCTGGGCCTCTCAAAGTGCTAGGATTACAGGCGTGAGCTACTGTGCCGAGTCTTTTTTAAGGGCTTTATTTGCATCCAAACCTTTTCTGTCTCTACTTTCACTTCTCCCCAGCCACCTCATCTTTATTAGATTTTTGACTAATTATGTCTAAGACTCTCAAAGAATACAGAATAATAAATAGCCAATGAAATATTTTGCTTTGGATCTGTTACTGCAGATGAGAAAAAGTAAAGTAGAAAGACCAACATGTATTCACTGCTAAATACTAGGCAGCATATTATACATCATTTAATCTTCACAGAAATATAGGGTAGATATTAAAGTTTTACCAATGCGGAACAGAAAAGTTGGGTAACTGCCTGAATTCTGAAAACTAGAAAATTTGGGATAGTAATCCAGCTGTGTCTGACTCATGTTCTTTTTACTGCACTATAATTGTGTTTAGCTCTCAGAAAACAAGTCTTTTTTTTATAAACAGAGATATATCTTTCTCTCAAAAGATGAATAGAAAACTTTTGTTCTCTGCTTACCTCATTTCTTTCTCTCTTTTGCCGGTTAATTCCAGAAAATTTGTTCCTATAGCCTTCAATCATGGTAGTGGTAAACAGTGGTGGCTGCCATCTGCTGGCATTTCAGTGACTAGCAGCCTTTTTTATTTTTAGAAACTTCTGGGTTTTGTTCTTTTTTCTACTTGCTTTAAGTTGTTAATGTTGAACTTTTATTTTTAAAGGAGAAGGAAGTAATTAATGTTGAACATTTACAGATGCCAGTTCTGTGCCAAACATGGCCGTTACTTTAAAAGATATGGTCTCTTTTACAAGGACTTGTGGTCTCAGTAAACTGAGCCTCCATTGCTTCCTCTACCTCCCAACCCCTTATTTCACTTCAGTTACATTGATGACTTGAAATCTCTCCAGAAAGCAGTAGACAAATAATAAAAATCAAAATTTTAGGCTATGAGATGTTTGGAAGTAAGGCTGGTAACAGTCTAGGGAGAAAGAAGGAAATGATAGGAATCTTAGCTGAATAAAGGGAACAGGTTGGGTAAGATGAACTAGAGTGGAGAAGTGTTGCAAGGCACTCCTTGATTTGCATAGTTTTCAGTGAATTGTTGGGCTTTCCCTGAGCTTTCAGAGGACACACCCTGATGGGAGGCTGCAGATTACAAGGAAGATGACACAGAAATAGTGCTTGAGAGGTAAGTATGGCATTGAAACAGTGGTGGACCCCTTGGGGAGATGTGAAATAATTGATAGGAGGACTAGATAGGGAAGGAAACCAGTGGGAGGAGTAAAAGCAACTTTGGGGAACACACAGGTGAAAGTTTAAATGGTGCTTTATCTCAGGGAGCCAAAAAGAGGCTCTGAGTAAAATCTTGAAGGAAATTTATGGAGATTAGGAAGTGAAAGCAAAAGGACATGAAGTACTCCATAGTATTTATTTTGAAATCTTTAGGATTCCTTCCTCCCTTCCATCCCTCCCTCTGTCCTTCCTTCCTTCATTCTTTTTGAGAGTCTGGCTCTGTTGCCTGGGATAGAGGGCAGTGGCGTCATTATCATAACCCACTGCAACTTCAAACTCCTAGGCTCAAGTGATCCTCCAGCCCCAAGTAGCTGGGACTACAGGCGTGGGCTACCACACCTGATTTCTTTAGTTTATACTGTATTAGTAGATCATCATTCACATATTAATCCATAGCATCACAGTAACTCTAAGGGACCGTTGGCCAATTCCCTCATTTTACAGAGAAGAAAGCAGGCAAAATTGACCCTGACCTGAATTGACCCTGAATTTTCTATTTTATGTATTAATAATAATTATGTTTGCTTCCCAGAAAAACCATTTGTTGCTGAAGGGCAAGAACAATGTTCACTACATCTGCAGTATTTTCCCCCTCTCCCCACCTCCCGGGGCCAATTTCATGCTATACATACGGTAGATACTTAAAACTGCCCAAAAGGTAGGTCAATACATGCTAATTTGTAACCACGTATGAACAAAAGAAAAAAAATACATATTACCAGAACAGTGTTCAAACAGTAAATGAGTTAACAACTCATGGGTTTCCCCTGTGGATGGAATGAGGTGGGATTTTTGAGGCCTTTTAATCACCTCGTGAGTTCCTCAATAATTTTCACAGAGAATCCTTGAATAAGATGGGCTTGCTACTGTGTCTGACCCAGAGGTGTAACTGCCGCAGAACCCTCTGTGCAGGCCCTAAGTGGTCAGGCAGCCTATATAACTCCCCGGAAAGTGGAACCCTCTGCGGCCGAGATGAGCCGGCCAGGCCCACAGCCAGCCCAGGGAGCGGGCCCGGACTCCGACCCCAACGGGCCCGGGGCTCCGCAGTTACGGGCACCGTCCGGCGCGCCCGGGGCGGGGCGTGTGTGTCAACTCTCGCTTGGTTCCCCTGCGCCCTCCTCCCGGAGCCACGCCCGTACTTCGCGCACGCAGCCAGTCGGCCCTCTCGGGCGCGGGCGCGGGGCGGGGCGGAGCTCAGGAGGGAGCCAGCTGGCTGGCTGGCGGGCTGCGGAAGGCGGGGCTCGCGTGCGCACCAACGCTTCCTCGCACGGCGTTACCCCTGCGCGCGCGGCTGGTCGGCCCGCGGCGGCGCTGCTCGGATCCGGCGTCGGGGCCCGGCATGGCGGGGGCCGGGGCCAGGCCGGGCCGGACCCGGACCTAAATGACTCTGCTCGTCTCCGCGCTGTTGGTCTTGCTGCTGTTTGCGCTTACCGCTCTCTTTCTAGGCCGGTGAGGGGCTCGCGGCCACGGCGGGCGGGGGAAGGAGGAAGAAGGACTGAGGAGGGGGCGCGCGCTGGACAGAGGCGCGGGAGGCGGAGAGGATGGGGCCGAGGAGGGGGCGCGCGGTGAGGGGAGGGCTCGAGCGGGCCTGCGGCCCGAGCTGCTGGGGATGGGCTGCCAGTGTGGGGGGGAGACTGAGGGAGCGGGTGGGGCCTGAGGAAATGCTGAGGTCGGGAACTGAATAGGTGTGTGTGAGGAAGGGGCTTGGTTCGGTGGTCTCCCTTTCCCTCCCCCACAAGCCCCTGAATGTCCTCTTCACCAAGGGCGAAGTGCACTTGCGGCCTCGCCCTGGGGAGGGGACAGGAGGTCTGGTTATCCAGGGGAGAGCGGCATTTGAGTTGGTCAGTTCTGACCCCACAGTGCCTTCTTGCGGACACCTGTCTGGAGGGTCAGTGGAGAAATGGAGACCTTTTGGGGAGTGTGTGATGGCACATCTGACAGAACTGCCTCTGTTTTGATTTCTGCTAGGGCCTCTTCTCTCTACCTCTGGGATTCCTAACGATTTGAGAGATTGCTTTTTTTGTTCCCAACTTAGAGTGGAGTTTAGTGTGTGTGATATCCTCTGGGTGGAGGGGTCCCTTGGGGCTAGGATCCTGATCATTGTGGCTGAATGTGTATGATAGACTGGTTCTTTGGGAAGAAGGAGAGTTTTGCAGAAAATCCAGTTGCAAAACATGACCCTTTGCAAGGCTTTCTGTGACCAGCAAAGGATGTGGGAAGACCTTGGGAGAGGGTTCTGTGAATTTACAGGGAGTTTTCTGCAGGTGGCTTGCGGTCCGGTGGGCCACCAAGTGGTGTCAGCGGAATCTGCAGGCGGAGCTAAAGATTGGCTCCTTCCGCTTTTTTTGGATCCAGAATGTCAGTCTTAAGTTTCAGCAGCACCAGCAAACAGTGGTGAGTTCTGGGAGACTCTCTGGGTGTGTGTGTGGTTGAGCCAGCTGAATTTCAACTTTTAATTTACTTTTTTTAAATCCTGGATGCCTTTTGTAATTAATCCCATCCTTGCCATCTCTTTACCAAGATGGTCCTTCCTAGAGCTAGTTGGGGAACACTGGGATTGATGTAAGTCGTTCAGCTAAAAATGTTTATAGGGCACAGAATGTCCAGAGCACCTAAGAAAGAATCAGAAGTAAAGAATAGAAGAAAGATAACAGGAAATAAAAGGCCTCACTGTTCTAATTTAAGAGGGGAATCAGGGCAGCATACCCATAAAAGAGAAATTCTAAGCAAGTTCAACTAACGTCATCAGGCGAGGGCTGAGCAGAGAAGCCAGTGGCAATGGAATGGCACAAATATAGTGGAAGTGCCTATAGTGATTCCTCTTCTTCTAGAACTCAGAACCTTTCTTGGCTCATCAAGCTGCTCATTGCTTACCTAGCAGCTAGTGTACAAAGCTTTCTCCAATACTGTTTTAGGAAATTGATAACCTGTGGATTTCCAGCAAACTCCTTAGCCATGATCTGCCGTGAGTACCCTATATCCTTACTTCTTCACTTGGGGAATATTTTGGAGTTGTGTTTGCAAAGTGAGATTCTTTTACAGAGGCCTTACAGCCCAAGGAGGGAAGAAAGTTCTTGCTGAAATCTCCTTGTTAGCCTGGGTGCCATTATCTTGTGAGATGGATATTGAAAACTCCTATGAGACTATTCTCTGTGATTTGAACTGTATTTATAGGAAGGATAAAAGAATGGATGTGGGGCTGGGGAAGAGGTTGCTGTGGGATGGATGGACCTGGTGGCAGTGAGGTTTCTCTTCTGGGCAGACACTATGTGGCGTTGTGCTTTGGAGAAGTGCGTATCAGAACGGACCTACAGAAAATTTCTGGCTTGTCTGCCCCATTCTCCCAGAGCACTGGGGTGGATCAAAAGGAGCTGTCCTTCAGCCCATCCTTATTGAAGATCTTCTGCCAAGTGAGACTTCTTCCACTATCCTGGACTGTACTTTGGGATGGTTGGCTTTGGAGTTGTGGGTAGATTTTTCTATTTTGGGGGCATAATGCTAAGAGCTGCCTCTCACTCTTTCTCAGCTGGAAAGGAAGGGCGGTACCTTGACATTAATTTATCCTTGTTTCTTCCTTTCAGTTATTTTCCATTCATGTAGATGCTATTAACATCATGGTTCTCAAGGTGGATACCTCTGAATCCTTGTGGCATATTCAGATCAGTAGAAGCAGATTTCTTTTGGATAGTGATGGGAAAAGGTAAGCACTGGTAGAGGAAGGTCTGGCAGTCCCATTCTTGATTTAGAGTTGCTTCAGGGCAAATGAATGTCAAGGCCTCTTATCAAAGCGTCAGGTTCTCATTCTGTACAATTTGAGGAGAGGCTAAGATTAGGCATTTCTGCTTGCCTGTCCTTTCTAGTCAACGGAACTTGAGGGAGGTAAATGGCAAGGAATGGGACCGAATGTTCTTAATTTTTTTCCTCTTCCAGGTTAATTTGTGAGGTGAGCTTATGTAAGATCAACAGCAAAGTTCTAAAGAGTGGTCAGCTGGTAAGTATGCCATGGTCATTCAGATACCTCATTTCTTCCTGGGTGTAAGGTATGAAGGAGCTTAGGGCCTACATTTTAGATTCTATGTCCTTAATGGAGTTTCCTTGAGCCAATACCCAGTGTTCCAGACCACTACATTTTGACATAAAACTCCCTACACACCCACCTTAGAGGCTTATCCTTCATACAGGAGGACACCTGCCTAGTGGAGCTCTCCCTGGCCTTGGACCTGTGTCTAAAGGTGGGCATTAGCAGTAGGCATCTAAAGGCTATCACTGTGGACGTGTGGACACTCCATGCTGAACTTCATGAAGGCCTCTTCCAGAGTCAGCTGCTGTGCCAGGGCCCAAGCCTGGCATCCAAGCCTGTTCCCTGTTCAGGTAAAGCCCCAGTCATTGAGCCTTTTGGCTGCCTTGTTCTCAGGGATTATTTTGGAATTAGACAAAAATAGTGGTCTCACTACTCATTTAAATGTGAGTCATTTGTCACCATGGACTTTGAACCTGAGGATAGAGGAAATAGGGCATTTGCTTGTGTTGAGTGAAAAGAACTAACATTTAGTGTGTACCTATTATGAATTATACCCATGTTATGTTTTACATACAGTTGGCCCTTGAACAGCATGGGTTTGAATGCACAGGTCCACTTATATGTAGATATTTTTTAACACATTTGGCCCTCTATATCCACGGGTTCCACATCTGCAACCAAATGCAGATGGAAAATAAGGTATTCACAGAATGTGAAACTCAGCGATAACGGAGGGCTGACTCTTCCTATATGCAGGTTCTGCAGGACCTACTGCTGGACTTCAGTATGTGTGGATTTTGGTGTATATGGGGGTCCTGGAACCAGTCCCCTGAGGATACTGAGGAACAACTGTATGTTCTCTCACTGAGTCCACAGCATTTTATAAATAAGGAAACTGAAGCCTAGGAAGGTTAGCTAGGAAATTAGACTTAGCTCATACAGCTGCTAATCAGTAGTAAAAATGAGGTTTAAATTATTTGGTCCTAAAGGCCATATTCTTTCCATTATACCAAATTGCCCCCCATACTATTTATGTTTTTAGAGTCTGGGGAAGGAAGTACAGCAAGTGCCTGGATCTCTGGAGTATTTGCCTTATGGCCTAGCTTGGGCATTTGCTTAGCTTACTATATGTGGGAGGATTTGGCCATAGAGGGCAGGGCATTTCAGAAGAATTGAGAATGTTATGGATTGATGGTTCTTGTGTTATTCATTCATATTTTCAGAGGTGACAGAGAACTTGGTTGAGCCAACTCCACCTGGCCCGTTCCTTTTCCAGCAGCTGCCAGACCAGGTCAAAGTTAAGATGGAGAATACAAGTGTCGTGTTGTCCATGAATAGTCAAAAGAGGTGAGGTCTCTCCTGACGCAGAAGTGTGGAGAGCAATAGTGGGAGCTGTATACTGGGATCTCTATGACCTGCCTAGTAGCTACACTGAGCTTGTCTATGGGGAGAAAGGAAGTAGGAATGGCATTCCACATCTTTCTGAGCTAGAATCTGTCTTGGTCCAGGCACCTGACTTGGACGCTGAAGCTACTACATTTCCTGTACCACCGTGATGAGGATCAACTGCCCCTTCGAAGCTTCACAGCAGACTCTGATATGGCACAGATGAGCACTGAACTCCTACTGGAAGGTTCATGGGTTGGGTACTGGTACTGAGAGAGCAAAGGAGGATTAGATATTCTCTTTGCTCATGCCCCATATGGTCTTCTTAATTTAATATCAGTGTAACTGGGGAGAGGGAGGAGGAAACATGTTGAGAGAAAATAGCCCCAACTCACAAATGGTGATAGTCTGTTTATATCCTTGCCTGCCTCTGTCCCTTTCCTAGTTTTACCCTTTGCTGTCCCAGTGCTCACCTCTGATCTGCCCTTTGGCCTTTTACAGATGGGTTGTTGCTGTCCCAGAGTCGCCAGCGCATTGTGTGCCTCAGCTCCCTCAAGGCTAGTGTGCAGGTGTGATGACTGTGGTACCAAGAATCGTTCCTTGCTCTGTTCTCTCTCTACTTCATTGCATTATGAGTTAACGAAATAAAACCCAAGCCCACAGTTCTGGTCTTCTCATTTCCAGGTGACCACAATTGACCTCTCGGCTTCCCTGGTTCTGAACACTTGTATCATTCACTACCGGCACCAGGAATTCTCTCACTGGCTACACATGCTAGCACTGGAGACCCAAGGGTCTAGTTCACCTGTTCTTGAGCAAAGGAAAAAAAGGTCAGTTTGATCTTTTTCAGCAGCCATCCTATGAGTTGGATTCTCTAGGATTCTTTTGGTCCCAAGTGGTATCATGTCTAGTCTCAGTAGCAATCCTGTTTTATGTAGCTTCCCATTAGGCTAGATTCCTTGATGGCAGGATGATATCATGTTCGTTTTTGTGTCCTCAGTGCCCTGCACAGTATCTTATACAAAGTAAACATTTGTTGAACTGAACTTAAATGATAAAAAATATCTTGTCTGTCTTAGATGATAAGGTGGCATTGTCATGTCTGCAGTGACATTTCTGTCTTTGTGTAGTGCTTCCATCGTGCTATACAGAGATCTTAAGGAGAGTAGTTTGGAAGTGATGCTTCTGGGTTACATTAGGTTGAATCATACAATATTGTTGGTGTTCACCATATTTGACTCATAAAAATGGCAATTTCATATGGTTCAACCTAATGTCTTTCTGGGGTTCCTGCAGATTACCATTGAGAGTACCATTAGCAGCAAGCTAATGAATTCAGCCTTTTACCTTCTAGTTGTATCCCATCGTAAGAATCACAATGAAACTCTAAATTCCCATCCTGATTTTGAGAACTTCAGGAATCTGTCCCATGATAGGAAGCTGCAGTTCTTTCCTTATCAAACAATGATGTCTTGTTCCTGTGTAGAACCTTCCCCCAAATCCTGGCTCCCATCATCTTTAGCACTTCTGTCTCCAATGTCAACATTTCCATTCAGCTTGGAGATACACCACCTTTTGCCTTGGGATTCAATTCCATCTCTCTGGGTAAGACTCTGGGATGGAAAAGGAACAAGAATCTGTCCATTAGAGGAGCTAGGCCCAATTGATGGCCACAGTGGCTCCATAGAACTCTCCTTTCCCACCTTTGTTCAGATTACCAACACCTCAGGCCACAGAGCATCCATCAGCGAGGCGTCCTAACTGTGGACCACCTCTGCTGGCGTGTGGGCAGTGACTCCCACATTCAGCGGGCACCACACCCACCCAATATGCATGTTTGGGGTGAGGCACTTGTCCTGGACTCCTTCACATTACAGGTAGGTGGGGGTTTTGGTGAATAGGGTCCCACACAGCTTTCTCATCCTGTCATGCTTCAGAGCACTGAGCATCTTACTGGCAACAAGTGATGCATCAGGGCATTACAAAACTGTGCACTTGCATACTTCTCATTGGGTCCATCTGCTTCTTTTCTAGGGTAGCTATAACCAGCCTTTGGGCCTATCCAGCACCCAGTCAGATACCCTCTTTCTTGATTGTACCATTCGAGGACTTCAGGTAGAAGCATCAGACACGTGTGCTCAATGTCTGTCTCGTATCTTATCCCTGATGGGCCCTCAATATGGGAAGTCAGTTGTCTCTAGGGAATCTTCATTTGGGGAATCTGTGTCGTTACTGTGGAAGGTGGACTTGAAGGTGGAGGACATGAACTTGTTCACCCTTTCTGCCCTGGTCGGTAAGTGACACAGGGGGTCTATGCTGAAGTGTGTAGTGTGTAACCTAAGCAGATTATGCTGGTTTAGGCTGCTCCTTCTCGATTAATGAAGTTGATTATCTGGAATTTTCCTAAAGTAGAGACATGAGATGCTGGAAAGTCTTACATAAATATTGGGCTTATTGATATTTCTTAAGGGCTTATGAAAGGCAAGTATTAAGCAAAACATATAAGAAAAAGACTTAGGCCGGGCATGGTGGCTCACACCTGTAATCCTAGCACTCTGGGAGGCCGAGGCGAGGCGGGTGGATCGCTCAAGGTCAGGAGTTCGAAACCAGCCTGAGCTAGAGCGAGACCCCGTCTCTACTAAAAATAGAAAGAAATTAATTGGACAACCAATATATATAGAAAAAATTAGCTGGGCATGGTGGCGCATGCCTGTAGTCCCAGCTACTCGGGAGGCTGAGGCAGTAGGATTGCTTGAGCCCAGGAGTTTGAGGTTGCTGTGAGCTAGGTTAACGCCATGGCACTCACTCTAGCCTGGGCAACAAAGTGAAACTCTGCCTCCAAAAAAAAAAAAAGAAAAAGACTTAGCTTTGATGTGGTCAACAGAGTGAAACCCATGTAGCTTTTTATTTCCTTGTGTGTTTAGTTCTAGAGAGTAAAAGATATATCTCTGCACAATTTGTAGGAGTTAGAGAATTTCTTTGTCTTTGGCAGATCTAGTTAGGTTAAGATGGGAAAGGGAAAATTTTCCTGAAATGAGGAATGAACTTAATAAGGAGGCTTGGGGAATAAAGATAATTAGAGTAAAGGGAGTAAGTAAGAAAGGAGAGTAAGGACTGAAGCTGCTATTTGAGAGTTAAGAACCAAGGCTGATATGGTTTCTGGATGTTAGGTGCTTCAGAGGTACGACTGGACACTCTGACTGTTCTGGGCAGTGCTGAGACCTCCTCCGTGGGGATTCAAGGACTTGTGCTTGCGCTGGTGAAGTCAGTCACGGAGAAGATGCAGCCCTGTTGCAAAGCCCCTGATATCCCCACTCCAGTGCTCAGCCTCTCCATGCTCTCTGTCACCTATCACAGCAGCATCCGCTCGCTGGAGGTAATGTTCCTGTGGGGCGGTGGGGCCAAGCTATTTTTTCCCTCAGCTTAGAACCTTTCTCAGTCTTTTTGACTCGTGTTGTGAAACTCATCTCGTGGGAAATATGACACTTGGTGTTCTTTATTTTTTTCTGGCTTGTTCTATATGTTCTAAACTTTTTGTGGAATTTAAAATATATATAAAACTAGAGAGAATATATAAGCTTTCATGTTCTAAACTTCACTAATTACCAGTTCATGACCAACTTGCTTCAGTTATACTCCTACCAATCTCCTCTGCCCTAGGCTCTGGGATTATTTTGAAGCAGGTACCAGATATACATAATTTCAACTATAAATATTTTAGTATGTATCTATGAAAAATAAGGGGCTTTTAAAAATGATTTTGTTGGCTGGTCCGAGTACAGTGGCGTTTACAACTAATTGATCACAACCAGTTACAGATTCCTTTGTTCCTTCTCCACTCTCACTGCTTCACTTGACCAGCCTAAGGGAAAAAAAAGATTTTGTTGAAGTCCTTAGCTTAGCTCATCAAAAGATTGGAAGGAATCTGAAGATGGAGGCTCTGGCAAGTTTTGAGAGGCTTTCCAATATCTATCTTTAGAGTATCAGATGGACATGGGACCTTCTTAGAAGGAGGGTGGGATATTTTACTCTGTCAGACTTCATCTTCCTTTAGAAACAGGAGAAGTTCCTTTTTAGAGGTTGGAACTCTAGAGAATTTTCCTGTCCTGGAATTCTACTTTTCTCTGTCCACTTAGCTATTTAGAACTGACTCTGTTTTTCAAGCTGACAAGGAATCTTCTCCCTTCCCTGAGGCATACTTTTTCATACGTCAATTGTTGTGTTGACTTGTGTGGTCATACTTTATACTACCTTTTGAGAATTACGTCAAGATGCAGTCAATTCATGAAATGGTTTCAAATTGCCTATTGTAGTTGTTATTAGAGTGTGGCTGTTAATAGATAACTCATGAGCAGAAACATAAAGTCAGATGATTTATGGAGTACCTACTGTGTATATTGTAGTAGATACCAGAGAATTAAAATACATGGCCCCTACTCTCAGACAATATAGAATCCAGTTGAGGATTCTTAGAAGTACTCTTAGAACTTAGAAATACACTTAAATATAAGATAAGTAACAACTGTTAGCTCAGCATATTAGTGTTTACAGAAACAAAGCAAGGGAGTAATTAATGTGGCTACTCAGCAAAGACTTCTGGGTGGAGATGTTCTTAAGCCAGGTATGCATGTATAATCCTTGCCATCTCTACTGTTCTGGGACATGGTAAGTGACAGATCCTTTTCTTTTGCTCCTTAAAGGTTCAGTGTGGTGCAGGGCTGACCTTACTCTGGAGTCCCCCAGATCACATGTACTTGTATCAACATGTCCTGGACACCCTACATTGCCGGGACCTACTAAGAGCCACTATGTTTCCTGAGACTGTTCCATCCCTTAAACTGGAAACTCCAGGGACCACTTCTGAACTAGAAGGCCATCCCCCTGAGCCATCCCCCACAAAGCGGCTGCTAAACCTGACTCTGGAGGTGAACACAGCCAAGCTGACAGCTTTTGTAGCTGAGGACAAGTTCATTACCTTGGCTACAGAGAGTGTGTCACTGAGCCGGCATGGAGGTTCCTTGCAGGCTTACTGCCCAGAGCTGGCTGCTGGCTTTGATGGGAATAGTATCTTCAACTTCAAGGAGGTAGAGGTACAGCTGCTACCTGAGCTGGAAGAGATGATCCTCCACCGGAACCCCTTGCCTGCACTGCAGACCCTCCGGAACCGTGTTTGGCTCCTCTCCCTTGGCTCAGTCTCAGTGGAGTTCCCTTATCAGTATGACTTCTCTCAAACTCTAGATGAGGCTGTAGGAGTTCAGAAATGGCTGAAGGGGCTGCATCGAGGGACTCATGCTTGGGTCTCTCCAAGCCCTGCCCCACTCCCACCTGATTTACTCTTAAAGGTTCAGCATTTTTCATGGGTTTTCCTGGATGACATTTTTGAGGTGAAACTTCATGATAACTATGAACTGATGAAGGATGAAAGTAAGGAGAGTGCCAAAAGGCTGCAGCTATTGGATGCCAAAGTGGCTGCCCTTCGGAAGCAGCATGGGGAGTTATTGCCAGCCCGCAAAATTGAGGAGCTCTATGCCTCTTTGGAACGCAAAAACATTGAAATTTACATCCAGCGCTCCCGTCGTCTCTATGGCAACACACCCATGCGCCGGGCACTGCTCACTTGGAGCCTGGCAGGGCTAGAGCTAGTGGCTCTGGCTGATGCCTCCTTCCACGGGCCTGAGCGTGTGATAGAGCAGGTTCGAGAGCTTGATCCAGGCAGTCCTTTTCCTACTGAGGGAGTAGATCTTGTCATTCAGTGGTGTCGCATGCTCAAGTGCAATGTCAAGACCTTTTTGGGTATGTAGTATTTCCCTTACTTGCAGACCCTGATGTTTGCCCTTTGAGCTCTAGGGAGCTCTCTGAGTGATTACAGAGGAGTTAGGTTATATGAGGAACTGTGGCTGGTTTTAGATGAGTGGAATGGGATGGGTGGGGCTCCCCTTCCCTTCCCTTTCTTTGTTCCTGAATTTCACCCTGAAACTGCTTGGCTAACATAAAGAGACAGCTAACACAGTCATCTTTAAGGTCATTGTGGCTCTTGGATCTCAGTACTATGCCCTTAACCTTCTGCTCCAAGGTCACCGTGCCCTTTTTCAGCTTTGCTACCAATTCCTGGCCCTTGTTCTGTCAGTTGACTTTATAAATATATATGGGTAAAAGTAGTAGCAAGGCAAAAAAAAAGTTTGTGAGTGCTAAGACAGCCCCCCTGAATAGCTGGCTTGTATCCTCCCCATAATAACAGTTCGGATCAGAGACTATCCACGGTACCTGTTTGAGATCCGTGACTGGCGGCTGATGGGTCGACTTGTGGGTACTGAGCAGAGTGGTCAGTCTTGTTCCCGTCGGCGCCAGATCCTGCACTTGGGGCTTCCATGGGGTAACGTGGCAGTAGAGAGGAACATGCCCCCACTCAAGTTCTACCATGACTTCCACTGTGAGTAGAGAAGGGCATTTGGTTTGGCTGAGGGACATTTGTGATGGCTGAGATGGGAGATGAGCTGAGACCCTCTAGAGTGAAGGAGAAAGAGAGGAGTGAAGCTGTGTAACAAGCTATAGCCTTTGTTCCTCTACCCCAGCGGAAATCTTCCAGTACACAGTAGTATGGGGCCCATGCTGGGATCCAGCCTGGACACTGATTGGCCAATGTGTGGACCTCTTGACCAAGCCCTCAGCTGACCCCAGCCCATCTTTGCCTTGGTGGGACAAGAGCCGTCTTCTGTTCCATGGGGACTGGCACATGGACATTGAACAGGCGAACCTGCACCAGCTGGCTACTGAGGTGAGGGAGCCCATGATACTGTATTCCTATTGGGATGATATGGTAAAGGTCTATAGAGCACATGGGGGAAGAGAAAAAGGTACTGATTTGGGAGATGAGGATGGTTTTCTTACCCATATCTCACCCAAGTTCTTGGGGGTGGTTATAGGATCCATACAACACAACTGAAAATATGCACTGGGAGTGGAGCCACCTATCTTTTCATTGGAAACCTGGTCAGTTTGTGTTCAATGGTGACTTGGATATCAACGTGAGAACAGCCTCTAAGTGAGTGGAGTGAAGGGTGGGGCCTCAACAGGGTGGGAGACTTGGGTGGAGGGAGAAGGGAAGAGCCAAGGGGAGGTGAGTGATCAGGGTACTGAGGGTTGGGGCTCTGTTGTGAGGCAGGTATGACGACTGCTGCTTCCTTCACCTGCCTGACCTCTGCATGACACTGGACCTGCAGTGGCTGTGCCATGGGAACCCACACGATCATCATGGTGTCACTCTGCGGGCCCCAGAGTTCCTGCCTGAGGTGCCCTTGGGCCAGTTCCATGACTCCTACCGGGCCTTCCGCTCTGAGAACCTTAATCTCTCCATCAAGATGGATCTGACTCGGCACAGTGGGAGTGAGGCTCGGGCTTGGGGCAGGTGGGGGGAAGGGCTGGGAGGATGGGTTTGGACACTGAGGACTTCAGCTTGATTCTCTGGGTAGGGGATAGAAAGGCAAGGGAGAATTTGGGTTAGGACCCTTTTTTGGAAGAAGGTTGGTGTCCTAGTCCTTTGGGGCTGCTATAACAATAATACCATACATTTGGTAATTTGCAAACAACAAACATTTATTTCTCATAGTTCTGGGGGCTGGGAAATCCAAGATCAACGTGCTGGCAGATTTGGTGTCTGGTGAGGGCCTGTTCCTCGTAGATGGCAAGTTTTGCTGTGTCCTCATATGGCGGAAGGAGCCAATGAGCTCCCTTGGGCCTCTTTCATAAGGGCACTAATCCCATCCATGAGGGCTCCACCAAAGGCCTACCTCTTAACACTGTCACCTTAGGAGTTAGGATTTCAACATATGAATTTGGGGGGGGGGGGCACAAACATTCAGACCACAGCAGTAGGTGAAAGCAAAGAGTTTATTTTTACCTAAATCTTTGAAAGAAGAGAGAGTTAGGGATGCTGAATGTGAGGCTGGGTGTGTTTAGGTTTTTAAACCTCTACAACGTGAAGCTAGAGAAGGATTTAGCTTCACCTCTGTGTTTCAGCCACAGCTAGGAAATTTCTATTCTTCCCTTTGCAGCAATATCTCAGCCCCGGATTCTACTATATAGTAGTACCCTGCGCTGGATGCAAAACTTCTGGGCAACTTGGACTAGTGTCACAAGGCCTATCTGCAGGGGAAAGCTCTTCAATAACCTGAAACCCAGCAAGAAGAAACTTGGCCAGCACTACAAGCAGCTTTCCTATACTGCCCTTTTTCCACAGCTGCAGGTCAGGCTCTAATATCCCTGTTGACATCTGTTCTCCTTCTCTAGATTTCTTGTTTTCTCATCTTAGGTCTCTTAATCATCCCTCTCACGCCATCCTTTGTTTAGTGTTATGGTCTGTTGCCAGGTACATTATTGGGCCTCATTTGCCCAGCAACGGGGCATCCAAATTGAATGCAGTCAGGGCCATGTCTTCACTCGGGGGACTCAGCGGCTTATACCTCAAGGTAAGATCAAAGACTCCTTTCATTTCTCCTAGCTTGTTCCTTGTCTTTTTTTTTTTTTGAGACACAGTCTCACTCTGTTGCCTGGGCTAGAGTGCCATGGCATCCTAGCTCACAGCAACCTCAAACTCCTGGGCTCAAGCGATCCTTCTGCCTCAGCCTCCCGAGTAGCTGGGATTACAGGCATGCACCACCATGCCCAGCTAAGTTTTTCTATATATTTTTAGTTGGCCAATTAATTTCTTTCTATTTTCAGTAGAGACGGGGTCTTGCTCTTGCTCAGGCTGGTTTCAAACTCCTGACCTTGAGCGATCCTCCCGCCTCAGCCTCCCAGAGTGCTAGGATTACAGGCGTGAGCCACCACGCCCGGCCATTCCTTGTCCTTTTCCCCTTTCTCATCTCCATTTCCCTCCTCTCTTTCTGTCTCACATGATCCTTTTGTATTGGTCCACATGGGCTCTGTGTGCCTCCTTTTCTCAGCAGGCACAGTCATGAGGCGCCTTATCTCTGATTGGAGCGTGACTCAGATGGTGAGTGACCTAAGTCAGGTGACCGTTCACCTGATGGCCTCACCCACTGAAGAGAATGCTGATCACTGTCTTGACCCCTTGGTAACAAAGACCCACCTGCTGAGCTTGTCTTCTCTCACCTACCAACGGCATAGCAATCGCACGGCTGAGGAGGTACCACCTGACACAGTCTCTTTATTACCTTATTTATGTTAGTACGTATCTCAGTCTGCTCGGGCTGCCATAACAAAATACCATAGACTGGGTGGCTTAAACAATAGAAACTTATTTTTCACAGTTTTGGGAACTGGGAAGTCGAAGATCAGAGTACCAGCATGGTTGTGTTCTGGTGAGGGCTCTTTTCCTGGCTTGCAAATGTCTGCCTTCTCTCTGTGTCCTCACATGGCAGCGAGAAAGCAAGTGTGCACATGTGTGAGTGGGTGTGAGCATGCATATGCACAAATGCTGTAGTTTCTCTTACTATAAAAGCACTAATCCTATCATGAAGGCCCCACCTCATGACTTCATCTAAACCTAATTACCTCTGAAAAGCTCGTCTCCATATACTGTCACATTAGGGGTTAAGGCTTCAACATGTGAATTTGGGCGGAACATAATAAAGTCCACAGGAGTAGGTTTTAGGCTAAGTCCCTGGTAAGGTTCCTAATTATATTCTAGGCATATTATGTCATTACTTTATGATGTACTTGGTTTAGCTATATGAGCAGCCCTGTTTTTGAAAATTCCTTTTCTCCCTCTGCTTCTAAAGGTAGTTTCTTACTCTTCAGGAAATAGAATAGAAGTTTTTTCCTAGCACCTTATTTGGTGCTGACAAAAATTGGGAGAGGGGGGTGGAAATCCTTTCAATTTGGGAAGGATTTATAGTTGAAATTCTCTGAATCATTTAAAATACAGTGGGTATAGTTAGAATGTAATGTAATGTATAAGCTCAGACCACTTAGTTTTTCTTTCTCCAGGGGCTTTCTGTGTTCCCCAAAACAGGTTTATTATTCAACAAGCTTGTTCTCTTATCTCTGCATTTGCGGTCCAGGAGCATTGGGGGGAATTCCTATGCTACCCTGAGATCCTTTTTCTGTTTCTCAGGAGCTCTCTACTCGAGATGGGGATCCTACCTTTCATACACACCAGCTGCACTTGGTAGATTTAAGGATTTCCTGGACAACCACCAATCGGGACATTGCCTTTGGTTTATATGATGGCTACAAAAAGGCAGCTGTACTCAAACGTAATCTCTCTACTGAGGCCCTGAAGGGGTTAAAGATTGATCCTCAGATGCCAGCCAAAAAGCCAAAGCGGGGTGTCCTGACTAATGCCCCAGCCCCACCTCGTGTTAACACTCCCAGCTTCAGTGGACGGCCTGATAAGGGGTCATCAGGAGG
This sequence comes from Cheirogaleus medius, assembly GCA_008086735.1. NCBI lineage: Eukaryota > Metazoa > Chordata > Mammalia > Primates > Cheirogaleidae > Cheirogaleus > Cheirogaleus medius. The sequence continues at coordinate 33,982,309 of VBSM01003215.1, read as the reverse complement.
TAAGCAGGGGGAGATGAGACTTTAGGAGTTTATGTTTAGAACATGGACATGGGCTTGGACAAGAGTTTGAGAAGGACTGAATCATGGCTTATTCCATCTAGGTGTAGAGGTGAAACTATTATTTTTCCTTGTTATGTCACCCAAGTCTTACATAGCAATGATGTTGAGGCATTAAATAGTCTGGTACTGTGGCCAGCAGAAGAGAATTAAAAGGAGTGATAGAGCCAAAACAGGATAAGAGAAAGGAGCAAAGGATTAGAGAATTGTTTCATATTTTGGTGAATTAATTTGTTCAGTAAACAGATATTTATTGAGTACTTAACACGCTCAAAGCACTGCACTGAATTCAGTGAGGGATGTTAAATGTACATTCTACTTACAAGTGTATTGTCTCTGAATGATTAAGATTAATTCATTTATTCACTTAATTACTCATTTGTCCATTCATAGATTCATTTTAGCTTTATTAAGGCTTATTGTATCATATATAACCCTAGACATTGGGATACACAGATAAGGGGAAGATTAGAAGCTAGTAGGGAAAGAGACATGTAAATTGTAAGTTCATTATGAAAATGTTTTGTAAGAATGTTCAAGAAAGTATTTAAATCAGTATAGGGAAGCCTACGAAGGCTTCACAGAGAAGATAATTGAGATGGGTGTTAAAAGATGAATAAGAGTTCAATAGGCAAGGAAAGAGGAAAGGGCATTTTAGGGAAAGGGAATAACAAGTACTTAGAGTTGTTCCTGACTGGAGTGAAGGAGGAACTCCATCAAGGAAGAGTGTGTTGAGGAAGTATTAATAGCATTTGAGCTGGACCTTTAAACTTAATATGATTTTTCTATTCTCTCAGTTAACAACAACCAATACAGAAGACTTCTGTGACCAAATGTGTGTGGGTTTTTTCCCATCAACAAGCAAGCAATCAATTTTGCAGGAGACTCCAGCTGGGTGTCCTCTAATTCAGTTCAATTCTGACACTAAAAAAAACCAAAAAAACAATTCTGACACTATCTACCTGGAGATAGCATCAAACCCAAAGGTTGAGGGTTCAGTCACCAAAACTGCTCCTCTCTTTCAGACGTCAGTTGTAAGCTCCAGGTTGTTTTACCTGTGCTTCTGACAAACTGGCTATAAATTGGGGTTTCCACAACCCTCTCCTTGGGTTCCAATAATTTTCTAGTGTCTCAGAGAACTCAGACAACTGGTTTATTAGAAAGATATTACTTCCTTCTCTACTCCCACTGTTTCACTTGACCAGCCTTAAAAAAAAAAAAAAAAGATATTATAAGG
>VBSM01003215.1:33954398-33971367 GCA_008086735.1 Cheirogaleus medius | reverse complement strand
CCTCAGCCTCCCAGAGTGCTAGGATTACAGGCGTGAGCCACCGTGCCTGGCCACAATGTGTGCTGTATTATGGCTGTTATTAGGGGTAGGTAAACTGAGGGATGGTGTCTGTGCTTAATTGCTTCTACATTTTTCCACGTTAGGTAAATGTGGTGCCTCTCACCATCCAGCTGACACACCAGTTCTTCCATAGAATGATGGGCTTTTTCTTTCCTGGCCGAAGTGTGGAAGATGATGAAGTTGGTGATGAAGAGGATAAGTCCAAACTAGTGACTACTGGTGAGAACTTTTATGGTGGAGCACCAGAAGCATGAGTTGGCAGCTCCAGAGACAGCTGAAGCTTCAGAAAGAGAATGGATGACAGCCGGTGTGCTTGCTTTTTCATAGGAATACCAGTGGTGAAGCCTCGGCAGCTGATTGCAACAGATGATGCAGTACCACTGGGCCCTGGAAAGGGTGTGGCACAGGGCTTGACTCGGAGTTCTGGGGTCAGAAGGTCATTTCGCAAATCACCTGAGGTATCAAATATGCCCCTGATGATAGAAAAATGGCAGAGTAAAAAAAAACAAAAAAATGGCAGAGTCTTGAGGTGTTCTATTTGGCCTAGCTGGGGATTTCTTGTTTCCTTTGAGTTTACTCCAGGGATAAAATGAGTTTACTCCAGGGGTAAAAGGAGAAGGGAGATGTTTGGGGTCCTGAGTTTCTTCTTCTGATGGTTTCACGAGCTCACACTCCTTTCCTTCCTTTTCTAGCACCCTGTGGATGATATTGACAAGATGAAAGAGCGAGCTGCCATGAACAACTCCTTCATCTACATAAAGATTCCACAGGTTCCACTGTGTGTCAGCTACAAGGTCTGTACCTCCTCAGCACTTTCTAGAACAAGGTGGGAGGGGAACCTGATAAGATCAGGGATTATAGACAGGGAGACAGCCAGGTTTCTTGTGAAGCTGAGCTATGGATGATAAATCTGCTGTTCCCTCTGCTCCCCTCAGGAGTCAGCACCACATCCAGACTGCAGTAAGGGGAAATCAGTAACTGTAGGTTGCTGTTGCAGGACTGCCATTCAAGTGACTGCCTTGGACTCAAAATGGCAGCTGATGTATTTTTCCCCTCTCTTTCTCTCCCTTCCCCCTCCTTCTCTTGCAGGGTGAGAAGAACAGTGTGGACTGGGGTGACCTTAACCTGGTCCTGCCCTGTCTGGAGTACCACAACAACACATGGACATGGCTAGACTTTGCCATGGCTGTCAAAAGGGACAGCCGCAAAGCCCTGGTTGCCCAGGTATCCCGCCAGGGCTCATGGCTGTTTGGTTAGCAGGGGCTGGCAAGTAGATCCTCTATTCAAGAGCCTTTCATTTTAGGATATATAAACAAATATCTTTGGGAAAGGGCAAGTGAACGAAGTGAAGGACTTCTATTCCTGCCCTCTCCATGACTTTGCCCATAAGATTAAATCATATGTTTACTGAGTGATTCATATATGTTAACCACCATTGACTTTAGGGAATTGAGGGCTAACAACCTCAGGTTTGGAATGGGTTCTAATTAGACTGTAAGCTTCTTGAAAGCAGAGACCATTTTATAATATAAATTACCCATTGTGCCGTGCATGAGAGTTTAATAAATCTTTGTTGACTTGGTTCATTTTGATTTATTCTGCCTGTCCCACTAATATTTACCTTTCCTTTTACTCCTTTCCAAACTGCCAGGTAATCAAAGAGAAGCTAAGGCTGAAGCCTGCAACAGGGTCTGAGATTCGGGGAAAGCTAGAAACTAAATCAGACCTGAATCTGCAACAGCAGGAAGAGGAGGAGAAAGCGCGGCTCCTCATCGGTTTAAGTGTGGGCGACAAGAACCCTGGCAAGAAGTCCATCTTTGGCAGGCGCAAGTGATCTGGCGATCCCAGCAGCTGCAGTACAGGATCTGACTCTGGCTCAGGCTCCAAGGACTTGTGGAGTGGGAGGGGCTTCCCTTCATCTACCAGGATTTGTGAGGCTCAGAAGCCCACAGGCATTGCTCTTTAGCAGCTGGCCTGTTCCCTGTACATGGTGGACAGTAATGCTGATCATGTTCCATCTCACGATGATCAGGCTCAGGGCCAGAGAGGTGACAAGAGAGCAAGACCCAGGGGATGGGCCCAGGGCAGAACCCTGTTCCCTTGGGGTCAATTTAAAGGGTAGGGGGATAGTCCTGATCAAGTGCGATAAATTTTTATAGACATATATAAAAATATATATATACATATATATATATTTGTAAGTGTAACTGCTCTCCCTCTGTGCCAGGAAGCTGAGGGGAGGGGACTGCTCCTCTGTCCCTCACTCCACTGCCTTGTAAGAAAGAGGTATTAGTGTTCTGGGAGGAATCAACCCCTCCCCAGTCTCTGTGCTAAGTTCACTTGGGAGGATGGCAATAGGAGCCAGGGCTGGCCATGGGTTCCCTACTGTTCCCCCTGGGGTGTACCTTGGAGAATGGCAAAAGAATGATTTAAAGAGGAAAAAAATATTTTAAATTTGATGTTTTTTCTTTTTGATTGTGTTGAGTGCATACGTTCAGCCTGTCCTTCCCTCTCCATCATCCCAAGACACATCCTGTAGGTGCCACTCTAATGAGGGTGGTGTCGTCCCTCCTCTACCCTGAAGCTGTGTCACAGAAACTTCCCAGCCCTAGTGTGTCACTGGCCCCATGCTGATGGGTTTCTGCACACTGGAAGAGGCGGGGCTCATGTAATGCAGCATCACGGGGAGGAATTGCTTATATAACTGGGACAGCAGATTTAGCAGAAGGAGAGGAGGCAGAGGCTGGGGATGGGAGCAGTGAGCTGTCGGCAGGGACAACACACCCAGCAGGGGCAACACACCCGGGTAGCTGTTCCTTACAAGGTAGGCTGTGGAGTTGTAGCAGCGTATTGAGGGGAGATGAAGGAGACATGGGCTTGAGGCCTGGAAGTGCCTGGTTAGGAGCATGGCAGTGATATTCAATGTGGGGGTGGGGCAGGGAGGCTGTATGGTGAAAGCATCACAATCCAATACTGGCTTTTGTATTCCTAATGCGTCATGAGGAAAATGTCCAACGATTACTTTTCTAGAGGATTTGAATTGTGTCCAGGAAATCCAGGCCTTAGCACAAAGCAAGGGTCATGGGAATTTTGCCTGGTATTCAAAAGTATACCTATAGGGCAGGCATCCTCAAACTACGGCTCGTGGGCCACATGCGGGTGTTTTTGCCCGTTTGTTTTTTTACTTCAAAATAAGATATGTGCAGTGTGCATAGGAATTTGTTCATAGTTTTGTTTAAACTATAGTCCGGCCCTCCAACGGTCTGAGGGACAGTGAACTGGCCCCCTGTTTAAAAAGTTTGAGGACCCCTGCTCTAGGGGTTGAGATTTGAGGGGAGGGATTGGCTGCTAAGATGGACAGAACCTGCATTGCCTCAAGAGCAGGTTTAGAGTGGCTCCCTTGGTTCTCAGCAGGGTGGCAACATCCGGGGCCCCTGGAAGAGCCTCTGGTCAGGTGTGGGGACCATCAGGTCAGGTCTGGAAGAGCTGTGGGAACTACGGGGGCATCAGTGCCTGCACGGGGAGTCCCTAGAGCCAGCCCCACTGCTGGTAGAGAAGCCGTTATCTGAGTGGCCAGTGCCTCAGTTCATCAACCTCTTTCTACCGGAGTTTCCCATTAGGCCCATTAGGGGGCAGCAGCAGTTGAAGGTAGGTCAATAGAATTTCTGAGAAGAGTCTCAGTCTTCGAGAGAAATCTAGAAACAACCCATCTAAATTGCCCTGTTCTCCATTTCTCTGTACAGATTTTAGGCCTTGTGGCTAAAGGCTCCTTTGGAACTGTCCTCAAGGTGTTAGACTGTGCCCAGAAAGCTGTATTTGCAGTGAAGGTAGGGACCAAGGTACTCAGCCACATTATTGTTTAGTCCCTGCTTCTAATCTTGGTTCCAGAGGGGATGGGAGGAATCAACAATTCAATAGCACTATTCTCTGAGTCATCACTCTTCTCCTTTTATAGGTGGTACCCAAGGTAAAAGTCCTACAGAGGGACACTGTGAGGCAGTGCAAAGAGGAGGTTAGCATCCAGGTATGCACAGGGTCCTGGAAAGGATTGTGGGAAGAGCTAAACCACAGGTAGGGAAAGCACCTTTCTTGTCCAACTTGCCTTGTTTTCCTGGTTCTGCCTCCATCTGCTTCAACTTAGTTTACCACCAAGGTAGATCTTGGGAAAAGTAGCTATCAGCTACCAAGTCCTGCCAGGGAAATCTCTTAGGCATGGCCCAGTGTATTCTTTAGTATTATGCTGGTTCCAGGAGTACCAGGCAGGCAGTCCCAATTACTGAGTTCTGACCTGAGACATGAGGCAGCAACTCCTTTTCTGTACAAGTAGGTAAACCTTGATTTATTGGCTGCCTTTATCCTCGATGACCCTGTTCCTCCCTAACTTCCTGTTTTCTTTGTCCCTAGCGACAGGTCAACCATCCTTTTGTACACAGCTTGGGGGACAGCTGGCAGGGAAAACGGCACCTCTTCATTAGTGAGTGATTGGCCTCCCTCCTTATCCACAAGGGTCCTTCTGTCATAATCCCCACCTGAGATTACCTATCTCTTTTGGCTTGTTTTGCCTTTGCTCTGTTCCCTGTCTCATGGCACCTTTCTTTCCCAAAGGGAGAGGGAACAGCAGGTGGCATCAGTTTGGGCAGGAGGCCTACAATGCCTTGAGCCCAGGCATTGTAGCCTCCAAACATTGCCTAGATTTCTGGTGCTTTGCAGTGTGTAGCTACTGCAGCACAGATCTTTACTCCCTGTGGTTGGCTGTTGGCTGCTTTCCTGAGGCTTCCATACGTCTTTTTGCTGCTGAGCTCGTCCTGGTGCTGTGTAAGTGAAACAGTGGTAAAGGAAATGGGGAGGGAAGAATTAAGTTGGGAGGGAAAGAGAAGATAATTGATATTAACTCCAGAGGTGAAAAGATAGGGATAAGGTGGGGACTACCAGGGAAACTGGAAAGGGCAGGAGACCTTCAGCATACCCCATGCTTGCTGTCATCCACAGGCTATCTCCATGACTTGGGCATCATCCATCGAGACGTGAAGGTAAAGTACTTTTTTCCTTTGTCTGAGGAGCTTCAGTAAGAAGTTCCAAGAAGGCAGAAGGGAAGCTAAGAATAATTGACCTTTGGGCCCCCATGGGTGCCAAGGATTTGGGCAAGGGCTCTCCAACTATAGATTTGAATGCTGAGTTAGGGTATCTTCTTCAGCTGGGGAACATACATGATGAAAGAGAGTTGAAAGGAAGAGAAAGAACAGTAACTTCTCACTTGTGATTTTTCAGATGGAGAATATCCTTCTGGATGAACGAGGTAGGTTTTTTTTCCCCTTCCCTAGCTCCAGGATGAGAGGTACGTCAGTTTGGGAATAAATCATGGCTGATGGAGGGTGGAACAGAGTGGTGGTGATCCCTTATCTTCTTTCACAGGCCATCTGAAACTGACAGACTTTGGTCTGTCCCGCCACCTGCCCCAAGGAGCCCGAGCCTATACTATCTGTGGTACTCTGCAATACATGGGTGAGAGGCTAAAACTGATGGGTAAGCAATGGGCAGGAGGACAGCCAAAGGATGTCAGTGATGAGTATCTTTCAAATCTGTAGCCCCAGAGGTTCTGAGTGGAGGACCTTACAACCATACTGCTGATTGGTGGTCCCTGGGTGTCTTGCTTTTCTCTCTGGCAACTGGAAAGGTGAGAGAATGGTAGTAGTGTTGGGCAGAGAAAAAAGAACCTTTGCCCTGTGGTGGGAAGAAGGAAGACCTTAGGAAATCTTGCCTTATTCCCACTAAGGAATGATACCCTACCCATACTCCCAACCCTCTTAACTCAGTTTCCAGTGGCTGCAGAGAGAGATCATGTGGCCATGTTGGCAAGTGTGACCCACTGTGACTCTGAGATCCCAGCTTCTCTTAACCAGGAGCTCTCACTCCTGCTCCATGAGGTAAGGGTGAGCACTACTTTCCTTTTTGACTGCCAAAGCATTCATGCGCTTCTTCCATTATCATTGAAGTGGTATTTCCCCATTCTTCTGATTAATTTGGGAGAGGAGGCTCCAATATAACCACCTAACTACTTGCCCTCTAACCAGTACTTCATATTACTGAGTTCCTGGTCCCCTAAATCTCCTCCCCATCCAGAAGAGAGGGTCCCTTCTGAGACAGTGGACCAGAGCTGCACTCTTACCATCTGAAAACTCACAAATACAGCTCCTTTATTCCCACCTTTGCCCCAAATTAGCCTCTGTTTCTCCCTCATTTACAAGTCTTCCACTCTTTAGGGTTCTTCTTGTTGCTTTCCATACCTCTATGAACTTCTTTCTCCTTTTCCATCTTCTCTGTTCAGTCCCTTCCCTGTCCCAGTCCCTCATCTTTCATGCTCTGTTTCCTTCAGCTCTTATGCCAGAACCCCCTCCACCGTCTGCGTTATCTGCATCACTTCCAGGTCCACCCTTTCTTTCGGGGTGTGGCCTTTGACCCAGAGCTCCTACAGAAGCAGTCAGTGAACTTTGTCATGGAGACACAAGCTACCCAGCCCAGTCAATCAGAGTCGATGTCCTTCAATGACTTTGACTGTGATTTGGAGTCCTTCCTGGTCTACCCCATCACTGCTTGAGCCTCTCTACTATGCTTCTTTGTTATACAACTCACCTCTCAAATCAACACCTCAGATTAGCTGGGCGCAGTGGCTAACGCCTACAATCCTAGCACTCTGGGAGGCCAAGGCGGGAGAATTGCTTGAGCTCAGGAGTTCGAGACTAGCCTGAGCAAGAGTGAGACCCCGCTCTAAAAAAAAAAAAAAAAAAATCTCAGATCAAGGTATTTTCCTTATTCTCATTTTTGTAAGTTTTAATCTTTTTATATTACTAAATTGTCTGCATCTTTGTAAGCCTTTTTGGAATCAGGTTGGGATATAAATAAATAAAAGAATGTATCCTTTATCCTTTTATTTCATTTGTTTCTCCTTAGACACATTTATATCTTTATTACATTTTTTTTAAAGTTGTAGAGACCAGAGCTGCACATTGGATAAAAACCCTGAATACTAAAAATAAGAATTAATGGTTTTCAAAACAGTGGTTAAGAGTATTAGATTGGAATTTAGGATACCTGGTACCTGGATCCACCAATAACTATCTCATTGTCTTTTCCTTTGCTTCACTTCTCCAGTGCTCTTACCTTCAAGCTGTCGGCCAGAGCTGCTTCCACTTTTCCCTCTCCTTCTCTGCTACATTTCCTTTCTTGACCAATAATGACACTTCATGGGCTCTCAAGGTGCTATTGATGTGTTTAATAGGCTTGTCAGAAGCAGTATGAATGTTTTTCAAAGACCTCAAGAGCTGGCATTTCATCCTCTAAATATGCAGCTAAAAAGTATGCTCTGGGGGCTTTAGGAAAGTTTGCAATAAATCTAATTTTTAAAAACTGAAAAGTGACTCTCAAAGCCTAATGTGAGGAAGAAAATAGAAACTGAAACATGGGTGGATTAATTGTCTTCTCTGGAGTTAATTAGGACAGCTATTCAAATCTTTTCCAAAACCAAACCTCTTTGAAAAACATAAGGATTTTTAAACTAATCATTTCCCTTAGACAGCTCAGGATTCAGTTTCTGGTGGACAAACCAAGGGATTAAGATTTAAGGTTAGGCCGGGCATGGTGACTCACGCCTGTAATCCTAGCATTCTGGGAGGCCGAGGCAGGAGGATCACTCAAAGTCAGGAGTTCGAGACCAGCCTGAGCAAGAGCGAGACCCCGTCTCTATTAAAAATAGAAAGAAATTCATTGGCCAACTAAAAATATATAGAAAAAATTAGCCGGGCATGGTGGTGCATGCCTGTAGTCCCAGCTACACGGGAGGCTGAGGCAGGAGGATCACTTGAGCCCAGGAGTTTGAGGTTGCTGTGAGCTAGGCTGAAGCCACGGCACTGTAGCCTGGGCAACAGAGTGAGACTGTCTCAAAATAAAGATTTAAGGTTAGAGGCTGGGCATGGTGGCTTACACCTATAATCCTAGCACTCTGGGAGGCTGAAGCAGGAGGATCACTTGAGGTCAGGAGTTTGAGACTGGCCTGAGCCAGGGTGACACCCCATCTCTACTAAAAATAGAAAAATTAGCCAGGCGTGGTGGTACACGCCTATAGTCCCAGCTACTCAGGAGACTGAGGCAGGAAGATTGCTTCAGCCTGGGTGATAGAGCAAGACTGTCTCAAAGAAAAAAAAAGATTTAAGGTTAGAGATATATCTCAAGAACCTTTTCCTTTAATAAGGAAAATCATATGGATCTTCATTTAGTATACATTTCTGGCTCTTATGACTTCTTTTCATTTTCCTTGAACTTTTCAAAAGTTTCATTTTTGGTCAGAGATTTGAGGGGAAAATACGTTTTGATCTACACCATATTCTTCAGTTATATCTGATCTCTCTGCAGACCAAACAGAGTCTGGAGAATATTCTGTGTACTTTTATTTATTTATTCTGTTTCTAGATTAAGCCACATTTTCCCTGTACATAGCTGGCATTTTATTGGCCTCTGGAGAATTCCTTTTCTGGATTGCATTTTGGAAATGCATATGAAAATCTCCATGAAATTTAATTGCTGTGGATACTGTAAAGGGTGTTTATCATTACAGTTTATGATGTGATATTTAATGATGTATGGGAGAAATTTTCTCTGGACCCAGTTGTGCTTTTCCTGAATTGCTGTTTGGTTTTTACCTGAAGGATACTAAATATTCAGTTGACTGTATTTTTTTCTTTGATGCTAGACCATTTAGAGCTCAATTTGTGGCCTACCTTCAAGTGTTTATGTATTTTGTGTGCTAGTCATGTTCTTGGTTGCCTCTTCCTTTTCTCTTTTCTACTTTTATTTTCCTTATTCTTATTTTTCTAAGTTTTAATCTTTCTGTGTTACTAAATTATCTGCATCTTTGTAAGCCTTTTTGGAATCAGGTTGGGATATAAATAAATAAAAGAATGTATCCTTCATCCTTTTATCTCATTTGTTTCTCTTTAGACATGTTTATATCTTTATTACATTTTTTTAAAGCTGTAGAGACCAGAGCTGCACATTGGATAAAAACCTTGAATATGTTTTGTAGAGATGGGTTCTTGCTGTGTTGCCCAGGCTGGTCTCAAACTCCTGGCCCCAAGTGATCCTTCCAAAGTGATGGGATTATAGGCTAGAGCCACCACACCCAGCCAGGAATGATTATTTTTCTTTACAAAAAAGCATACTACCTTGGTTTTGCTTATATTCTGAAAACATATTATTTCAGATATCATTGGCCTCTCCATGAATTTTGCTGATATAGGGAACCCCATTGATTAGTAATTGTCACACTGTCTCCTTTGTTCAATACTCCATTATACACAGCAGCAAGGCTAATATTAATAATGCCACAATTTTATCCTTGAGTTCTCATTGAACTCTCTGGTGAATACTTCTCAGAGTTGCTGATTTATGTTATATAATTATATTTTTACAAAATCTCTAATCTTAAAACTTGTAAACTATAACTTTTTAAATAGTTGAACTCCTATTTCATATCATATATAAAACTTAATTCCAGATAGATTAAAGATTTAAATGTGGTCACCAAAACATTAAAAATCTTAGAACATCTGGGAGACTAGACCTAGAACATCAAAGGATAGAAGGAGATATCTAAACCAAGATAGAAAATGAAAGCACTGGCTGGGCATGGTGGCTCACACCTGTGATCCTAGCACTCTGGGAGGCCAAGGTGGGTAGATCATTTGAGCTCAGGAGTTTGAGACCAGCCTGAGCAAGAGCAAGACCCCATCTCTAAAAATAGAAAGAAATTAGCTGGACAGTTAAAGTATATATAGAAAAAATTAGCTGGGCATGGTTGCACATGCCTGTAGTCCTAGCTACGCAGGAGGCTGAGGCAGGAGGATCGCTTGAACTCAGGAGTTTGAGGTTGCTGTCAGCTAGGCTGACGCCACGGCACTCTAGCCCAGGCAACAAGAGTGAGACCGTCTCAAAAAAAAAAAAAAAGAAAGAAAATGAAAGCATTATAAAAGAAAAAAACATACCTACTTACATAAAAATTTGATGCATGAATGGTAAACATTTTGACCATGTAAAAATTTTATCTTTGTATTGCCAAAAATACCATTAATAAAATCAGTGGACAAAAAAATAGATCTAAAAATTAGTATTTGCAATGTAATGACAGAGTTAATGTCTAACAAGGAACTCTTACAAAATAGAAAAGAACTTATTTTTTAAAAAAGGCAAGGAATATGAAGTAATGAATTAATTAGACCTGTATCAGTTGGCTTAGAAGGCTTTATACAAGACACTGAGGACAAAAATGCAGAAGTGTAAGACTTCTTTCTTTCTCTCCCACGTGTGTGAGAGAGAGAGAGAAAATGAGAAAGAATCTGTGAGAGAAATTGGATAGGAGAGAGGAGTAATGCAAGTGGAACGAGAAAGAGAAAAAAAGAGAAAATAAAGGCACTGGCCCTCAATCCCGGACACTCCAGTCTGTAGATCAATTAACTTTTAGGAAAAAATGTGTGTGTGTGTGGTTTGTAAATAAACAAAACCTCTATATGTTTGTGTATGTGTTTTTATGAAAGTACACACAACTGCTTACTGTAGGAGGGTAGAATGGATGGGGGTGGCTTTGCCTTTAATACATCTTTGCGTTACATTGTTTCACTTGCTATAACCAGTATCTAGTATTTTTATCATTTGAAAAATACCAGACTTTTAAAATCATGCAAAACAACAGTATTAATAAATTAATTCTTTTTATGTTACCTATTTACAGTGGCACTTTCATTCTCATCTACCCCTTCCTATCCATCCTAATTTGTTGCAGGAAGCACCATATCCCTTTAGCTACTACCTGGCTTCTGACATACCACCTGCAACAAGGACTAAGCATTCCAATTCACACATTTCTATAACAAGCCTTTATTACTGGCACTTAGAGTTTTCTTTCTTGGCTCTTCTGCCACTTCCCACCCTTGTCATATTTACTAGGTCTTTTGATTGACCACAAGTACTTACCCCTTGGGATTCCCTCTGCTGAGTCTTGGGCAATCCTAAGCTCAAGTTTGTCCTCTTATATTGTCTTCCTCCCCATTTTCATTCAAGCCACTCTTATCTCTAGTTCCTGTAGGCTGGAACCATTTTGTTTCTAGAACAGTGCAGTCCAATAGAAATATAATTAAGTCACATAGTAATTTAAAATTTGCTAGTAGCCACATTCAAAAAGTTAAAAAAATCTGGGTATGGTGCCTCATGCCTGCAATCCCAGCAACTCAGGAGGATGGCTTGAGATCAAGAGTTTCATACCAGCCTGGGCAACATAATGAGAAGGGTCTCAAAAAATAAGTTAAAAGGTGAAATTAATGTATTTTATTTAACCCAATATATCTAAAATATTTCAACATGTAATCAATTTAAAAAAATAAGATATTTTGGCTGAGCACGGTGGCTCATGCCTGCAATCCTAGCACTTTGGGAAGTTGAAGTGGGAAGATTGCTTGAGGTCAGGAGTTCGGAACCAGCCTGAGCAAGCATGAGACCCCGTCTCTACAGAAAACAGAGAAAAAATTAGCTGAGCATGGTGGTTCCCGCCTGTAGTCCCAGCTACTCCAGAGGCTGAGGCAGGAGGATCGCTTGAGCCCAGGAGTTTGAGGTTGCAGTGAGCTATGATGACGACGCCACTGACTCCAGCCTGGGCAACAGAGCGAGACCCTGTCTCAAAAAGATAAATTTTAAAAATAAGATATTTTACTTTCTTTTTTTCCCCACAGTCTTTGAAATGCAATGTGTGCCGTATTTACACCTATAGCACATCTCAATTTTAGACTAGCCACATTACAAGTGGCTAAAGTACTAGACAGCACAGTTCTAGAAGAGCCCGTCCCCTCATGGCCCTGCAGTTTATAACAGATTATATTATAGTCCCTCCTCTTTGTTGTTGTTTAGAGACAGCGTCTTGCTTTGTCACCCAGGCTGGAATGCAGTGGAGTGGTCATAATTCACTGTAACTCCTAACTCCTGCCTAGGCTCAGGCCATCCCCTTCCGAGGAGCTGGGACTACAGCGGGCACCACAACACCCGGCTAATTTTTTCATTTTTTTGTAGAGACAGGGTCTAGCGCTATGTTGGCCAGGCTGGTCTTAAACTCCTGGCCTCAAGCGATCCTCCCCGTTCTGTTTCCCCGAAGTAGTTCCTCTTCTTGGGATTGCCGCCTGTCCCCAATCCATTAAGACTTCCAGGGTGTAAATAAGGTGCTGTGAGTGTTCAAAGGAACACACACTATCATAAACGATTAACTTAATATTTATCTTTCAGCTGTTTCCAGAAAATCAATTCTGCATTTAATAGATTTCTCATCCAGAGCGGATTCAAGAGGCAGTAGAATATAGTAGTTGGTAGTGTGGGTTGGAAGCTTGGCTCTGCAATTGTGGACCTTGGGCAAATTGCCCTCTCTCAGTCTCAGTTCCTTCTCTAAAATGGGGATATTTATAGTACTTACTTCAGGGGTCCTTATGCGGATTAAACGAGTTAACATAAAGCGTTTGGAACAGCGCCAGGCACATCATCAATGTTCAGTCTATGTTAGCTATTATTCCAGTAAACTTGGTGCAGGATCTAACGTAATCCCAAGAAAAGCCCAGAAATTCTGAAGAGGCATTACAGCCCAGGTTGAGAACCCGGTCTCAGGCCATCGCGGACGCGGGATCCACGCGCCTACCGCCCAGGCCGACGTAAAAACCGCTCCCCTCACCTTTCCCTGCGAGGCTCCCTGGCCGGCCCCTTTCCTGTCAAGGTTGAGGCGGGAGGTAATCAAGGGAAACCTGAGGAGACACTTCTAAGGCCGGGCCAGGGAGACAACTTTTCTGACGGGGCTTGAGGGGGGCCAGAGGAAGCAGGAAGGATGGACTTCTGGATTCTCAGCTACCTGCGGTGTCCTCCTCAATGTGAGGACGCAAGACCCGCCTTAGGCCAGGCCCGCGTCCTGACCTCCCGCCCGCATCTGTGGCGAGGGTTTGGTCCCGAGGGGCGCCAACTGTGGGACGGGAGGGGGCGTGGCCAACGCCGGCCCCCGCCCACCCCGAGGGCTCCGCCCGGAGCGGATGCGCCCGCCCGATGCAGCCAATCGGGAAGCGCGGAGCAGGTTCAAATAAAGACGGCGGGTGAATATGGCGTCTCCTGTTTGGTCTGAGAGGTGATCTATCTGCCTTCTGTGTTAAAGATGTGGCGGGTGAAAAACCTGAGTCTCAGCCTGTCGCCTTCGCCGCAACCCGTGAGTGGGAGAGCTCTCGTGGAGCCATAGCCGGGCCGGGGCTAGTGGTGCGGGAGCGCTGGCGGTGCCCTGGCAAGCTAGGTTGAGCCTGGGGGTGGGGGGGCGTGTGGAGTCTTTTTGTTCGCCCTGCCGCTTCCTCGCGACTAGGGTGGGAGCCTACTCTTCTTATCTCCTCAGGGGCTGCTTAGGGAGGGAGCAAGGGCGGGCGGGCAGAGCCTAGTTTCCTCACGCTTGCTCTCTTCTCACTTTCATTCTCAGGGAAAACCAGCTATGAGAACTCCTCTTCGAGAACTCACCCTGCAGCCCGGTGCCCTCACCACCTATGGAACAGGGACCCCCATTTGCTCCTCGCTGACCGCATCACTGTGCAAGCTGGGGCTGCAGGTGAGCTTCGCCTGGACTCCGCTCGACTGGGCTGTTTGCCCAGGGCGAGAGCTCAGAGGAACAGGGGGCCAGAGCTGGAACGTAATTAATAACGATAATGAAGTCTTTTACCTCAGCGACATCCATTTACAGCTATTCAGGCCAACAGAGAGGTGCCCTAGGGTGGTTAAAGGAAATCCACTGAGAACTTCAATCTCTATTTAGCTGTTAGTTTTTATTACCTCCTCCCCCGTTCGACCTTTACCAAACTACTGCGAAATACTATCACCCTGATTAGTCGTCTCCCTGTAACATGGGATCACTTATAGAAAGGTCAGTCTGCTACAGAAGTGAGGCAGTATCCATCCATTCCCCAAGGTGTCTCCTGGTATCAATTCTCCTGGTATCAACTTTACCACCGGAAGGCAGGGTACTTGGAACACCTTAGTTTAAACTAGCCCCTTGCAGAATTGCCCTCACTGATTTGTACTTTTGTCAAAGAAGTAGCCATGTAGAAACTGCTTTTCACTTGCTATAAAAACTTGTCAAGGAAGGAGCTTGATCCCTCTATAAGGATCCTCGAAGAAAGGCTTTAGAACTTACTGCCTGGGACAATTGTCTTCCTGAAGAAATTGCTATCTTTCTGATAATGAGAACTATGTAGTTTACCATATTTTCCCTCTTGCTCTGGCTTCTAGGAAGCTCAGGGTCAAATTTGATGATCAGATACAGCTACTATTACTGCTGAAATAGGAAGATTTGCTTCCTCTTTCTTTTTTGACTATAACTTTGTTATTTCATTAACCTTATCTATCTGTTCTTTTTCATGCTGTCTGAATTATTTCTGGAAGGAGATAGGATATCAATAAAATAGGTTAGAGGAGGAAAGAAAACTACGTAAAAACAGATGACAGCCTGAATAACAGAAGTATAATGGTGGCAGTCTTTCTTGAAAGAGCCCTAATACCTAATGTCCAAATGGAAATGTTTGATAATCTGCACCATCCAAGTACTAGCTACTAGTCACATGATGATTATTTTTTTTTTTAAGGAAGGTATACATGGGTTCTTTTCTCTCTTTCGCTTTCTTTCTCTCTTTCTTTCTTTCCTTCTTTCTTTTCTTTACAGAGTCTCACTCTCTTGCCTGGGCTAGAGTGCAGTGGCATCAGCCTAGCTCACAGCAACCTCAAACTCCTGGGCTCAAGTGATCCTCTTGCCTCAGTCTCCCGAGTAGCTGGGACTACGCCACCACACCTAGCTAATTTTTTTTTTTCTATTTTTAGTTGTCTGGCTATTTTTTTTCTATTTTTAGTTGTCCAGCTAATTTCTTTCTATGTTTAGTAGGGACGGGGTCTCTTGCTGAGGCTGGTCTTGAACTCCTGACCTCAAGTGATCCTCCCGCCTCGGCCTCCCAGAGTGCTAGGATTATAGGTGTGAGCCACCATGCCTGGCCAGTCACATGATTATTAAACACTTGAAATGTGGCTAGTGTGACTGAGGAACTGAATTTTTAATTTTATTTAATTATTTTAAAATGTGGCTAGTGGCTACCACATTGGATAGTACAGCTTAAGGTAGAAAAGAAATAAGTACTAAGTGGGAACTCTATAGAGTTTATAGAATTTAACCATAGTTATTTAATCATAGCAAAATACTAGATTGAAATTTAGGTCTCTTACCCTCTTAACTATAGGGCTAACTACCTACTAATGTAGTCAGCTACACAGACAAAAAGGTTTTTTCCCCCCAACAAAATAGCTATTATTTTTGCCTTTTAAAAATTTTTTTTATTTCAGCATATTGTGGGGGTACAAATGTTATGGTTATGTATATTGCCCATGCCCCCCTCTCCCCTTATTTTTGCTTTTTAAACTTTTGATTATTTATATAGTATATATTCATTGTTTGAAGCATTTGAACAATATATAAATATAAGGAAGAAAATGTTTCTCCTATCTTAGAGAACTATCATAACATATTTGAGAATTCTTCCATGCATCTCTTTATGTGTGTCTATTTTGTGTGTATATAGGTATATATATGTATATATACACACATCTTTATATTATCATAATACTTTTTTATCAAGGTACTTTTTTTTTTTTTTTTGAGACAGAGTCTCACTCTGTTGCAAGGGTTAGAGTGCCGTGGCGTCAGCCTAGCTCACAGCAACCTCAAACTCCTGGGTTCAAGTGATTCTCCTGCCTCAGTCTCCCGAGCAGCTGGGACTACAGGCATGCGCCACCATGCCCAGCTCATTTTTTCTATATATTTTTAGTTGGCCAATTAATTTCTTTCTATTTATAGTAGAGACGGGGTCTGGCTCTTGCTCAGGCTGGTTTTGAACTCCTGACCTTGAGCGATCCTCCCGCCTTGGCCTCCCAGAGTGCTAGGATTATCAAGGTACTTTTTGCCCCCAGATGCAATCTTCTTTTTCTTCTTCTCCCTCCCCTCCTTTTTCGAACTCCTGATCTTGAGCAATCCTCCCACCTCAGCCTCCCAGAGGGCTAGGATTACAGGTGTGAGCCACCGCACCCGCCTCTCCCCTCCTTTTTTGCTTTGTTCTATCTTTCTTTTTTTGCCCCTCCCTTGGAATCAATCCCTCCTCCACATGCCCTGCTCTTCCCAAGTATTTTAACAACCTGATGTATATCCTTCTATATTTTTCTCTGTGTTCTTCTAATAATATGCAAACATATTTTATTGATAGGATCACAATATACAGCCAATTCTTCTTATTTGTGGTTGCCATATTCTATAAAGTTTCTTGAACAATGAATTAGCGAATACCGAACTGCTGCTCCTAAGGGAAATAAATACAGGGTTAGGTTCCTTCGAGCCTCTGATCCAAACATTTTCATCAAGATGATGTCTTCAAGATTCATCCACCTTGTAGCATATGTGAGAATTTTTCTTTTAAAAGTCTGAATAATGTTCCATTGTATGTATATATGCTGCATTCTGTTTATCCCTTCAACTGTCAGTGGACACTTGGGTTGCTTCTACCTTTTGGCTATTGTGAGTAATGCTGCTATGAACTTCAGTATACAAATATCTCTTTGAGCCCCTACTTTCAATTCTTTTGATTATGTTCCCAGAAGCGGAATTGCTGGATCATATGGTAATTCTATTTTTAATTTTTTGAAGAACCACCATACTGTTTTTCGTAGTGGCTGCACCATTTTACATTCTCACCAATAGTGCCCAAGGGTTCCAATTTCTCCACATCCTTGCCAACATTTGTTATTTTCTGTTTCTTTTTTTCTTTCTTTCTTT
>VBSM01003215.1:33929235-33941963 GCA_008086735.1 Cheirogaleus medius | reverse complement strand
AAAAAAAAAAAAAATCCAAGAGAGAGATTGAAGAGTCATTCATGTGTAAGTGGAAGCTTGAAGTGGATGTTTTTGTGGAGCTCCTGAGATGAGGCTATACTGGGAATGGGTTAAAGTGAAAAGAAGGCCAAAGACTAAACCCAGAGGAGTCCAGCAGTTAAAAAATCCTGTGGATAGAGAGAAGAAAAAGCCAGAAAAAATATGAGGATTACCTTTGAAGGAGAGAGAATCATGTCCTGGTACCTAAGAAAAGGAAGTTTCTCAAAGAACAACATGATCATCAATATCAAATAGGTCAGGGAAAACAAGAGCTAGAAAGTGTCCATTGCATTTGAAAGTAAGGATGCCACTGGTGAACCAGATGACAAGAATTTTGGTAGAATGGCAGGGCTCCCTGAGTGTAATGGGCTTGGGACTCAATAGTTGGTGAGAATTGTAGGCAAGATGTGTAGGCTTTTTCTTTCTTAAAAAAATAAAGGGAAAGACAAAGCCAGTAGCTAAAAGAGGACTCAAGAAACTTTTAAAATATTATTGTTTTAATGGGACAGACTTAAGAATATAAACACGTTCAGGAAAAGGCACTAATGGAATAGTCGAATATAGAGAAATGAGGTAATAGGTAGAAGAGCATTCTGGAAGAGATGGCTGGGAGTACCTGGGAGTTCAGGAAATCACTAACCATGAACAGCAGCTGATATTATTTTCCTCTTTACCCTTAGGCTGAACCAGAGACCCTTCTAAACACAGCCTGTGCTCTTGCCCAGGAACACCCTCTGCCCAATGATAACACGTTCTTGGGAAGCATCTTTACGGCAGCGGCAGATGAAGGTTAAAGGTCCTGGGATGTGGGGTGGGAAAGTTGTGACCGTGTTCTGGATATCTTCAGCTACTGAAGATGCCCACCATCAGGCCTACCTCTCCCTGGCTTCCATTATGGCAGACCCCTGACTGGGTCACCAGAGGGGCCCTCTCCCATGGTTGATTTTTGTTTTAGAGCCAGAATCAGCTCCTGTGCCCTTGCTTGGAAGTGACAAGAGTGCTTTCACCCGAGTAGCATCAATGGTTTCCCTTCGGCCTACAGGTTAGAATGGGCTCCAGGGATCCTGCCTCATTTCTAGAAAATCTGGTGGTGATGAGTAAAGACAAAAGCAGTGAGAAGTACTTTGCTCTAAAAACCTCAATTCTACTTGGGCTCATTTTATTTTTGCCTTTTGGGATCTGTAATGTTCCGGATGTTCAAATCCTATGGGTGGAGAACATGAATAAGAGTTATGGGAATGATGGCTATACATTCCTTCCTTCTAGGGCTGAAGGGCTGTACCTCTATCTGGGACTTTCTCTTTCAGAGACCCCAGGCATGGAGAAGAGCCTGGCAGAAATGCATACTATCACTCTTGAACTTCAGAGCCTTTGTTCCCTGCTACAAGAGTCTAAAGAAGAAACCATCAGGACTCTGCAGCAGAAAATGTGAGTGGGATGCAGTCTTGGTGACAGAGGGACACTGAGACAGGTTCTTATGCCAAGGGCCCAGCTGGCCCCTGAGAGGACAGGAATGATGCTACATTCTTCCCTCCCCTAGTTGTGATCTGCAGGATAGGCTGCAGGCCCAGGAAGAACAGCATCAGGAAGCCCAGAAGGCAAAGGAAGCAGACATAGAGAAGCTGAACCAGGCTCTGTGCTTGCGCTACAAGGTGAAGGAGGGGCCTAGAAATGGGGCGATAAAGAACTGGGGCAGCCCTACTGGTCCACTGGGAACCACTGTCTCTTCAGGAATCTGGGTGGTAGCAATTTTCCAACTACTGCCCTAGTTTTGCCCTTGCTGGGGTCACACATTTCACATATTTTGGAATCAGCTATGGGCTGACCTATCTTTCCTGGGAGACCCAGGAGAGAAGTCAGGAATTCTAGCAGAACTCTTCCAACACTGAAATGTGCCTTGCCTGACTCGGCCCTGGAGGAAGAATTGGAGCGGTATTGACTGTTCCTACCTGGGCTAAGCATGGGTCAGACACTCTCTCCACTCTCCTGGCAAGGGCTGCAAAGAATCCAGTTTTCCCTCAGTGTCTTCTCACCTCCCTTTCCTTCACAGAATGAAAAGGAGCTCCAGGAAGTGATACAGCAGCAGAACGAGAAGATCCTAGAGCAGATAGACAGGAGTAGTGAGCTCATAGTACGTTCATCATGATGCCCAGCCTCTGCCCTCTGTGTCACTGGTAGCCAGGTTCCCAAAATGAGAAGTAGATACCCTAGTCTACCTTTGTAGACATTATCACCACATAGGATAAGTAGGATAGAGAGAACCTTTAGGGTTATTGGATACCTCTCCATTCTCACTCCCAGAGCCTCAGAGAGGAGGTGAGCCAGCTCACCCGCTCACTTCGGCGTGCAGAAACAGAGACTAAAGTGCTCCAGGAGACTCTGGCGAGCCAACTGGACCCCAACTGTGAGCCCATGGCCACTAACTGGATCCAGGAGAAAGTGTGGCTCTCCCAGGAGGTGACTCAGAGTTAAAAGAGGAGCTGGGCAGCTGGTGGGGACTCCAGGCTTTGCCTCTATTGATCTGGACATATCTATAGGTGGACAAGCTGAGGGTGATGTTCCTAGAAAAGAAAAATGAGAAGGAAAAACTCATGGTCAAGTTCCAGAGCCATGTAAGAATTTCCATGTCATTCCATGGCCATTTCCTACCATGACTAGCAAGTGCCCTGTCATGTCTCCCCTGTCCTACCAAGCCATGCTGTTCTTTTGAGCATAACACTTATGAAACCTAATTGCTTTCTAGAGAAACATCCTAGAGGAGAACCTTCGGCGCTCTGACAAGGAGTTAAAAAAACTAGATGACATTGTTCAGCATATTTATAAGGTAAAAGAAGGCGGGAGTTGATATGGCTAAGGCATAAGGCCCAACCCCAGGAGGTACTGATGAGCATAGCTCTGGCTCTCAGCCTGTGCTGAGAGCTGGGCCTGACTCACTATTGCAGCCTTCTCTGTGGCTTCTGTTTTGTCCCCTCTAACTCAGTGGCTGCTTCCTGGGGCTGGGAGCCTTGGGCCTTAGGCATATGGTCCTGAGCTGCTGGTTTTGCCCTTCTTCTCAGACTCTGCTGTCCATCCCAGAGGTAGTGAGAGGTTGCAAGGAGCTACAGGGATTGCTGGAATTTCTGAGCTAAGAAACCGAAAGCTGGAATCTGCTTCACCTCTTTTTACCTGCAAAAGCCCCTTACCCTGATATCAAGACCAATTGGAATACAGCTAACTATGTTTAATGCTATTTAAATAAAGTGTATTTAATGTATTTTTTCAAGCTCACTTAGTCTTATATTTTGGGTGGGAGGGGGTGGATGAGGTCAGGGAAGAGGCAGCTGGGCCCTCCTCCCTAGGCACCCTCTGCAGATCCCGCTCCACCTCCCACTGTATCCAAAGCCAAGGCTGTCTGCCCTTCCTCCCTTCCCTTGCTTCCCCCAAAATTCTGGGCACTTGGACTGCTTGTTCCCTGGCTCACCGCCTGGGGGAAACAGAAAAGGCTTCATTCTCTTACTTTCCCCATCCCCCTCAGAGGTAGGGGTAAATATGGGGGTCAGGACAGAGAAACTCAGTTCATTGCTCCCACCCCTGAACTTGGGTACCTTGTTGGTGCCTCTGTTCCACCTACCCAACCTGTTGTGACTGTTTAGGTGACTTCTCTTCACCAGACCGGGCTTAATCCCCAACATCCAGCAAGTGCCCAGCACATGGTAAAGGCGATTGTGGCAGAAATGAACACAAGACCATTTCCTGCCTCTAGGGCCCTGGTGGCAGGGCTCCACGAGGTGGGAGGGGTACAGTCCATAACAGCCTCCGTGGTCCTGGCAGGGGAGTCACTCCACCTCGCCGCCCCGCCTCTGTGGGCATGGCCTTGCCCGGCACCAGTCCTGGGGAGGGGTGTGGCCAGGGCGGGGAGATGCAGGCCCCGCCCCCCGGAGGAGTCACGTAGCTCTGCGGCATCCGCAGCTTCATTTACCCGAGCCAGCCAGAGCTGGAGCTGCAGTTGTTGCCGACCAGAGCCGGAGCTGCTAACTAGCTGCGCACAGGTAAGGTCTAGGCGAGGCGGGAGCTGCTCGGCATCTCCGCTTCCTCTCCTTGGCTCTTCCCCTTGGCCATCCTTCTGCTCCTTGAGGCCCCTGGATGTGCTTTTGCGGCTCTTTCCTAACATCCTTGATCCTTTCTGTCCACTTGAAACCCCATGGCTCAGCTTCTCCCATTCCATCCCTTCCTCTTACCTCTGCCACCTGTACCTCAGCTTTTCCAGTCCCCAATTTTCCTCTATGTCTTGGATTTTTCCTTGGGGTCAGCCTCTCCCATCCAGACCATTTTCATCTCAGCTTACTCCCTCTCCTCCTAGGGTAGGTCCCCTCTTTAGTTCTCTTGCATTCTCTGTCCCCTGGTCTGAGTCTGTCCCCCTGACTGGTTAGCTTGCATCACCATCACCTTCCCCAAGTCTCCTCCCCACGCCTGCGTCTCCCTCCCTTTCTCAGGCTCTCTACTCCTTTCAGCCTTAATCCTCTGCCCTGTTTCCACAGTAGGTGTCTGAGTTGTGGGATATTGAAGTATTCCCTAATTCCCATCCCTCTCCCCACACAGGTAAAGTGCTCCTGGCACTGGAGATGACCTGGCAGTGTCACCTCCCCCAGCCTTCACATACTACTGTAGCTGACCTGCTGGCCCCCTTTCCTGCAACATTTTGCAGCCCCGCTGGGGCCACCCTTTGGCCCTGGGGTGGGAGTAGGCAATAGGCATAGGCAGTCAGGTTTGGAGTACAGAAAAGAAGCAGCTGTGGAAGCCTGTGACTGGCATTTGTGCCACTCCAGCACCCTACTTGCTCCCCTCCTCCCAACCTTTTCCTCTAGAAGCTGAGGGAAGGGGATGGTGATAAGTACTTTTGCCTCATTCTGAAAACTTGGAAGTAAGTACACTTGCTCTAGGGGCCCTGTTGAGGATGAGAACAGGGAAGCTGGGAAGGCCAGGGCTTTTGCCTACCTCAAGAAGGGGCCAAGTTCATGAAAGAAGGGCTGGCATCCTCAACTGAGCAGCAGATTCATAAGAAGACTTGTAGCTCCAGGGCTGCTCTCCTCTCTACCCCCACCCTGCATCTTTCCCCAGGGCTGGGAACACTGCCCACCGGGGACAAAAGGAGATGTGGGAACTGGGGCCCTAAGCCTGCTAGCTGTCAGAGGGATTGGTGCCACTTTGATGCCTAGGACTCATGCCAAGGACTGCCCTGTTCCCAGCCCTATACTTGATGGAGGAGGCCATTTGTCCCATCTAGCCAGGAGAGGTAGCAAAGGAGGTAGTAGGTGAGGTCCAGCTTTTATGTCTTGTCTCCATTCTAGAGAGCTGCTGCCATGCCTCACTCGTACCCAGCCCTTTCTGCTGAGCAGAAGAAGGAGTTGTCTGACATAGCCCTCCGGATTGTGGCCCCAGGCAAAGGCATTCTGGCCGCAGATGAGTCAGTAGGTAGGTGGGAGTCTGTGGCCAGGTGGCATCAAGTGCCCAGAGAGCTCAAGGGACAGCCTTGCTGCCCCTCTTTGTTTGCTTCCAGGCAGCATGGCCAAACGGCTGAGCCAAATCGGGGTGGAAAACACGGAGGAGAACCGCCGGCTGTACCGCCAGGTCCTGTTCAGTGCCGATGACCGTGTGAAGAAGTGCATCGGAGGTGTCATTTTCTTCCATGAGACACTCTACCAGAAAGATGATAATGGTGTTCCCTTCGTCCGTACCATCCAGGATAAGGGCATTGTCGTGGGCATCAAGGTGCAGCGCCTGGCCCTGAATGGAGGCTGGGTGTGGAAACAGGTTTGTGTAGGAGGGGTGGCAAGGGTAATCCTGCCTGGTTCAGCCCTCTGCCTGTGCTTCTCCTACAGGTTGACAAGGGTGTAGTGCCTCTAGCAGGGACTGATGGAGAAACTACCACTCAAGGTACAGGCTGGGTGGGCTTCAGGGCCTGAGAGGTGTTAGGTGGTTGATGCTGGCACAAGGGGCAGGGTGATGAGGCTGGCACTATGCTTGCAGGGCTGGATGGGCTCTCGGAACGCTGTGCCCAGTACAAAAAGGATGGTGCTGACTTTGCCAAGTGGCGCTGTGTGCTAAAAATCAGTGAACGCACACCCTCAGCACTTGCCATTCTGGAAAATGCCAACGTGCTGGCCCGCTATGCCAGCATCTGCCAGCAGGTATGTGTATTGGTAGGGGCAGTCAGATGGGAGCTCTGTGACTGGTGGGAGAGGGTTGTCGGGCTTTCTCCCATCTCCCCTACACCCCCTCCCAAGCCACTCTGCTCTTGCCTGCAGAATGGCATTGTTCCTATTGTGGAGCCTGAGATCCTGCCTGATGGAGATCATGACCTCAAACGTTGCCAGTATGTTACAGAGAAGGTGAGTCACCTGGGCAACAGACACATGCCACAGGAAGCCTGGCAGAGGTGCCTGTTCCCCAGAGCTCCTGGCTTAGATCCCTAAGCACTTACCCCTGGAGTTCTTTCACTTGACTCAGAACAGGCCTGTGAGTCTGAGCCTGTCCTGAGCCCTCCCAGTCCATGCCACCCATCCTAGACAGGGAGCATGGAGCAGTAAGCAGGAGTGCCCAGACCCTTAGTAAACCTCCTCTGATCCCCAGGTCCTGGCTGCTGTGTACAAGGCCCTGAGTGACCATCACGTGTACCTGGAGGGGACCCTCCTCAAGCCCAACATGGTGACCCCTGGCCATGCCTGTCCCATCAAGTATAGCCCAGAGGAGATTGCCATGGCAACTGTCACTGCCCTGCGTCGCACTGTGCCCCCAGCTGTTCCAGGTACTACCCTGCTCCCTCATCTGCTACTATCCCTAAGGCTCATCCTCAGGTTCTTCTCGTGGCCTTCATGGGTTCCTTACCCTGGAAAAATGTTTTTTTTTTTTTTTTTTTTTTTTTTTTTTTTTGAGACAGAGTCTCACTCTGTTCCCTGGGCTAGAGTGCCGTGGCGTCAGCCTGGCTCACAGCAACCTCCAACTCCTGGGCTGGAGTGATCCTCCTGCCTCAGCCTCCCGAGTAGCTGGGACTACAGGCATGCGCCACCATGCCCGGCTAATTTTTTCTATATATTTTTAGTTGGCCAATTAATTTCTTTCTATTTTTTAGTAGAGATGGGGTCTCGCTCTTGCTCAGGCTGGTTTCGAACTCCTGACCTTGAGCGATCCGCCCACCTCGGCCTCCCAGAGTGCTAGGATTACAGGCGTGAGCCACCGCGCCCGGCCCTTACCCTGGAAAAATGGGGGGTGACCAGTTTGTTTTCCCTTCTCCACCCTAGGAGTGACTTTCCTGTCTGGGGGTCAGAGTGAAGAGGAGGCATCCCTCAACCTCAATGCCATCAACCGCTGCCCACTACCCCGGCCCTGGGCCCTCACCTTCTCCTATGGGCGTGCCCTGCAGGCCTCTGCACTCAATGCCTGGCGAGGGCAACGGGACAATGCTGGGGCTGCCACTGAGGAGTTCATCAAGCGGGCTGAGGTTGGGAGCTAGAGGTGGTGGTGGTTGGGGGGCAGCACCCAGAGGATACTGCCTGGGTGGGGTTTGGTACTGCTGGCCTGGCTCAACCTGCTTACCCCACTTCCCTTTTGCAGGTGAATGGGCTTGCAGCCCAAGGCAAGTATGAAGGCAGTGGAGAAGATGGTGGAGCGGCAGCACAGTCCCTCTACGTTGCCAACCATGCCTACTGAGCATCCACTCCACACCACAACCCTTGGTCCAGCCACCTGCACCCACTTTTGCTTGTAGTCACAGCCAGGGCCAAATAGCCATGCAGAGCAGAGATGCCTTCATCCAGAACAAGTCGACTACCTTTTCTCTCTTCCCCTCCCGTCTCCTATTGCTGCACCTGGGACTGTAGGATGGGAGGATACGGAGCCTCTCGTGACTGAGGGCCAGAGAACTTGCTAGAAGTTAAAGCAGGATGCCTGGGTCTCCCACACTGCCTCTGCCAGCTCCCCTACAATTTTCCCATGATGAGGTAGCTTCTCCTTGGGCTCTCCTTGCCTGCCCTCTCTCCTGGGATCAGAGGGTAGCACACCAGCCCTGATTCATGCCTTGAATACATACCAACAGCAAATAAATGGTAGCAAAACATGCTACTTTGTCTGTCTGTTTCACACATCAAATTCCCACCTCCAAGTTTCTTATCTCTGCTAATTCTATCTCTGGGATCTCTGATTCTGGAGGTAGAGAGGGCAGGATTTGAGTTTTACTGGGCTTGAAGTTTATAGAGGAAGGGCACACCCAGTCACCATCCCCAGCTCAGGCCTGTTGATGTCCAAGGCTGGAGTGGGGCAGTGAGGAAAGCCGTGAGTCTTCCAGGGACTGCCACATCACTGGCACTAGAATGCAGCTACAGAGGATGGAGTGAGACAAGACTTGGGCAACTCCCAAAGGCAGATTTTGTGCAAGGCTCAAAGCATGGAGGCAGCAGGACAAGCTGGGATGAGAGTAGGTGGGGTCCGGGTCTCACATCTTCCCAGTGTTGAGCCTGGCTGGGGCCTGACATATTCCGCTAGGAGGAGCCACAGCAGGAGGAGCACCTGGGCCTTCCTGACAAGGAAAACCCCCAAGGCTCTGGGCTGAGGAGGGTATCTAGGAGGTTGCCAAGGGCTATGACCCACTTCCGTTTGAGGTATGAGAGGGCACAGAGGGGACTGATTTGAGGGTCTGGGTGAGGGCAGACCTGGTGAGGCCTCAAGCTGAACTTTGACACTGTGCTTGGGTGTGACCCAGGGCTGAGAACCTGGGTCTATCTGAACAGATAAAAAGATGAGAGAGCCTGAGCGTGGTGGCTCACGCCTGTAATCCTAGCACTCTGGGAGGCCGAGGCAGGAGGATCACTCAAGGTCAGGAGTTTGAAACCAGCCTGAGCAAGAGCAAGACCCCATCTCTACTAAAAATAGAGAGAAATTAATTGGCCAACTAAAAATATATAGAAAAAATTAGCTGGGCATGGTGGCACATGCCTGTAGTTCCAGCTACTTGGGAGGCTGAGGCAGAAGGATTGCTTGAGCCCAGGAGTTTGAGGTTGCTGTGAGCTAGGCTGATGCCATGGCACTCTAGCCCGGGCAACAGAGTGAGACCCTGTCTAAAAAAAAAGATGAGAGAAAAAGCAGGATGTGTCCTGTGAGAACTCGGGAGGCCACCAACGCTCCAGCCTGTGTGGCCTGACCTTATAATAACAAAATAGCTATCACTCATAGCACTTTCTATGCATTCCTGCCAACCCTGTTCTACTCAATTTACATGTATTAATTCATTTAATACAACTCTATAGATTAGGTACTATTATTATCCCCATTACAATATGAGGAAACAGGCAGAGAGGCACAGAGGGATCTCAAGATCACTCAGGTAATAAGTGAAGCCAGGATTTGAACCGAAGTGATCAGGATCCAGAGTCTGCGCTTATGAATTTTCGAGATTTTTATCCTGACTTTTCTAAGTTGGAGATGAATTTAAACATACTGGGAAGGTGGGCATGGGGTGTGCGCGGGCGAGAGAGAAATCGCTTGAGCCCAGGAGTTTGAGAACAGCGCGGGCAACACAGCGAGACCTCATCTTAAAAAAAAGAAAAAAAAAAAATTACCGTGAGAGCGAATTATGCTAAAAGGTACTAGCTTACCACTTCCGTTTTTGAGTCTTGAGGAGTGGGTGGCCAGAAGATAGGAATGATAAAACAGTGATCGTGATAGTTGGCATCTGAGGGCTTTCTGTGTGCTAGGCACTTGACGCGAATGCCTTCATTTAAGTAAATATCTCCACTTTTCAGATAAGACAACTGAGCCTCAGAGCTGCCCGTGGTGGCCAAGCTAGTATTTAACGACTGCAGAGTTTGCGCTCTTAATCCCTGGGGTTTGGAGGGCGCTTTACTGGGGAGCGGGAGACTAAACCAGCACAGCTCCTAGCCCGCCTCTCGGTGCCCTGGTAACCTCCTTTCAAACTCCCTTCGCCGCTTTCCCGTGTCTGCGGGGCTGGAGTGCCGCTCACGATTGGCCCGGGTCGCTGCTATGGTCCCGCCCCTTCGTTGAGGGGTTTCCGATTGGGAGAGGCATATGCAGCCCCGCCCCTCGGCGGTCTGAGCAGCCGGAAGCGAGCATGGCGGCCGCCGGAGCTGCGGCTACTGACCTAGGTGCTGTGGGCTTCGGGTGGGGGCCTGCAGCTCGCAGATTGCAAGGGGGGAATCCTGGGGTGGTGACTGTGGTGTGGGAGAGGTCCTGCAGACTGGGGACGGAGATCGGGGGTCGCTTCAGACGCGATCCCTTCAGACTTAGGCCGGGTCCCCTCGCACGGGGATCCCTGCGAACGCGGGCCGAGGGCCTCTGGGTGCAGGTTGTCTGGGTTCCTTCGCGTCGGGGGTGGGGCTGGCACCAGAGCGCGTTTTCGGCCCCTCACTCGGTCCCCGCGTATCCTTAGAGGTGGTCCGGGGAAAGCGCGCCGCCCTCTTCTTCGCGGCGGTGGCCATCGTGCTGGGGCTGCCACTCTGGTGGAAGACCACGGAGACCTACCGGGCCCCGTTGCCTTACTCCCAGATCAGTGGGCTGAATGCCTTGCAGGTGAGACTGCGGTGGAGGAGGGTCAGGGTACAGCCCACCAGCGAGGTGAGACTCAGCTGATGGCCTTCATGCTCCTACCCACAGCTCCGGCTCATGGTGCCTGTCACTGTCGTATTTACGCGGGAGTCAGTGCCCCTGGACGACCAGGAGAAGTTGCCTTTCACCGTTGTGCATGAGAGGGAGATTCCTCTGAAATGTGAGCTCTTGGGGAGGTCAGGGCTGCCTTTCTGGTCTGAACTCAGTCCAGAGATGGGTTGGGTAGGAGGAGCATGGGTGTACCATCAAGGTAGTTAAAAACTTATTCTTAAAGACCTCTCTGAATGAACAGTGTGTTTTGTTAGGGAAAAAACTAGCTTGGCTGGTCCAATGGTAGTGAGTTATCAGAACTTACCTAACATTAGAGTCACTGAAGTAGGTATACAACCCCCCACTGCTAAATTTGGCTTAAAAAAATACTAGCTTTAAATTCAGTGTCATTAAGGTGGTGGTTTTCCTCATACATAATTATGCTACCTCATCAAAAGGAGTTGATGCCCATCAAAGTATAGGGGAGGAAGTGGGATGTAGTGGAAAGAACAGAGTTTGAAATTTCTTGTTTTCTTAATTTTTTAAATTATTTATTTATTTATTTTAGAGACAGTGTCTCACTCTTGCTCAGGCTGGTCTCGAACTCCTGAGCTCAAGCAATCCTCCCCCCTCGGCCTCCCAGAGTGTTAGGATTACAGGTGTGAGTGAGCCACCACGCCTGGCCTCTTCTTTTTTTATTTTTAATTAATTTATTTATTTTTAGCAGAGTTTTCAATTAAATTGGATTTGTATATAGGCCCTGTTCAGTTTACCATTAAACACTTTTCTGTTAGGCACTTTTCTTAGGTACCAGGAATTTGGTAATGAATGAGAAATTGATAATGGTTTCAAGAAGTTGATAGGAAGGGGAGAAAGACACTTAGATAAAATAAATTACAGTAGAAGTATACAAGAAATAGGGATTGCACTTAAGAAAGAGCATTTTAGTGTCTGGGAGGAAAGAAAGGCAGAGGTTTTGAGGGATGTAATTTTTAAGTTGGATTTTTAAAGGATGTGTAGGAATTCAGGTTAAATGGGGAGAGGAAGGAGGGAATTTCAGGCAGGGTGAATAGCATGAGCCAGTAATAAGGACAGCTAATAATCGTTGTTTACTGCCTGCCAGAAACTAGGTGAAGCATTTTATATTTGTTGCCTCATTTAATTCTTTCTACTGTTATGATCCTTGTTTTATAAATGAAGAAATTGAGACTTAGAGAGTTTAACTTGTCCAAAATCATACAGCTAGCAAGAGGTGGATCTGGGATTTAAATCCAGGCCTGAGGAAGCTCACCTGAGCCTAGGAGTTTGAGGCTGCAGTGAGTTATGATTGTGCCACTGCGCTCCAGCCTGGATGACAGAGTGAGACCCTGTCTCAAAAAAAAAAAAAAAAAAAATTAATCAATCCAAGCCTGACTGATTACAGTGTGAAAGCTTTTATTTTTTTTATTATTACTATTTTTTGTAGAGATGGGGTCTTGCTATGTTGCCCAGGCTGGTCTTGAATTCCTGGCCTCAAGTGATCCTCCTGCCTCAGCCTCCCAAAGTGCTGGGATTACAGGCATGAGCTACCACATCTGGTCCCAGTATGCAA
The DNA here is from genome assembly GCA_008086735.1 of Cheirogaleus medius. Lineage (NCBI taxonomy): Eukaryota > Metazoa > Chordata > Mammalia > Primates > Cheirogaleidae > Cheirogaleus > Cheirogaleus medius. The sequence goes on along the minus strand of VBSM01003215.1, from coordinate 33,929,710 downwards.
GCTATTAACCAACAAACTCTACTCCTGTGTAAAAGCATGGAGAGGTGAATCAACATGTTGGGAGAATGATGAGCAGGTTTACCTTACTGGAATGTGAAGTGAAAGACTGGGAGTGATTAAAGATGTAGGCTGAGTCCAGACCATTAAGTGCCTGTATGCCATTTACTTTCTAGCTCTTTAATCTTGGTCAAGACATTTTTAAAAAAATCATATTTCAGGCCGGGTGCGGTGGCTCACGTCTGTAATCCTAGCACTCTGGGAGGCTGAGGCAGGAGGATCGCTTGAGCTCAGGAGTTCGAGACCAGCCTGAGTAAGAGTGAGACTTTGTCTCTACTAAAAATAGAAAAATTAGTCAGGCGTGGTGGTGTGTGCCTGTAGTCCCACCTTCTCCGGAGGCTGAGGCAGGAGGATAGCTGAAGCCCAGGAGTTTGAGGTTATAGAGAGCTATGCTGAGGCCACTGCACTCTAGCCTCAT
>VBSM01003215.1:33908415-33918792 GCA_008086735.1 Cheirogaleus medius | reverse complement strand
TAATTCTAAGAGACAGGGAGGTCTCACTCTGCTGCCTAGGCAGGAGTGTAGTGGTGTGATCATAGCTCACTGCAACTCGAACCCCTGGTTCAAGTGATCCTCCTGCCTCAACCTCCTGCGTAGCTGGAACTACAGGGGTGTGCCACCACACCTAGCTAACTTTTTAAAAATTTTTTGTAGAGATGGGTTCTCGCTATGTTGCCCAAGCTAGTCTTGAACTCCTAGCCTCAAACAATCCTCCTGCCTTGGCCTCCCAAGGTGTTGGGTTTACAGGCATGAGCCCTGTGCCTTGCCCAGGCTTCTCTTTAACCTTTGAGGGAGAGCCCCAGCACTGCTGTGATAAAGGAGCCAGGCACAGGTCACCTCTGGGACCTACTCCCTCACTTCCCTCCCTCAAGGCTGGCTTTGCCTGTTGGGTACAGCCTGCCGGCACTCCAGGAGGCAGCACCTTAGGTCCTGGTGTTGTGTGTATGGCAGAGGTTCTAGAAACTCCATATTTGGAATCAAGCAGTCCTGAATTCAAATCCTTGCTTTTGCGCTTATTGTCTGAGGAGCTTGGGATAAGTCGCTTAATCCCTGAGCCTCAGTTTTTCATTTGTTCAAATGGCACTGATGATACCTCCCTTACAGGGTGGTTGTGAGGATTAAATGTAATAAGCATGTGAAAGCATCTGGCATATATTAGGCTGTTAATAAACACTGGTTGAATATGAAATATGAGCGTAACTCATTTTTTGTTCATTCATGTGTAAGTAATGGTTTCCTGGTATCTGTCCTTCTGTGTTCACAGGTCTCCCTTGCTCCAGGGTGGCCATGTGCCCTTCCTACCTCGCCTGCAGGACCCTGGGCTGGCTAGACACCTGGGCTATTGTCCCTGGGAATGTCCTGGGTTGCCCAAGCTGTTAGCATCTGCTTCTGTTCTTTTAGCAGGGATTCTATGAGAGAGAATAGCTTGTACCAGTGAAAGCCCTGTGACACTAACTTATTCATCAGATCAAAAAAAGAATGCTCCCTGAGCACTAGCTGGGGCATTATAGAGAACAATGTGGACAGGATCTCTGCTTTCAATGAGCTGATCTTTCAGGGGGAAGAGTCAGTGAACAAATAAAAGTAATTTCACATAATGCATTAGAAAGAAAAAACAGGCTGACCAGATAGTGACTTGGGAGGAAGAAGTACTTTAGGCTGGGTGTGAGGGAAGGCCTTTGGGCAGATGACATTTGAGCTGAAACCAGGAGAGAAGAGGCCATCTGGGAAAGACCCTGAGACTGGAACTCGCTTGAGGCGGGCAGAGAGAAAGGCTGGAACACAACGAATAAGAGGAGAGGTAGTCAAGATCCCCTATAGTAATGAAAAAGTATCCGGAAAAAATGAATGGGAGCTCCCGCACCCGCGGCCTCCCGGCAGGGGGGCGAGGGCGGGGCCGGCGCCGGGGCGGTACCTGGCCCGCGGGGGGCGGGGCTGCGGACGCTCCCCCTTCCCCCGGCTCCAACCGGCGCAGGCAGCGGCGGCGGCAGCAGAAGCGCCGCGGCCCCGCGAGGCCATGAAGGTGAAGAAGGGCGGCGGCGGGCCCGGGACGGGGGAGGAGCCCGCTCCTGGGGCCTCGGGCCCGACCTTGGAGCTCACGCCGGAGCTGCAGGCGGATTCCGAATCGGGGTCCGAGTCGGAGCCTGAGGCAGGCCCGGGGCCCAGGTCGGGGCCGCTGCAGAGGAAGCCGCCGATCGGGCCTGAGGACGTGCTGGGGCTGCAGCGGATCACGGGTGGTGAGCACCGGCGAGGGAGCGCCGCCCGCGGGCCGGAGGGAGAAGCCGCGAAGGGGCCCTCACCGCGCGCCGAGCCCCGGCCCCCGCCCCCTTTCCCGCCTCCCCTCCCCCACCCGGGTCCCCCTCGCCTCTGTCCCCTACTCTCCCTCTGCCTCCAAACCTGAGATCTGTATGTCCCCCCTTCTCTTGATCTCCCTGTGCACGTCTCCTCTCCCTTTAGAGATCTATTTCCACCCCACTCCTTCCTTTCGGAGGGGTCCATCCCTTTTTCCCATGGCGGAGGTGGGGCAGCAGCTGCAACTATAACCCTTTCCCCCTGGAGTCTTCCGAGCCCTCGAGGCCCCGTCTCTGCACTAATGAGGAGGGGGCTGAGGGCAGCCTGTCCTACCCCCCACGCTGGAGGCTAGGTGGAGGCTGAGTTACTTAGGAGGGGTTAAGACTCTTCAAGTCTCCCTAAGCATTACAACCTTCACCCTGATCCCCTAGGAAGACTTGGGGCCATTTTCCTTCTCAAGAAAAGAACTAAACAGGAAGCTTCAGTGTGCTGGGTGTGGGTCCTGTGGTGGGAGTGGTTAATACCCCTCTACGCCTGGACTAGGGCTTGTTCTCTTCTGGGGGCTCTCTTACCAAGGGAGGACTGATCTCCACTGTGGTTAAGTTTCTGAGCTGGACTGCCTGGGTTGGAGTCGCAGCTTTGCCATATAATTGGCTGTGTGACCTTGGGCAAGTAACCTCACCTCTCTGAGCATGTTTCTTCATTTGTACAATGGAAATAATGACACCTATTTCATAAGGTTATTGTGAAAATAAGTCTTCTGATTTTGTGCAGTGCCCGGCATGCTATGCATGCTTTGTACCTAGGGCTCTTTTATCAGTAGGATTTCAGACCCCACAGGGCTGCTCATGGCTGCTGCCTGGGCATTCGGGGCAGGGGAGGAGGTCAGCGTAGGCAGGGAACAGGGGCTGGGAAGCCTCACATGAGCCTTGAAGAACAGGAGGTATCTGGAGAGACAGTGGCCTTCCACCTCACCTCGGACTCAGCAACCGACCCTGGCTCCCTTTGGGAGCCCTCTCTGTGGGGATGAGGGGACAGGCATTGGAGTGGACCTGAGCCCTGGAGCTGCAAGAGCAGCAGAGCCCAGGGCTCTCAGACAGAGCTGTGGGGGGGACCATGATGTCATGTCCAAGCCTGTGCACCTGTGTCCCTGGGGGCCCAACTCCTTCCTCCTCTCTGAGCTAGGCAACAGCCATTCTTGGCTGGGCCCCCAGAGCGCCGAACTCCTTCGGTGTCGAGCATCGGTGAAGGGAGGGGGCCTGGACCAGGCTGATGGTGGGGCCAATTAGGCTGCAATTTGCAAGAGCAGCATTTAGGATTCAGCTTAGCTCTGTGGCAGAACTTCCTCAGAGGAAGTACAGAGGTCAGACTGACTGGGTCTTGGGTAACTTTGGGGGGTTCATTTTATACCTAGAGGTGGCTTCCAGCTCATGTACCAGTATGTGTCTCCTAATTTGGAGAGAATTCACAGCCCTTAGTAGAGATGGGGCATCTGTGGGGGATGAGTAGGGGGAGGGGCTTCATGAGAGCCCCTTCCTGTGCAGGAGCTGAGAACAGGGTTCTAGGGCTCTCCGCCCTGGCACCCCTGCCTGGTCTCTTCTGACCCTAATCACACAGGTCTGAGGTTTGCTGTTCCTGGATTACTGGGCCCTGAATCCAGCTTAGGAAGCTATTTGTGGCGAAGGGGAATAGAGCGGTTATGTTCTGAGCCCTTGGCCACTCTGTCCTGTGTTCTGGCCTGACCCTGGGGCCCAGGCCTCATCCTTTCCAGAAGGGAGGGAGGGCCGTGGTGCTCTGAGCCATAGGCACCCTCTGTTCCTCAGCTCTAAGGACAGAGAGATGGATAGATTGAGTCTGCAGTAGAAGAGACTAAAGTCACACTGCAAGAAGTTGTTCCCAAATGAGAGGAGAGGCTCCAAAAGTTGGAGAATGGGGTAAAAAGAGAGGGCCTTACAGGGAGCCAGGAGTTGGGCAACTGGGATCCTGCCCCCAACTCTGCCACCTCTTCCTGTGCTCTGCACCTTCTTTCTATAGCTTTGTACAAGTGCTTGTTTCTGTGAAAACAGGTGTACAGGTTGAGGCAGGGGCTGCCCACTTCCATTCCCATCTTTTTTCCACCATGGGCGATAGTAGACAGGTCAGGGCTCTGGGCCCTGCCTCTTCCCCAAGCCTTATGTATTCCCTGCTGGGCCCCAAGGTGCCAGTTGGCTGCCAGGAGGGCTTCCTGGAGGGGGCTGCCCCAGGCTGGGGGAAGATGCAGGCTTGGGGAAGAGAGAATGACTTTATATTAACTTCCTCTTCCTGCCCGAGGAATAGGATGTGGCCCAGTGACCTGGAGGGTGATTTCCAGGCCTCCATGGGCCACCAGGGAGGATGTGATGCTGTGTAGGCTGACACCTCTCTGCTCCTTCCCATTTGCTGCCAGGGCCTCCCTGAGCGCTTGCAGTTGCTGCAAGAGCAGTGAGCGTTAGATCTGGCCCCGTAGGTTCCTGAGCCTCCCTTAGGCAGGGCCTCCCACAGTCCTTGGTTCCCCTTCTGGGCCTGAGGACTCCCCTTTCCTGCATCCACACCCTCCGCTGCACCTGCCACACCCTCTTCCCACCCTAGTCTGTGGGGGTCAGGGAGTACTTTCTCTGTGGAGGGTGGCTCAGAGCCAAGGCTGGATAGATGACCTCTAAGGGTGGTTCGCTGCGACTTCCTCCCATTTGGAGATCAATGAAGGATGGGAGCAAAGTTGGCTGACTTCCCCCCAATATCCCAGGCTCTGGGCTTGAGTCAGCAGAGCTTTGGCTAAGCTGCTTAAGGGAGCTGGGCTTGCATAAGCCGCTTACAGAGAGAGGAGGGGACACGAGGGGGGGGGGGTGAGGAGGAACAGGGAAGGGGTTGTTCACCTGCCCCAGCACCGAGTGTCAGAGAAAGTCCCCTCAAACTCGGCCTCACCCGATACATCTAGACGTAGTGCCAGGGGCAGACATGGGGTGGGGGTGGGGTATTCTCCAGAGAGGACTGTGTCTCTCCCAAGGCAGAGCTGTGTCACCCCCTTTAGAGTGAGATTCCCACAGGCAGGGCTTGATCTTCTCTCTCACCATGGGGGCTCCCACCAGACTGGAGACCCATTTGGTCCAAAGACACCAGCCAGCTCTGCAGGCAGAGGCCGGAGTAAGGGCCTTCAAATCTAGGGTGGGAGCAAAGTGTGGGGGAGGTGGCCCGCCCTCTACCCTTCTCTATCTGTCCTTCCCTGACCCCCAGAGGCCACTAGGTTGGGGCTGTTCATCCCCCACTAGATCTCCATATGTCTCTTCCACACTGTGGGGGCTCCCCCAGGGCAGGGACTCAGTTCTCTCCTTCCTAGGGATCAGAGAAAGTGGGAGCTAGTCCGGGTTCCACAAAAGCTGAGCAGGCAGCAGGGGCTCTTGGGCCCCTTCCTTGCTCAGCCTCCTGTCTCCCCTAGACTACCTCTGCTCCCCCGAGGAGAATGTCTACAAGATCGACTTCGTCAGGTTTAAGATTCGGGACATGGACTCAGGCACTGTCCTCTTTGAAATCAAGAAGCCCCCAGCCTCAGGTGAGTGGGCTGGGTGGGGCATTGACAAGGGGAGGCCAGCAAGAGCCTTGGAGTGGGCTGCTCGGGGACTCCGTGGGCCACAGAGGAGTCAAGCAGAGCCGGGGCTTGGACCGGAGCTTTCTCAGGAGTCTGCAGGCCCATCTGTTTCTGGGGTTGGACATCTTGGGAGGATAGTCCTGCCTCTTTGTGCCCTGCCAGCCTGCCCTCTGCAGGCCTCCCTGGGAACTGCAGCCCCCCAGGCCCCAGGTCTCTGTACATCCTGTGGCCCTGGGAACCTCAGTTGAAATTGGTGACCTGCTGACCTAGAACCCCCAGGTGGCACCATTCGGCCAATGGTCTGAACTCTCAATATGCACCAGAATCTCCCAGAAGTTTTAAAAATTTAGACAGATGGGAGCCCTGGAGTGGAACCCTGGGTGGGCAAGGGCTCCCCCCCGCCAGCCTGAAGCCCACTGAGGCCCAGATGGGGTATATTGCAGAGCGGTTGCCCATCAACCGACGGGACCTGGACCCCAATGCTGGGCGCTTTGTCCGCTACCAGTTCACGCCTGCCTTCCTCCGCCTGAGGCAGGTGGGAGCCACGTGAGTCACCGGGCTGGGGTGAGGGCTGGGGGTGAGGAGAGGGAGGGAGTGCGCCCTTCCTGAGTTCCTACTGAGCCTCTCCTAGGGGTGGTTGGTCCTGAGCCCTGCTGGTGGTTTACCTCAAGGCCAGACTCAGGCCGCCCCCTTCCCTTTGCTCAGGGTGGAGTTCACAGTGGGAGACAAGCCCGTCAACAACTTCCGCATGATCGAGAGGCACTACTTCCGCAACCAGCTACTCAAAAGCTTTGACTTCCACTTTGGCTTCTGCATTCCCAGCAGCAAGAACACCTGCGAGCACATCTACGACTTCCCCCCGCTCTCCGAGGAGCTGAGTGCGTGGGCAGGGCTTATGGAGGTTGGGGAAGGGGGCCCCTGTAGAGGCCAGGCTGGGGGACAGAGGGGTGCCTGTGGGGCTGACCCCCTTTCTTACCACCCTGGGTCTCTTTTGTGTCTGGCACCATTCCCATGTCACGTATAGGGGAACAGGGTCAAAGAGGCTGGAGAAGTCTCTGAAGTTGTTTAGCTGTCCCTGTCCCTCAGTCCTGAAGCCTCAGGCTCCTGACCTTAGCCCGGCCTGGCTGGGCCTCTCTTGCAGTCAGCGAGATGATCCGTCACCCGTACGAAACACAGTCTGACAGCTTCTACTTCGTGGATGATCGGCTGGTGATGCACAATAAAGCAGACTATTCCTACAGCGGGACACCCTGACCCCCAAAACCACCCCTCACCCCAGGAGGCTCTGATCCTGGGCCCTGAGCTGTGACCTCCCCAGCACTCACTTCTCAACCCCTGGTCTTCTGCTTGGGGGGTGCTCCAGGAGCCCGGGACCCGGAGTCAGCTTTAGGAGGAAGGGTGCCTGGTATCCCCAGTCCAAGCCCGTGAAGCCCAGGGGGCCTGGCACACACGGTGGGTGGTGGGGGTGCTGTACGCCTCCATGTCCGGGAAGGCCTGTGAGAGGAGCGGCCAGGACTTCCGGACAGCGTAGCCGGGCTCTCTTGGGCCCAAGATTCGGAATAGTGTTCTCCTGTCCAGGCTGTGACTAGGTCAGGGCAGGGATCCATTCCCTGTCCCCTGCCTGCCACCTTCAGGCCATTTAGAGTTGTCAATTTACAAAGATCCATGGTGCCCTGGCCCCAGCCCCTGCCCCAGCCTCCCCCATGAGGGCCGAGACACTGCCTGAGGTGTGGGCGGGAGGGCCCAGGTTGCAGCCGGTGGTAGGAGCTGGACCAACTGTACATAGTTTTCAATAAACTTTCTCCTTTTCTGTTCTCTCGTGTGGGCCGGCCTGTGTGCGTATGGGCAGCGGGCGAGTATCGGCAGTAATGTGCTCAACGCAGGAAAAATCTCCCCTTCCCAATGCCCTCTGACCTTCGAGTCCCCCTGTCCCCTGATTGTCTGTCCCCTGACACCATGCTCAGTGTCTAGTCAGCATTTAGGACACGATGGAGCTGGAAAGGGTTTCTCCTGTGATGGAGACCCGGGCCCTGAGAGGGGAAGCTCTGGCCCAAAGCCATAGCCAAGCCCAGCAGAGCAGAGGCTGAAACAAAGGTCCTCAATGCCAGCGTGGAGGGAAGGTGTCAGGGAGATGGCCTTGTCCTTCACTCCACCTTCCTTGACCCCCAGAGGCCACTGGGCCCACTGTGTGTGCTTTCAGCCCTCAGCAGAGAAGGTGAGAGCGCTTTGGGAAGGCCTGGAGCCACCTCCTTGCCCTCAGCTGCCTGGGGAGCCCCCTTGCCTGGCCAGCCCTGCACATAACACTGCGCTTTGCTCCACCCCGACCCCAGGTCCAGAGAGGGGACCGCTTAAGGGAGGAAATTCAGGAACTGAGGCAGAGAGCGCACCTCGGGGTATACACGCTGCTGTTCCAGGCCCTCTTTTAGATATGCCTGGTGCCAGCCTGCCCTCTGGGCTGAGGAGCTCCGGCCCTAGGAGGCCCAGAAGTGCTGGAATTCAGCTTGGATTGGCGGAGCTAGGATCTGCACTGAACTCCGGAATTCTACAATGAGTGAGACACAGGGAACAAATACCCATCCCCAGAACAAAAAGGGCCAGGCATATGGGGAGCAAGAGCCAGAGCCATTCTGCTGAGAGGAGGCAGCATTAGAACAGGTGCTTGTGATAGGAAGAGATAAGGGAGAACATTTGGCACAGGGAACAGCATGTTTGGGCACAAGGAACAGCATGAGCAAAAGCCTGGAGGCAAGATGTATCAGGTGTGTTCAAGAGCGAATATACATGATGTGAAAGGAAGACAGATTGGCAGGGCCTCAGGAGGTGGGGCTTCTTCTGAGAAAAGTGACAAGCTCTTGAGGAGGATTAAGTAGGCATGACCTGGTTGGATTATCTCTGGCTGCTGAGTGAAGGATGGATTGGAAAGAATGAGACTAATAATCATAGCCAAGACCTATTTCGTGCCAGGCCTAGTAGGGCTGGGTGCTTTGTATGTGTTAACTCATAAAACACTCTCAGTCATTTCTGAGGAGGACACTATTAGTATGCCCATTTTACAGAAAATGTAGGCCCAGAGAGGTTAACTTGCACAGCCAACGTTGCACAGCTAGTAAGTGGCAGAGCCAGGATTTGAATCCAGGGGGCCTGGCTCCGTGCACTACCATACCATACTAGAGGTGGGGGGTGGGGGTGCTGTTGCAGGAATTTGGGTGAGAGAGAAAGGGAATCTGAATTAGGTCAGTGTCCACAGAGATGGAAAGAAATAGATGAAGTTGAGATTTTTAAGAGGTGAAATCCCCAGGACCAGTGGCTGATTGCATGAATGGGTTGGAGAGAGGGAGGAGTCAGGGCCGAATGCCTGGTTTGTGGCCTGGGTGTTGGGGTGCATAGCGGAATCCAGGGTGCATCAGGGTGGGAGCTAGTGGCTGATGAGCTGGTGAATTCAGGCTGGGACATGCTGTGATGTGGTACAGATATCTTGGAGGAAGTGACTAGGAGACAGGAAATTTGGGTCCTGAGACCAGGAGGGGAATAAGGGCTGGAGACAGTGATTGTTGGAGGTCGTTGATCACAAGGTGATTGCTGAAGCTGCTGAGATTATGGGGTCCTCTACTGGCACTATTGGTATTTAGTGAGCAGGGGGCAGGAATGCCAAATGTCCTGCAATTATTGAGACTCTCCCAAACAATGCTAATAGTCCCCCATCCCCATTTGAAGGTCCTTGAATGAGAATGTGTAACCCTAGGAAGGCCAGGATTGGAGAGCAAGGCAGAGGAGGGGACCCAGCGATGGAGACAGGAGGAGACTCCTCCAGGGAGCTGGGACAGAAGACTGTTTGGGAGCAGGCTGAGTTAGGAGCTAAGGGAAGGAAGAATGTCACACGAAGCAAGATCAAGAACTGTCAGTAGCCACAAAGGTGAGGAAGGAGCATGTGGAGAAGAATGTGGGGGCGGGATTAGTTTGCAGATGAGGCTATATAGGTGCACAAGTACAGTGTAGGGGTTTGTTGTTGTAGTTTACAGGCTATACGGACCGAGGAAGAGGGATCTACGCTGGTGTCTGGAAGAGGACCTTCCCCCACCTCCTCACTGCAGCTGCGAAGGAGAACTGGGTCGAGGCTCTGAATTGGGCCTGCTGCACTTCCACCTTCAGACAGGGAGGAAGGTCTCTAATCTGGGATTCTCCTGTCTGGAGCAGGAACCAGGTTGGCACTCACCCTCAGAGAGGCCTGTGTTCCTTGGGCTTGGAGGAGGCCTGGCTGGAAAAAGCCTGGGCCTCCCCCCCAACCCTCCCACCCCCATAACTTCCCTCTTTTAAGTGTTCATGCCTCTGGCACTGGTCCTGCCGCTAATGGTGCAACTTGCTGCATTTAGTTCCTGGCACTTTCCCTAGGAATCTGGGCTGGAGGAGGAGGAGGAAGGCAGGGTGGAGGGGGGGGCTGGTTCTGGCTCTGATGTTGATGAGCTGTTGACCTTGAAGGGGCAATTCCCTTCTGTTTCTCTGAAGTGGGCCAGTCATTTTGCTTTGACTCTTCAGGGATGTCATGAAGCTCCCGCCACTGGGTAGAGCAGGAAAGACCAATTACTGCAGGGAAACCACGGCTCATGCCCTCCTGGGCTGGCCTGCAGGATGCACACTGGCACTGCCAAACCAGTTGTTAAAATACTGAGACGCTTCCCTTCCAGTTGGTAAAGAGCTGCTGTCCCAGGCCCCCTGTGCCTTCTGCCCTAGCCTGACCCCTCCTCTAAGAGTCACTTCCCCACCATCCGGCAAGTAAAGCAAGGGCGCTTCGCTTTTTTATGTGCCACGGCCTGTTTGTTGTTAGTCTGCTAAAGCCTACAGACAATAAAAGGTTTTAAAGAACATAAAATATATTATAATCCTACATATTTTATGTATTAAAAACTAGGTTGGGTGTGGTGGCTCACGCCTGTAATCCTAGCACTCTGGGAGGCCGAGGT
>VBSM01003215.1:33874692-33900651 GCA_008086735.1 Cheirogaleus medius | reverse complement strand
AGGCGGAGGTGGGGGGTGCCAGTGGGCCCCCCCACCCACCCACCTCCAAGGCTGTTCCGGGCTCTGTGACAACCCTGAGCCCAGCGTGGGCTGACGGTGGGGAGGGCACCTGCTCGGGCGGTGGGGCTCCTTCACCCTCATTCTCTGGTCCCTCTCCCTTTCAGCCCGAAGTTTCTGCTTAATGAGGGGCGGCCACTCCCTGCTCCCCTGCTCACTCGCCCCAGGGAGCAGCCGCGCTGAATCACGCCCAGCAGAACCAGGCCCCGATGCCAGCATCACTCCAAGGTGCTGGCAGGAGCTACTGCAGCCTTTCTTGGGGGCAGCTGGCCTGGGGCTGGGGGCTGGCCGAGATGACCACTAAAGCTCGCAAGGTCACCAGGGAGGATCCTTGAGCCACCAGGCCAGCCACCTGGGGATTTACCTTTGACTCCCACGACAGCCCCCACTAGGAGTCAAGGCTATGTCGCCCCATGGGCAGAGTTAATGGGCACTGGGGCCTTTTATGGCCCTATAAATCTGTGACTTCGGGATGCCAGGGCAGCCCCCACCCCAGCCACTTCCTGTTTGAAAGAGGGATGGTCAGCACTAACAATTATGTCCAGCAGTTGGACACTTCCCCAGTCCCACATCCCTGACTCATGGGGCTACAGGACGCCCACATCAGCTGCCTGGGGTATGAGTGCTGCCCACCCCAGGGTCCACTCTGTCCTTGCCCAGGAAAATGACCTTCAAATGGGGACTGAGAGATGGAGCGGGCAGGGGACCTTTGAGCTAATTCCTTAGGTGGGTCAGAGGGAAACTGTCGAGTTGGAAGGAATCTATGTGCCAACCAGTCCCACACAAACATTTTACAGACTGGGAAACTAAAGTCTGGAGAAGAAAGGGCCTAGCCCTAGAAAACACAGGGCTGCAGTGACAGAGCCCAGACTACAACTCTGTCCCCTCGCCAAAGGCCCTGCCCAGATCACCCCACAGGGCCTGCATCACCACCTAGTGAGATGTTTTCTCTCTGAAATCAAATGTAAACTGGGGAGCGAGGGAGTGATGCAACTGGCTAAGAACAACAACTAGAACCCTTAAAAAAGCTGTTAGACCTCTTCACTCCTCAGTCCCATAAAACAAGGATTACACGGCTCCCAGGAAAAATAATTAAGCCAGGAAGGTGAGATGCAGGGAGGGGCTGGAGCCAGCCAGCAGTCGGCAGGGAGAGAGGCTAAGAGGAGTGGGGCAGGGCCCGTATGAAGCCTGGGAAGACCTCCCAAAAGCTGCAGGAGTTAGGGAGACTTTGGGCCCCTAACCTGCTGGGGTAGGGGGCAGCCCCAGATATAAGCCTGGATACTTCTCGAATCCCAGAGACAACTCTCCTGCCTTCTCCTCTCCCTTCCAGAACTCTGATGGATCAGCATACTTTTCCATTCCTGGCCAGACTCTGGCCATCTTGCCCCCTCCCCATCTGATGGCAGCTCAGCAAGTGCGAACTTGTTTGAACATCAGCCTCGAGTGATCCCCAGGCAGCACGATTGGGAAGATGGTTAGATGGCAGGGCTGGGAACCACCCAGTGGCAGATGGAGCTGAGTTGTGGACTACCTGAGTCTCAGCTCCCGTCCTCTGCTGGGTAGAAGATGAAATCGTGTTCACCAAGGTGCAGGTCTTGCAGAAGGAGCTCACATGAGCTCCTGTCTCCACCACACCACCCCAGGGAAGGAGTCTATGCTGGAGGGTCTGCAGGACATGCAGCCAGGGGAAGTGGGTGGTGCATGAAGCCGAACAGCTTAACTCAGTAACTGATCCCACCTGCTGTGTGACCTTGGGCAGATGGACCATCCTCTCTGTTGTGTTTGCCCCTCTTGGGAGAAGAGCACCTGTCTTGCCTCTAGGGAGGGAGCTGGGTAGAGTGCCCAGAAGCCCCTTTTGTAGATGACAGGAACTAGAATGTAGTTACTAGATTCTTCCCAAGGGGCGGGGGAGAGTCGGGTGAGCCAGCCAGTTCCCTGGGACACTCAAAGACCATGAAGCCCACACCCCGCTTTCTGGCAGAACTGCAGCCGAGCCTGCCGCCCACAGAGGCAGATCCTAATCTCACCTTGGAAGGCAACGGGTTCCTCGGCCCCAGCATCCCCAGCTCCTACCTACCTTGCCCCAGCCCCACAGCATCCTGGGGGTAGTAATGGGGACAGTCTCTCATTTCTTCCCCAATTTTCTCTCCCCACTTGGGGTAGGTGAATGCTTGTTGAGAACTGGCAGGACTGACATGTCCGCCTTCCCCCAGCAGGGCTGCCTCCAGCCTGCTGTGTGACCTTGGATAAGCAGCTTGGGCTCTCTGTTCCCCAAGTGGAGCCCCTTCTTTAGGAACTCGGTCTTTGTGAGGTGGGGACGAGGGACAGTGTATGTAGTGTATGTAGACAAACCCTCTCTGGCTTTCATTCTGATTCTTCCCCTACCTCTGGGCTTCCTCTGGAATCCTCTGGCCCCAGAGCAGCCTGACTTGGGGGGACTTGGGGGGTGGAGTGGGGGTGGATCTGGGCTTACCTTGAAGTAAGGGAAGTGCTCCGTCATAAAATTATAGATCTCGCTGACAGGAAGGCTCCCGGTTTTACTGTTCTTAAGGGCCATGAAGATGAGGATGCTGAAGACAGAGAAAGCTCCTGAGAGTCTGAACCTCTGACCAGTCCTGAGCCCACCCAGAGCCCCCTACTCCTGTTGAGAGGCTCTGTGAGGTTGGAGTTGAAAGGTTGGAAAGAGAGGGGATGAGAAAGTGTCCACTGAAGTACATGCTGACATCAGGAGTTACAGACATACCAGGGTCTTGTGGAATCTGAGAAACCTGAGTGGCCATCTGGCTTGGCCACTCACTAGCTGTGTGACCTTGGGCAAATGCCTTAACCTCTCTGAGCCTCAGTTACTTCAACTTTAAAGTGAAGAAAGCAATAGCTAGCTCAGAGTTGAGGATTAAAGAGGATGCCTAGCACACAGAAGGCACTCATTAAACAGAAGCTGCCATCACCAGTCAGTCCTCAGCCAATTGCATGAATGTTGGAAAGCAGGGAGGGAACTAAAGTTTCTTTTTTCTTTTTTGAGACAGAGTCTCGCTGTGTTGCCTGGGCTAGAGTGCCGTGCGTCAGCCTAGCTCACAGCAACCTCAAACTCCTGGGCTCAAGCTCGATCCTCCTGGCTCAGCCTCCCTAGGAGCTGGGACTACAGGCATGCACCACCATGCCTAGCTAATTTTTTCCATTTTTAGTAGAGATGGGGTCTCACTCTTGCTCAGGATGGTCTCAAACTTCTGACCTCAAGCGATCCTCCCTCCTTGGCCTCCCAGAGTGCTAGGATTACAGGTGTGAGCCACCGCACCTGGCCAAGGAACTAAGGTTTCTTGAGCCCCTAAAACGTGCCAGGTGTAGCACCTACATTCTCTTACTTAATCCTTCCAACAGCCTGAATTCCTGCCCCCCAACCTGACTTCTTTTTTTTTTTTTTTCTTTTGAGTGGAATAAAACTGGCTTAGAGAGATTAAGCAACTTGCCTGAGGTTTCACAGCTAGTAAATTCCAGAGCCCAGTCTTGAACCTAGTTCTGCGGGCCTCCAAGGCCTCCATGTGCTCCCTTCTGTGCATGACCCTGCATTTCCCAGACCCCTTCTCTGTGCCCCTGGCTGACGTGTGAGTTCCTCTTCCTTCCCCGAGCTTACACTAGCTGATGACCTGACTTCTCATGGGGCCTCGCACACATTAGGTCAAGTGTCACTTGGTGGGATGAATGAAAGGGCAAACAGAAGTGTCTCCTGGACAGGCTGGGTCTGCTGGCACTTAAGACCCGAGCCCCAGAGAAGTGCCACCAGATCTGGCAGATGGTGCATAACCAAGTCACGTCTGCAGGCCTCATGCCTCATTTACTTCCAGTAGGACTTTGAGGTGGGGCTTCTCTCTGTACCTGGGGAGGGAGGCGGGAGATAGGGAGCATTCCCCCTAAACTGTCAGTCCTAGGCCCTGGGCCCCCAGAGGTTAAAGTTCAGCAGCCTCACCCCAGGACACCGCCATCTGCTGAGTCAGCCACAGACATAACTCCCCAGGGTTAGACAAAAGGCCAGAGGTGGTCCAGTCTGTCCCCCTGCCTCCGGCAGGAACCCTCTCTTCAGCATCCTCTGGAAGCCCACTGGGTATGACTTCCACCTCCTGCACTTGCCCTCATACCCAGAGGATTCCATCCCTCAGTTTCCCCAGGGGCCCTCTTTCCACTCCAGGAGAGCTGGGAGACGTACCTGTAGGAGTAGATGGGTTTTGGGAAGAGAGGCTGGTGCCCATCGGTGTTGGCCTGGGGTGCAATCCGCTGGTACGGATAGTGTGAGGTGCCCAGGTAGGGCACAGGGTAGCTGCCGCCACCTGGCGAGTACTGTAGAGGTCAAAGGGGCACAGTGATCGCCATGGGTCCAAGCCTTTCCAAGGGGGCCTCCCCCTCCCCCATTCATATACATCCAGAGAAGGAGCTGAGGCCAGAGTCTCCTCTCCCTGGTCCTGGGCTCCGCCACCCCTATGGCAGAGCTATCTGAGGGGGCAGCCGGTGGTGTGGGCCTGTGAGGAGATCCACTTTCTGGAATTCAGGATCTCAGAGTCCTCCAGGTCCCCTTCCTCCAGCTCCTTCCCCCAGCCCTTTAGGTGCTCTGGTTGCCATGGTGACGGAAGGAGCCTGCCTGGGCTGGAGAGTGTGAGGGGATGCGGGGCAGCCCCCTGCCCTTGCGCCCTTCCAGGCAGGCACTCCAGACCTCCCTCGCATCTCCTGGGGCGGCTGGGCCGGAAGTGGGATGTCCACCCTGGGTGTTTGCTGGGCACTGCCACCTTTTACGAGTTTCAATGGCTCTTTGAAAGGGCCGGTCATGGTGGTGGGCAGGTGGGGGGAGGAGGAGGTTTTATGGCGCAGGGAGTGGCTGCGGTGCCAGGGATGGTGTTTTATGGGGGCAGGGGGTAGGAGACTCTGACTCCCCCAGCTGCTCCAGGCTGAGGTGCTCCTTCCAGGTCACCCGAGAGACACTTAGAGCCTGAGTCACCCTCTCTCCAGGCTCCATAAAGCCCTGGGTGCGGCCATCTTGTTCCAGAGGGGGTGTGGACAGCAGAGGGCATCAAAGCAGGGCCAGGCATGGCAAGGCCATTTAAGGTCTGGTGGCCCCTTATCCTGCTGTGGCTCAGTCCCTGATGGGCAGGCTGCCTCAGGGACATCCCCTACCCTGGGTCAGACTGTGAGCCCCAGCATAGCTTAGGCCATTCCAGTGAGGGCCCTCAGGGCAGGGAGGATGTGCCCTCATGCGGTTCCTTTGCTTCCCTCCAACTCTTTCTTTCCCCCACAAAGCAGGCAGTCTGACAACCCCCCCACCCCCGCCTGCCTCCCGGTCTTGGCCAAGATCAGGGCCAGTGCCAAAGAGCTGGGAGTAGAACCTGCTCCACAGGCAGGGCCTGTCTCAGTGCCAGGCTGCAGGTGGATGGAGCTGGGCTCTGGGCAGCCACTTGCTCTGTCTTGCCCGGTGACTCCTGGGAGCTGCCTGGCTCCTCTGGGGCTCTTTCCTTTCTCTTTTAAAAATCCTCCATCCCGTGCCAGTGTGGGATGACTACTTGGCCTCCTGTACGTTTGGGAGGAGCTGAAGCTGGGGTGGGGGAAAGGGCCAAAGATGATGAGAATTTGGAGCCCTCCAGGTGGGAAGGCCCCCAACCCCCTACCTGGTGTCCACCCTCTCTACGATACAAGAGGGGGGGCGGGTTGAGGCCAAGGCCACAGAGCAAGATGGTGGCTGACTTAGATGGGAGCCCTTGTTCCCTGCCTTGCTCGGCCTTGTGTGTCACACCACATGCTCCTCTTGTCTCTGCCTCTCCGCCTGTCTGGGGTGCCTCTTCTCCTCCATCCCGTTTTGGTTTACGCCATGGCCCTGCCTGAATCTCAGCTCCACTCTCGAATCGGAGACCTCTTAGGTCCTGCCAGGGACTCAGACAGGCCCACCCCTAGAGAAGGGCAGTTGCTTCCCTCCCCAGTAGCCACTGTCCCCAGCCAGGTTGGCCTGGCCTTGAGGTTCAGGCCCTGTTGCCCTCACCTGGCCATGCAGGTGCACGCGTGCACACACACAGACATGCACACGCACACACACACATGCTAGCCTGTGACCGGGAAGCATGGCCACTTGCCCACTTTCTTCAGACCCACCTGGTGGAAGGGGGGCTGGGAGGGGCAGTACATGTGCTGCAAGGGGGGCTGGTAGCAGTACATCCCAGGGCCACTCTCCAGAGCTGAGGGCTTGACTTTGACCTCTGACCCCTGCTGGAAGAGAAAGCAGATGACCAGGTTGGGCCTTATTTCTCTCCCTGTCTCTTCCCCATGTCCTGAATCTTACCCAAAAGCAACCCCCACGCTGCTTCCCCAAAAGCTTATTTCTGGACAACAACAGAGAACAGAGAAAGGCAGGAATTTTCTCAAGAGAACTCAGCAATTAGTGGTGGCTCTGGAGCTGGAACTGACAGCTTTCCCTGCCCCTCACCTCACTGCAGGTGAGAGGCTGAGGCTGGGCGGTCCCGGGAAGTGCGGGAGAATCATCAATGGTGGCACTGAGGCTGGGGTAGGGCCAGGGATCTGCTAGAAGGGCACAAGGGTGCAGTGCCTGACCCCACTCGCCTGGCTCGGGGGCCCAGCCTCTCGGAGCAGGTCCTCAAAGGACAGCTGGAAAAGGTGGCAGCCCCAGAATCCCCACCGAGGAGCCGTGGTGAGGAGAGCACAGGGAGTACCCATTGCCAGTGGCTGATCCAGCTGCGACCCCTGAACCCCTGCTACTTCCTCTTCCGTAAAGCCCCAGAAAGCTCCCGCAGGCTCTCTGGATGGGCTCTCTCTCCTGGCCATCCCCAACTCAGAGCTTTTGTTCCTTGCTACAGGGAGTCTGCCTGGTTGCTGGTCTGCGTGAGCCTGTATGTTCTCTCATGCTGAGCACAGGCGCCTGCCAGTGGTGACCGGACTCTGGCTTCCCATGCGTGTGAGCCCCTCGTGGAGTCCCCAGGCCCTAGCACGAAGCTCTCCCCTGAGCAGGGACAGGAGCATGTTCAGCTAGACCCTGGAAGGTGGTGGACAAGCCCAGGAGGAGGTGGCCCACTCTCCTTGGGGTTACCCGGGGCCTTGGGAAACCAGCATCTGGGCCCAGAGGGGCAAATAAGCCATGACCTCTTTCTGGGTGTGCCCTGGGGTTGCTGATGCAGAGATTGCCATAATCACAGAATCCCAGGCCCGGAAGGGCCAAGAGCATTCGTGTCCAACCCCTTCATTTGACAGATGATGAGGCTGAGCCCAAAGAGGGGAAGCGATGTGCCCAAGGTCACCCAGCAAGTTGGCCAGATAGCCGTGTGTCTCTGGAGCTCTTCTCCATTGCACAGGAAGGTGAGGGTGTGGGCCCAGTCCCAGCCTCCCACGTACAGGCTGGGAGACACCTTGGGCAAGTCACTTGGCCTCATGAACCTCAGTTTCCTCATCTGCAAAATGGGGAGAGTGGGAACTCTCTAGAGGGTTGTCGAGAGGATTAAATGAACCACTGGAAAGAAAGCACCTGGCAGAATGATCGGGAGCTGTTATGGGTACATATTTGGGGGCAGTGGCTGAGATGATGGTGTCCTCACTGCGGGCTGCTGTCATGCTCAAGGGGCCTGAGAAGGCGTTGTCAAAGGGCTCCAGAACCAGAATAAGGTCCTGTCCTGGCCACACCTGCCCCTTTCAAGCCTGAGAAACAGGCCTTTGTGGGGGTGGTTTGGGGCTGGAATGGGGACCTATTTGTCAGCAAGAGGAGAGAAGGGATGGTGGGCATCTGGCTGAGCCCACTCAGTCATGGCCTCAGGGACCTCCGAACCCGAGCTGGGAGTGGGGAGCAAGCTCCATTAGCTCCCCTCTTGCCAACGCAACAATTCTATTATTGCTAGGTAGTGTTCACCTTACTTTTCCAAGGAGGCTCAGAGAGGTTAGATGAACCCAAGGTCACACAGCTTAGAGGTCCAGCTGTGGAAGGACATGTTTACCTGCCAAGGTGCTTTCAAGGTCTTTCTTTTTTTTTCTTTCTTTTGAGACAGAGTCTCACTCTGTTGCCTGGGCTAGAGTGCCATGGCATCAGCCTAGCTCACAGCAACCTCAAACTCCTGGGCTCAGGCTATCCTTCTGCCTCAGTCTCCTGAGTAGCTGGGACTACAGGCATGCGCCACCATGCCCGGCTAATTTTTTTTTTTTTAGTTGTCCAGCTAATTTCTTCCTATTTTTTTAGTGGAGACGGCGTCTTGCTCTTGCTCAGTCTGGTCTCGAACTCCTGAGCTCAAACGATCCACCCGCCTCGGCCTCCCAGAGTGCAGAATTACAGGCGTGAGCCACCGTGCCTTGCCTCAAGGTCTTTCTATCAATACACCCAGACCCCACTCTGGGCAAAGAATGGGGCCGGGAAGGGCCCCTTGAGAAGACTTAAGTCCTCTCTCAACTCGGTACACTGAGGCAGGAGAGGGACAAATTGTGCTCTGTGGCTCCTCCCCAAACCCTTTCTTTTGGCCTCTGTGTTTTTCTTCTCACATTTGCATATGGGCGTGCAGGTCTAGCTCGGGATTCCTGACACTTAGACAAACAGAGCGAAGTCACACACTGGACTCCTGACTCAGGAGCCTGTGGGAAGCTGCCAGCTTCCTCAGCCTCAGCTGCTTCCCCCATATCCCCCTCCGCGTTGGGCCAGGTCGGCACCCCATCCCCAGCCGACCTGGAGGCCCCAACTCTCTGAGCTTGCTGCTCCCCTGGCGCACGCTGATCTTGAGTGGCAGGGTCTGAGAAGGGAAGGTGGAGTTTGGTCTCACGGGACTCTTTCTAGGCTGTCAGGAACCTGGCCAGGTGGGAGGTGGGTGCCCACTGGCCGTGGTACTCACCAGGACTTGGGGGCCGTGCTCCTGGCTGGGGTAGGGGAGCCCGTTGCACCAGGCCTCTGCTGGGAAACCTGGCAGGAAGGCCTCAGCCTCGCCCACGTCCACGGGGATCTCCTCGAAGGCTTCCAGCACCCCCGGGGTCTTAAAGGAGTGTCCATCGAGGGCCAGGGCGGTCTGGGCCTCGGGGAAGACGTCCTCGTGGAAATGGCGCTTGTACGGGTGGTAGGGCACGTGGCCGCCCTTGAGGAAGCGCCCGGGGCTGCTCGCTGAGCCCTCCTCAAAGCCAAAGCCAGGATACTTGTCCGAGGGCGAGAGCTGGAAGGGGCCTGGGCCGGGGCCAGCTGGGCAGTGACCCTGGACTTGCTCAGGGCCTGGCGACGCAATGCTGGGGCTGTGTGGGGGCAGTGAGGGGGTTCTTTCTGGAGGGCCGTCGGGCACAAACGACGAGCAGCTGAAGCCGGCGTGCTTCTGGGTAGACAGAGGGTAGAGGACCTGTGAGTGGAGGCTGGACCAGGCCTGGGGACCTGCCGGGACCCTACTCAGTGCTTGTTCTAAGGAGTCTGTGGCTGAGCTCTGAGCTCTGAGCTCTGAGAAGCCCCCAGATGATGGAGAAGGTATAGGCTGCCCTTGGGAGCCCCAATGTGATGAGGGCAATACTGCCCCTTAACCTGAGGTGCCCCAAGTCTGATGGGGCACCACAGCCCTGCCCCGGGAAAGCCCCAGTCTGAAGAGATGAGCAGAGCCTCCATCTGAACACTCTGGACCTCGGGTCACTGAGTACTCATTTGCTGGTAGAAGGGACAAGACAGACCCTGGGAGGTCCCTAGGGGGGGTGTGGGTGACTGGTCTACCTGCTGCCTGTGCAGCCCTTAGACCTTGGCCTGAGCCCGGGCCTCAATGCCAAGTACTTACGCTCTGTGGGTCAGGGGAGCCTGGGAGGCCCGGCGCCTGCATGAGGTCCCCTTGGCGCTCACCCTCCAGTCTGGTGGGGCCCGGCAGTGTGACGTCAGACTGCGGTGGAAGTAGCGACACCATCACCCGGTCCTGGCCTTGGAGAAAGCCGTCTGCGGTGAGAGTGAGGACCAGCGTCCAGGGGTGACCGATCCCAGGGCCATCACCCCAACTCCCACCCTGTCCCTGGGCTGGGACCCTGCCTCCAGCCCGCCACCTGATGAGAGGGAGAGACAGAGACGGAGACCCAGAGAGAAACTGAGAGAAACAGAAGGAAACAGATAATGAGAAGGACAGAGAGAGGGGACTCCCGTGGAGAGAGAGAGAATTGAGCCAGGTAGGAGTCCTCAGAGGAGGAGGCTTGGCTGTTCTTGGGCTCTGCGGCTACAGAGACTGAACCAGTCAGACCCTGGTTCCCAGCAAGACCCTGCCTCTGGCTCCTCAAGATCTGTCTCCTGTGTCTACCATGGAGGGCCAAGCTAAGTGACATCGGCAGGCAGTCTCCATGCAGTGGTCCTGAGGGGAGGAGGATCTGGGGATGGATCCGGCCCAGATTTGGGGTCAGAGCAACTCCCACAATGCAGGTGACCCGGCCCTCAGGATAGGCTGGTCCTGTGATGTGACCCTCAGGTCCTTAGCCTGGTTGGTGTGACCACATTGTGCAATTGAGGACTCAAAGAATCCTGGTTGTCTGGTGGCCCCGTGAGCCTGGCAGGCACTGGGGACGCCGCCAGCCCACGCCGGAACGTTCAGCAAGTGCTGTGTGCTACCTACGTCCTACAGACTCTCTCTCTTACCTGTGACTTTGTGCAGCCCACTGCCCTTTCTGAGCTTTAATTTCTCCCTGAAAAACTAGGGGCTTAGACTAGATAAGATCTGAGGGCTTTTTCTGCTCAGACCTTCTGGAATCACAGGAGAACTCTGTCCCCAGCACAGTGGAGTGGTTAAGAGGAATTGGGGCTCAGCCCTTCACCAGCTGCGTCAGCAAAGTCTCTGCACTTTGGCACCATGGGCCACAGAACGGGGGAGCCAGGGGCTTGCCTCACCGGGCGCCATGAGCATCAGATGGCGTCAGGCACTGAGAGAATTTAGCACTGTGCCTCTCGTGTAGTCAGCGCTCAATAAATGTCAGTTCTCATTGTGAATGTCATTGTTAGTGCGACTCTTACTGTTATTACCCCAGCTCTTTCCTTCCCTCACCACCTGCAAAGAGCAGCGCCTCCTTGCCCACCTTGGCTAAAAGCCACCATTTGCTGAGGGGCGGCTGTGGGCGGCCGCTGTGTAAATTCGGATGATTTTCTCACTGGTTTATCTGAACAAGCCTGTGAGGAAGGTACATTATTAACTCCAGTTTCCAGTTAAAGAAACTGAGGCTCAGAGAGCCTTACCCAAGTCACACAGCTAACCCTTGACAGAGTCAGGAGTGGAACTTAGGTTTGACTCTGGAGTCTGCGCCCACGTATGGTTTCTTCATTTGGTGGGAGTCGGAGTCAGAGTCAGGGTGGGATAAGCTGGGGGGACAGGCAGCAGGAAAAGCAGGAAGGGAGGTGTTCCCTCTGCTCTCCCTGCCTCAGGCCAGGGTTTCCTCTGGGCAGATTTTTTAAGTGATGACTCCCAATTTGGTGACCATGATGCCCCCTTGGGGGTTTCAGCTGAATCTCTGTTCTACAGGTGAGGCCCAGAGGTGAGGTTAAGTGACTTTCCTAAAACTACACAGTCCAGGAAAGAGGAGGGAACACCTCCCTTCCTGCCCCTTCTACCCAAGCCTCCCTAGAGCCAGAGCAGGGCAGCCGTGCCATTCCGAGGTGCTCTGGGAGGGAGGGACCGCCTCATTGGCTCCACGGTGCCCGGCCTGGGTTGGCACATCTTTGCTGAATAAACCATCAACACACCTCATTTAACAGAGGGTTAAAGGGGCAAGGAGGGAAGAGACTTTGCCCAGAGTCCCACGGGGGATCAGAGGCAGGGGGCCGGTAGCTGACGTCCAGGTCGGGGGCTGGTGGGAGGCTCCCCCGCCCCTTCAAGAGTCCCCACCGCCCTTCTCAATGTCCCGGTGCCTGCTCACTCGGCAATGCTAAATGTGGCGTGACCGGGGAAGCGCCGAGCTGGCCGTAACTGGACACCACAAGGGCGCAGGCGGGGCAGCCCATCTCCGGCTCCGCATGATTGCCCCGGCCTGGCCCCTGCTCCCTGGACAGCTCGGGCCTGCCCGCCACACCTTGCCCCGGCCCAGAGCTGCCTTCCTAGGAGGTGTGCAGTGGGCTTGGTGCCTTCCCAAGGCATTCTCCAGCTGCTCCAGATACACAGCTGTGGGCTCTTCCTCCCCTCAGATCTCTGGATTTGTAGCCTGGTGGCTAAGAGCGAGGGTTTGGATTCGGGAAGACCTGCCTTTGAGCCCCAGCCTTGTCACTTTCTGGCTGTGTGATTTTGAACAAAAGGTGTCATTCTCTGTGCCTCACTTTCCACATCTGAGAAATGGGCACATGAACCCACCTCACAGGAACATCATCATGAGCATTAAGTGAGAAGATGTGTATTAGGTGCAGGCACGTAGAAAATACTCAGGGACACATGTCATACATCTGGTTTCAGTTGGCCAAATGCAGCTGGGCACAAGGGCCTCTGGCCCTGGGCTCTACCGTTTCCCTGATGGTCTTGCTGCTCAAGGCCCGGCAGCCCTGCAGAGACTGGCTGATGACCCATCCCCAGGTGGCAGAGGCTTTGACAGCCCTGCCTGCTGTCTGGCCTTCACTCAGCCTGGCCTCAGGGGTGTCAGACCCCAGCCCTGCTGCTTTGCAGATGTGAATCTGGGGAGGCCTCCCTGAGCCCCAGCTCTGGCCTGCACCTCCTCTTGAAGTCCGGCCTGCCCAGAACGATTCTGGCACCTATTCCCTATTCCCCGGGATGTTATCTGTAGCCCTGGCCAAGTTCCTGCATGTCCGAGCCCTTGACCGAGGCTTCGGTTCACAGCTACAGCTTTCGTAGCCTCGCTTGTCTAAACCACCACCCCATCTCCTCCAAGCCCTCAGGGACAGGATTAGAAGCAAGGAAGTTACTGCAGAGTTCAGAGGCCCACCCCTTAATTTGCATTGAGGATGCAGAAGTCCCTGAGTGGTCCTCAGGCCAGGGTTTCCTCTGGGCAGATTTTTTAAGTGATGACTCCTAATTTGGTGACCATGATGCCCCCTTGGGGGTTTCAGCTGAATCTCTGTTCTACAGGTGAGGCCCAGAGGTGAGGTTAAGTGACTTTCCTAAAACTACACAGTCCAGGAAAGAGGAGGTCTTCCACCAATTGCATTCAAAAGGGCCCTCCTGCCTCAGGGGCTGGGCAAAGGGCTTCTGATTGGTGTCTATGGGGGGCTCCTGTCCAGCAGTTGGAAGAGCTTACTGTGGAGTGAGGGATGCAGCTGCCTTGGCCCTGACCCCTCCCTGGAGTAGCCGGCAGAGCTCCTGACGTTGGATGATCTGGGGTTAGGACTGGGTTTGAATCCCAGTAACTGCGGTTGGGCAAGCTGCTTAACTTCCTTCCCTGGGCCTCAGTTTCCTCATCTGTAAAATAGGGCTAATAATACACACCTCTCCGGAGGATTAGATGAAATATTGCTTGTAAATAGCTTAACACATAGTACATGCTCAATAAATGATAGCTATTATTAATAATTAGCAGTGGGACAGAGTTAATTTAAGGCATGAGCTCTAGGGGTGGGGGCAGGGAGAGCAGAGGGAACACCTCTTTCCTGCCCTTTCCTGCCTCCTGCCTCCATCTCTCCCTGACATCACCCTCCCCCATTGGCAGAGGCTAAACTTCCCTCCTCTAGACTCTCTGGCATCAGAGATCATTGCAGCCATCCCCCTGTGGTAGAGCCAGGGCCTGCAGAAACTCCCAGGGATTCGAGTGGAAAGGGGGGGGTGTGACTGTCACTTTGGATCCCTCAGGAGGCCTCCCAGATGGCCTGTGTCCTGCAGCTGACATCTGTATTCAGAAGGAATCTCTCACAGAAGTTGAACCTCCATCCTGGCTGTTTCAGTTTCAGGGAGCAGGATGGGATGTGTGTGCAAATATCAGAGAACCACTGTGGGAGACCCAGTCAGCGCCCCTCCCCTCTCGGATCCCAGGAGCAACCCCAGGTCACTCTCACGACGCAGCACTCAGCATGACACACAACCTGCCCCTTCCTGGGCTGGAGGCTGGGGCTGTCCATGGTGACCATGCCCTGGGGCCCTGCACCAGTAGGAATGACCCTCATTACAGATCCACACCCACAGAGCACTCTGCCGCTTCCTCTGCACTTTTGTATCTGTTATCTCCCTTCATCCTCACTTTGCCCACAGGGCACGGGCAGTGGTGTGCTGCAGCCAGCTGGTATGGGCTGGTGCGAGCCCGTTGTGCCCATCTCTTCCCAGCTCTGCATCCAGTGCAATTGGCCCTGATCGGCCATGGTGGGATGGTTTTTTTTGAGACAGAGTCTCACTCTGTTGCCTGGGCTAGAGTGCCGTGGCATCAGCCTAGCCCACAGCAACCTCAAACTCCTGGGCTCAAGCAATCCTTCTGCCTCAGCCTCCTGAGTAGCTGGGACTACCGGCATGTGCCACCATGCTCGGTTAATTTTTTCTATATATTTTTAGTTGGCCAATTAATTTCTTTCTGTTTTTAGTAGAGACGGGGTCTCACTCTTGCTCAGGCTGGTTTGGAACTCCTGACCTTGAAGAATCCGGCCGCCTTGGCCTCCCAGAGTGCTAGGATTACAGGCGTGAGCCACCTCGCCTGGCCACGGTCTTTGTTTTTTTCTTTCCCTCCCTCCCTCCCTCCCTCCCTCCCTACCTCCCTCCCTCACTCCCTCCCTTCCTTTCTTTCTTTCCTTCCTTCCTTTGTGTTTTTTAAGAGATGGAGTCTTTCTCCATCACCCCGGGTAGAGTGCAGTGGCATCATCTCACTGCAACCTCAAACTCCTGGACTCAAGTGATCCTCCTGCCTCAGCTTCCCAAGTAGCTGGGACTACAGGCACGCGCCACCATGCTCAGCCTAATATTTTTTTATTCTTTGTAGAGATGAGGTCTTGTTATGTTGCCCAGGCTGGTCACTCCTGGCCTTAGGTGATCCTCCTGCCTCGACCTCCCAAAGCATCGAGATTACAGGTGTGAGCCACTGCGCCTGGCCTCTTTCTTTTTGAAAGCCGATTGGTGAACATTTACCACTCGCAGGGGTGCAGGATCATCAACCCCATTTTTTAGGGGAGAAAACTGAGCAGAGAGAAGAAATGACATACCTAGAGCCACACAGCTAAGACCACAGCTCCTGACTCTCAGGTCTCGAGAGCCCTGACCACACGCCTATACACTCACACTCCAGGGGCGTGACCCTGAAAATGCTGGTGAAGACCACTTGGTATCTGGACATTCTGTTCACCCTCCACCCTCCAGGGTCCTTGGGAGTGGGAAAGACAACTTGATCCCTTGAGTCAGAGGGAAGAAAGAAACGGCCCTATGACCAGAGTGGGGAGGATGACGAGTGAGAAATTCCCCAGGAAACCTGACAACAGGATCAACGATAATCATTGCCCCCTGCCCTGTGCCCCTCTTGTCATCAACATCTCCTCACCTCTCAGAGACCCTCCCCAGCTCCTCAGGACTCAGATGGAAGGGGCCATTTGGGGGCAGGGGCTATGTGACCTTGCATAAGTCACTTCCCCTTTCTGTACTTCTGTTCCTTATAAGTAAAATGAGCTGCTGGGACCATTTGCATCTAAGGATGCTAAGGCTGGTCCTGCAGAGATGCCTGTACCTGTGGAGGTGTGTACGGTCCAGGGAGCTGTCAGCTGGGCCCTTTCCCCTGTTCTGCCTTCACAAGGGGACCCCCTGAGGAAATCCTCGAGGGGATCAGGGCGAGTTATTACACCCCAGACGGGAGGTGCTGCATTGTCATTCCCATTTTATAGATCCGGAAACTGAGGCTCAGAGAGGTTAAGCTGACTTGTCCAAGTTCACTCAGCTAGTAAATTATGCTCCCTGGGATTCAGACCCAGGCTTCAAAGCCAGGATGCTTAAACACTATGCTACATGGCCCCACCTCAGGAACACCTCAGCCTCCCTGCTCACACCTGAAAGGTGGGTGGGGGGGCGTGGCTGGAGGTTCCCTTGGGAGGGTCTGTCTCTGCATCTCTCGTGGGCAACTGAGTCACAGGGGACAGGCAGGCCTGGGGTGCCGAGGGCCCTTGCTGGGCTCTCTCCATACTCTAGGTTCCCTCCCACCCTCTGCTTCCTACCTGCTCTTTATAAGCAAGGTGGGGAGGGAACTTCAGTTCCGCCTTAATGGTTTCTGTTGCTGGCTGCGGCAGCATGTTTTACGATGGGTGGGGCCGTGCCAAGGGATCGCCTGTGGCCCCACCCAGGGCTCCACCCCACCGGCTGCTGGGAGGGGTCCCCTGGAGCAGCTCAGCAATTACCTAGTGGGGGTGGCAGGGAAGGGCCTGGGGGCTGCGCCTGAGGCTCGGGCACCCCAGGATACTTGGCGGTCTCTAGCTCCTTTCTTCCCATCAATGTTGGGGGTTCTGAGGGCAACATTCTGGCCCCTCTGGCTCTTATTCCTGCCTCGGTTTCAGCAAATGGGTCGGTTGCCGCTGCCTTGAGATTTGACTCAAGTGCAGAAGCAGGTGGGGACAGATGGGCCGGGGATGGGATGGGGGAACAAAGGATGAACAGCAACCATGTCCCCCAGGGGACGCTTATCTCCAAATGTGCAGCTGAGTCATTCTCATCCCCCAAATCAGGTCTCTCCTAAAGCCGTTTCAGTCATTCTCCTGCCTCTGGAAGTAGGCTGGTCCCACAGCCTCACGCAGTATGCCCAGCTGAAAAAGCACTTGAGCCACCTTCCCTGCCCTGGGCTGACCTGGAAATTCTTCCAGGTATTTAACCTTAATTCTTCTTGTCCTCTTGTCCCGTCCTTCCTGTCATTCACCAAGGGACACCCCCCCCACCACCACCAAGAGCTGTTTAAGGGCTATAGACTCATTGGTCCTCCAGGGAGGGTCCCAGCTTTGCTGCAGATGCCTGACTCCAACAGCTGCCTGTTCTCCTAGTCCCCTTCGCCCAGTGCTCCTTCCTTTCCGCCATCCCTGGCCACCTCTGGGCAGCTTCCCATCCCTCCAGCCCCTCTCCAGCCCGTACCACCCGCCCCTGGCCCCAAAGGAGCCGGATTCAAGCACTCACAGTAGGCTCTGGGCCATGGCCATCACCGCTTCGGGGAGTCATTCAGCCAACAGCTCCCCAGGAGCCTCCATGGAGGTATAAATACTCCCACGCACCTGGACCAGCCCCCAGCCTGAGGGCTGAGGCGGGGCTGCCTCCCCAGGCCAGGCAGGCAGGTCACATGCCCCATAAATGCCATAGGACCACAGGCCCTTCCCGGCAGCCCTGGGAAGGCCAACTGGGGCCTGACCTCAATGGGTGGGTGGATGAATGGATGGATGGATAGGTGGGTGGATGGATTGATGGATATGCAGATGGACAGTTGGATGAATGGACAGATTGATGGATGGACAATGGATGGGCAGAAAGCTGGACGGATGGACAGGTAGACAGACAAATATTCGGTGGGACAGACGGATGGATGTCTTTGACCTAACTGTGGATGCTTATTTTACAGATGGAAAGAAAGGGATGTTTGGTTCCATGGAAATCAGAAATGCTACTCCTCAAAACTCCCATCCATCCCTCTCTGAGACACACCTACCGGGACCTCTTCTCTCCTCTGCTATGGTCACCTAGTCTTTGAGGTCATCTCTGCTGGATTCTCCCTGCTCTTTAGCTGCCCTTACCAGAGACCTCCCACCTAGACACCCCCAGCCCCCAGGGATATTTTGCTTTTACTTAGGGTGTTATTCATGGTCTGCCTTTTCCTCCCTCCTGCCTCCCGGCTACTTTGGAGGCCAGGTTCTGAGGCTATGAGCCCACCCCCACATCTTGCTCCCAGAAGCAAAATCAGCTTGCCCTCCAAAGTTAGTGGTGGGGACGGGGGTGTGGGGGTGTATGGGGGTGTGGATGGGGGTGGAGTTATAAATTCCAAGAACCAGAAACCCTTGGACAGGCAGCTTAGGGAAAAGGCCCTGCCACACCCACGGTCCCTGGGATTGAAGGCATGACTGAGTCTGATGTGAGAACTTGCCTAGCAAAGGACTTGGAGGTGGACAAGGCGACCTAGAACTATTGGGGGACCTGACTGGAGAGCTGGGCAACTGGGGAGTGGGACTTCGTGCCTGCTTCATACTCCCAGGGTGCAGGGTGCAGAAAGCAGTGATCTGAGGCCTCGTGATTTCCACAGAATACAGCTCCCTCATATCCTCGTCTGCCCAAGCTGTGAGAGGGGCCAGAGTGGATGATGAAGTGGGAGGTGACCGAAGGACCAGGAGGCATTTCCACAGATTGTGAGCCATCGCCTTCATCCTTCCTACAGTGAGCTTCCTCCAGCCCCGTGGCTGACGGGGGTGGAGGAACGGGCTGAGGGCAGGGAAGAAGTTGCTGGCCATTAGCCTGGGTCCCCCAGGGCCCAGGAGTCCCACCCCCATAATGAAGTCATCGGAGCTGGGCCAGGTTGTCCCACCCCCAGCCTCCTGTAGGCTGTGTTGGTAACTGGCTGCGGAGTTGATTGGCTGTGGCAGTGATTGGCAGCTGAGGATTTGATCTGTGTGACCAACAGGGATGCCGGAGCCTTGTGCCACCTCCTCCCCTAACCTGGCTGTCATCATCGCCCCAGGCCTTCGCTGAGTCCAGACCGGGGCTGCCCTACAAAGCGGCCCCCACAGCTGTTTTTCCTCAAGGAAAGGACAAAAGGGGGGCCCTCCCCCAGCTTTGCTAGTAGTGTGGGCTCGTCACGGGATTGAAGTTCATTTCCTCCTTTATAAAATGGGGTCCTCGTCCGTGCCCGCATCCCTCACCTGTTTGTCCTGGGGACGATGAGACCCAGAATGGCAAAGCGCTCAGAGGAAGTTAAACCAGCGCCATCTTGGCGGGTGCCCCTGCCTCCTCCCTGGGGGCCCGGGCCTGTGAGATCTCGGAAGAGGGATGGGCTGAGAGCCCTCTCTTCACCTCAATCTTTTGCCCTTCCCAGGGGTGCTTCCCGTGGGGTGGCGGAGAGGGCTCTCATCCAGCTGGTCGCCCCCCCTTTGCCTGCCCACCTTAGTGGGGGCAATGAAATGGCCCAGGATCCCACCATCCTTGGGCCAGGGGCCTCTCATGCCCTGTACATATCATTATCAGAACTGCTCATTATCACCAATCTATTATTAGGGATATTAATTCTGACACCACTACTAATAACACAGATGTAGTAGAAGACAAATACATACTGGTGCGCCTCCTCCCCCAACACCATCCAACACAGAGGGCAGGGAGGAGATCGTCTCCTTGAACTTACCAAAACTTGGAGTGAGACTTCCCTGAAGGCCCCTCCCACACAAGCCCCTCTCTATCTGACAGATGGGGAAACTGAGGCCCCACCAATGGAGGCGATTATTGCGTGCTAGGCAGTGTCTGTGTACTGCTCCCTCCTCCAGGTGCCTGGGCTGTGTGAAGGCTGCCCTGAGCACAGAACCATGTCCTTGGAGAAGGAGCGGGCTCTGGTGCACTCCCATGACCCTGTCTAGCTCCTTGGCTCCAGCTCCATCCTTCTCCCTGGACTGTGCCCAGGTCCTCCTGGCCTTGACATTGCCATCCCAAAGGATATTCTCTCCAGAACCCTCCCCACCTCGGGCAGATTGGGCACACTCTCAGGAAGGCCCAGAAACGCAGTCACCTCTCTAAAGCCACATGCTCTCTGGGGCCCAATGTGGGCTCCAGGAACCCTCCCCAGAGGGAGCAGGGACACTACCCACTGCTGTGGTCACTCCAGCTCCGTGCAGGGGAGGGGCTGCTAAGTTGCAGAGTCTGATGGTTGGGTTTTCTGATCACAGTGACGTATGCATGTTTGTGTGTGTGTGCGCGCATGTGTGTCCTTGTGCACATCCTATGCCTTCTTAGACTAATGGGCTGGTGCAGTCTGGGACATGGCTATGGAATTTACAAGTGTAGGTGGGACCTTCAACTGTCTCCAGGCAATCCGGTTCCAGGGACACACCCCATTCTGTGAGTGAGTGAGTGTGTGTGTGAGTGTGTGTGTGTGTATTTTGGTGCCCAGGCCAGCTGTGGTTTGTCAGAAGCAGCAGTTTCAGGCTGGGGGAGCCCTGAAGTCCCCTGGCAGGTGTGTGAGGGCAGGGCCTGAAATTATCTGACTATGCATCCTCCCATGAGCATGGGGTGGAGGGTGAGGGTGAGCTCTACTAGTCGGCCCTCTGTTGTATCCTGGGGGGGGGTCTGGAGGGGTGCCCACCCCCTGGACCTTCCAGAGTAGCTGGGAGAGCACAGGTTTCCTTTTCTCTGTGACTCACAGCTGGCTCTCGAGTCAAGTTCCCTGAGAGATCACGATTCAGCTAATTTTCTCCCCAGCTCCATTAATCTGAGCTGACTAAGCAAGAGCCACTAAGGAATGACCCAGGGATGCTCATTCCTAAACAACCCGCAAAATCCCTGCTCCAGCTTCCAGCCCTCCCCTGCCTTGGCCGGCCATGCCTCATCAGATCAGTTGGGTCACAGCCCCTCCCCCTTGTGCCCCCTCTCAAAGGCTGCCTTCGCCTCCCTTTGGGGCCCTCTGGGAGTGTCTCCCCATCGCCTCTTCATTCACCACACACCCGCAGTGTACAGGTCTGTCTGGACATCAGACCTCGGCTTGCTGCATCTGAACTCGTTACTGTGTGGTCAGCATCCAGCCGTTAAGGCCCAGATAGGATCAGAAAGCTGAGGGCTCAGGGTGATCCCATCCTGTTTTGTCCCATGGCATGGCTCTGGGCCTTTCCTCCACACTCAGAGCGCATGAAGGACATGCTGGTACCTGGTGGGGTGCTGGCGAGGGGTGTTGGACTTCAAGGGGATCTGTGACCTAGGGGCAGATGCATCCTGGGGGCAGGATGGGTGGGAGGGAGATGGGGTTAGGACTGAAGAGCCCAGGCAGGGAGGTGTGGGAGTGGGGGTGGGGCTGGGGAGCAGGAGGGACTGGGAAGGGACTGAAGAGGGGAACAGGAGAGAGGAGAAGAGCACAGAGGTGGGGGAGGGGCAGGGGATGGGGACGGGTAAACCAGAAAGACCCAACTTATTCAGGGCCATTTGACTGATGCTTCTGGGATGCATCCTCCCAAAGGTCATCTTGTCCTTCCCCTGCTCCTGGGCATGTTGCCAGCCCAACCCCACCCAGCCCGGATCAAGGGCCGCCTCTCCACTCAGGAAACCACCTCCTGTAGTCACACAGTCCAGGCAAACTCAACTCAAAATGCTGGAAAGTCTCCCTGAAGTCCATCAACCTCTCCTGCTGCAGGAGCAGATCTTGGCTGGCCAAACTCCCCCCTGCAGGCCTCTGCAGGGACCGCGGGCAGTGACTCGCAAGGAATGAGGGAAGGGCATACCTGCGGGATCTCTGTCCCCTCCATCTTTCTGTTATGGGGGATGAGAGGTGGCAAATGTGGCCCCAACCTCACTAGAGCGTGGACCTGGAGAGAATAACAGAGGGGCAGCAGGCGTGGGTGGGGGCTTTCTGTCCTTTCCTGCTTGCGAGCTCCCAGGACATTTCAACAAGACTTGGGAACAGTCTCTGGTTGTGTGCCTGGGCCCTGTGCAGGACATGGGCATTCTGCTGGTCCGTGAAGACCAGGTGTCAACTTGGGCAGGGAGGAAGGAAGTTAGACATTAGAAAGGACTTCCTGGCTAGGAAGGATGGGGAGCCGGAGGGAAGTGGTGCTCTGTTGCCTTCTTAGAGGGCTGATGGGACTCTCCAGGGTGCCTAAGGGAAGGCTGTCCCTGAAGCAAAAGGTGGCACATGACAGAAGGCAAGTGCTATCGGTGGGCTTCTCGCCTTGTCTTTAACTTTCTCAAGCCTTCTCTCTTCTTGTGATGAGTGAAGAAGGCTGTTAGTTGGAGGCAATGTGGGGTCAGTGTGGGTGAGACCAAGATGGGGAGCAGGGAGTGGTCTCAAGCCCCCCAATCTTTCTTTCGTTTTCCCAGGACCCGTTGGTCCAGAGGATTCTGGGGCTCCCTGAGCCCCTGGGAAATAAAGTCCTCTGAGAACTCCCTGGCATTCCTGGGAGAACAGGTTCCTGGCTCTGGGAGGTGAGTGAGGCGCCGGGCCTGGGGGGGCAGCGTGCCTCGGCAGGCCCCGGAGCCCGGAGCTGAGCTCGCAGAGGCCGCACGGGCGGGGCCGGGCGGGGAGCTGGGAGGGCATGCGCCTTTCCCCGTGGCTCCTTCCCGTGGCTCCTTCGCCACTGAGGATCCCCAACCTGAGGCAGCCCCCGCCCCCCTGCCCCTCCCCAGGACCCAGCCCGGATCTGTCCCTGCCTGGCTCACCCTGGGCCCCCTGTGGAGCCACAAGAGAAAGAGGCCGGGACAGGAGGTGCTGCCCCTTCCCACATCAATGGGGATGCTCTTCCCCTCCCTGCCGCCCGTGGGTCAGGGAATGAGGAAGATGGTAAGAGGGTCTGAGCCAGGCCTGAGGGGGACAGGATTAGAAGGCAACACCACCCTATGATCAGCTCCAAGAGCTGAAGTTCGTCAGTGGGGGAAAGAGAAGGCTATGGGGGCAGGTAGAGCTGGACCCTGCAGCAGTAGAGACTTCAGAGAGACTCCAGGAAGGACTTCATGACTGTAGGTGAACTGACCAAATTTTCTCCTTCAGGCATTAGGAAAGCTAGGAGGGGGCAGCCCTGTCTGGCATGGGCAATGACTGGCACAGAGGCAGGAGAATGGATGAGATGACTTCTCAAGAGGAGGAGCCTCTCCACCTGGGTCCTTTCCCGTTGTGTCTTGCCACAAAGCACATCCAAACATATCCCCCCCCAGACCTGTAGGTGCAGAGGGGAGGCAACACACCCACTTGTTAGAGTCTATTCTTAATCCAACATGCTCCTGTGGGCATTTAGGGAGGGCCTGGGGGACTCCACGGGGAATGCCAGACCTTACCTGATCAGGTGTGGGGTGGGGAAGGGCTGTGGGAGCTCGTGGGGGCTTCCTGCAGCTCCGGCCATTTCCTAAGGGCCTTCCCCGCCCACATCCCCAACTCTAGGTTCCAAAGGCCCAAGGGCTCCCTTCCTGTCCCAGGCCTGCTCACCAGGACTCTTTGCCTACGGGGTCTTAAGGGAAAGAAATGTTCCCGGACCCAGGGGTAGGGGGACTGCCTGGAGCTCAGCATCAGCTCCTGGCCACAGCACCTGTCTGCCACCTGTCTGCCTCTCCACCAGGGGCATCATCTCCTTTCTGCAGCCCAGGCCTCCCCACGGGCCCCAGGCATCTAGCCCCCAGCCCAGGCTGCCCAGCCATGTTGAGTGATTCCTTGATCTGTGCGCAGCCTTGGTGCCACCCAGCCCCTAGAGCTGGGCTCTCCCTTCTCCACCTGGAAAAGCCACTAGGTTGGGATCTTTCAGTTCTAGTTTTCTAGTTCTAGCACTTCTGAGTCCTCATGTTCTGCCAGCACGGGGTGGGTACGCACACCTCCTCCAAATACAGAGATACTCGCACAGAATCCAACAACACGCTCCAGAAAGACCCACGCTACAGCAAGAAGGATTGAAGTCGGACTACCTGGAATAGGAACGGGAGGGAGGGGCACGGAGGAGGGTGTCCCCCTTGGCCTCCAGGCACTCACCCCAATTCTGAGTCTCCCTTGAGCTGCGGTGATGAGCCGGGGAGCACCCAGGTGTTCCCAGTGACTCTTGCGGCCCGTTAAAAAGGCAAACCCCCTCCCCATACCCTGGCCCGGGCCTGCTGGCCTCCACGGCTGACTTGGGCCGGGGCTCCTCTTACCTGCTCAGTGAAGCAGGTCGGCGTGGGGGCCCGGGTCTCGGGGGCCAGGAGCTCCGTCCGTCTGTCAGTCCGTCACCTCGGCCGTCCTGGTTGTGTGCTGACATCAGGTGAGGGGAGGCAGCTGCCGGGTGAGCCAATAATTATGATATCAGCTTCCCCTTGCCCCGAGGGGCTGCTGCCAAAACGGGGAGAAGAGAAAGGTGACTAAGAAGCTAGTTTGCTCCTTGGCTCTTGTTTGACAGGTACCGGCTCCTGTGCCCGCCCCAGCCGCGCCCCGGCCCCCCCAACCCCTCCCTCCTCCTGAGCTAGCCCAGGCCCCCTGTCCCTGCCAGCAGGCACAGCCTGTGGCTTGCGGAGGAGGGGGTTGTCCCGTGGCCCCCACCTGCACCCCAAAACAGGGATGTCAGCCCCCTGCAGGTGGGGCACAGGCCTGTCAGGGCATGCACATGTGTGTCAGGAGAGCCTGGCTACCACATGTATGTTCGTGGAGCTGAAGAGGGGGTTCTGGGGAACAGCACTGGGTGGTGGCCCAGGGTTTTTGGAGGCACGGCATGGATGGCAGTGGTTGTGACCCACAAGGGGCAAGCGTTAGCACAGATTTGCTGGGAACTGTCTCTCCACGGTCCCTCTAATACCTTCAGGGTGTCTCCTTGTGTGTGTGGGTGTGTGTACCCACATGTCCCTGTGTCTGTGACTCCATCCCTGTATCTGTGGGCATGTGAGCCTCTCCACGTGTCTCTCCCTGGGTCTGAACGTTTGCCTCCTGGGTTGGTGTGTGTCTACACCTCTGTCTTCCCTATGTCTGTGGGTGTCTGTGTCCCTGTGTCCAGGCCTGTGTCTGTGTGTCATCCGTGTGTCTGTGCACATGTCTCAGCCCTGGCTCAGCAATCCTGCCCTGTGTGCGAGGAGAGGGGACTCCCTGGCTCTGTGTCATGATCACATGGCCCTGTTATGGTCTGGAGGATAGAAACAGAAGACTGGGTGGTTGTGGCCTTGCTTCCTGGCTCCTCAGAGTCCATATTGTGGGTAGAGCACCTGGCAAGCCTAGGAGTTGGCCCCTACTGGTTACACCTAGACTTAGGCCTGGGGCCCGTTCCTGCCCTGACAGCCCTCCCTGCTGCTGCCCCAGCCCCTTCCCCACCTCCTTCTCCCTCCTGCCTTTTCATCCTCTTTGCCCTGCCCCCTTGTTCCCTGTTCCTGGACGTTCTTTCCCTCCTCCCTGTCCCCCACCGTTGCCCTGGCCTTTAAGCCTACTTGTGCCTCTTTCTGGAGCTAAAGGCTCCAGGGACCTGATGGTAGCTCTGCTGCCCAGCAAGGCCTGGGGTTTGGCTTCTGGCCTGAGGGTATGGACAGTCATCTTCTTCCCAACTAACTCTATCTCGGTCCAAGGAGAGAGGTAATGTCAACCTTGGCTGGGGGTGGGGGTGGTCATCTGGCACAAAAGTGGAGTAGACTAAAACATTTGGAGAGTTCTTGGTCTAGGCAGAAAATGTCCTGTGCTACATACCTATTTCGGAGAAGAAGGTACTGATGATACAACAGTAAACCCATTAGTGAGTGATGGTTAGTTGTGTGACCTTTACCACTCTGAGTCTTGGTTTCCTCATCTGTTAACAAGGGAATAAGATTATTTACCCATAAGGTTGTTATGATTTAAAATGTTCACATGTTTAAAGTTCCTGGGATAATCCCCCGTACATAGTAGATGCTCAATAAACATGTGCCTCCTTTCTCTTCACCAAGCCCAGTAGTGCTGGGTGGGAAATGACGATGTGCTGACATGCCCACTCGGGTAGAAGAATTGTCTTCTGGGATTAGAACAGGGGCACTGACTCTATCCACCTTTCTCTCGGACTCACACTAGCAATCAAAGCTCTGCTCCCTTAAACCTAATAATCAGTGAGATTTCACAGTGAAAGGGCAGCTATCAGGACCTGGTGCATTTGCTAATTGCTCCCATCTGATGTACGCAGGGCTAATTGTGATTTCTAGATGCACAGATATTTCTGTGTGGATACCCTCGGCACAGAGAACCATGAAAGTTATAAATTGAAGTCTTCCATCATTGCCAGCAGTTAACATTATTCTGAAGGCCCTAACCAATACAGTAAGATAAGAAACAGAACTAAGGACATAAATATGAGAAGGAAGGAGGAAAAGTCATAAAGAATTACAAATGGGCTGGGCGAGGTGGCTCACGCCTGTAATCCTAGCACTCTAGGAGGCCGAGGCG
>VBSM01003215.1:33859084-33873062 GCA_008086735.1 Cheirogaleus medius | reverse complement strand
AAAAAACAAAAAACAAAAAAGGTTGGAGAGATCTAGGGTTAATCAGGGTGGGCTTCCCAGGGGAGAGCAGGCAGCTTCTTGGCTGTGGAAGGTGGAGAAGCACCTGGCCAGAGCTGTGGAGGGTGTGTGTCGGGGCAGCTGGGCTGGGAGGTCTGAGCCTGTTCTGGTTGGCTGACCCCATGGGAAATCCAGGGAGTTTCCAAGCTGAGAGCTTGGTGGGGGGGAGGGTCTGGTTGGGAGGAACATGGTCAGAGTCCTGCTGGATGGCGAGGGCTTCTCTCCTCTTGTCTTAATCCCTCCTGCTACAGGAGGCCGGGCTGTGGAGGTGGGGAGAAGGAATGCGTGTGTTTTCATTGGTGCTAGTGTCTAAGTACACGTGTACTTCTATGTGAGTGCACAAGTATCTGCATTTCTTTTCTCACGTGCCATTGTGCGTGTGCATTAAGTCTGTGGAGCTATAATGTGCTGTTGGTGTGTCCATGCTAGGATCTGTGTCCAAGCATGTGTGAACATGTGTGTGTGTGTGAGAACACTCAGGTCTGACACTGGGTGCAGTGGCATCTGAGCGACTGCGTGTGTACAAGTGTCTGTGATTGTGTATGTGTCTCTGTGTGTTTCTGTGATGACTCTGGTGTCTGAGGGGCTGCGAGAGCCTGTGACTTTGTGTGCACAAGCATTTGTGTGTGTGTGTGTCTGTGTATCCATGTCTGTGCATGTATCTGTGGGTTCTGTGTGTACCCAAGAACCCATGGCTCCATGTACCACGTCTGTGGGGCTCACCACCCTTAAGAGCAACTCTTCCGAGTCCCTGTCACCATCCTTCCAATCAGTGTGCTCAGTTCCCTCCCCTCTCTCCTCTCCACGAGTTGGAGGTTCACCCTTTTGAGGCGCTCAGCCTTCCTCACCCTAGTAAAACCTCATGGCTCTGCTGACCATGATGAATGGGGCCCAGACCGGGATGGAAGCTACAGAGGGCACCCCCGCTAGGCTGGCACCCCACCAGAACTGCACCCATCCCAGTCCTACCTGAACCCTGGCCCTGCACTCCCTGGCTGGACCACCCTCGCTCCTTCAAGAAGTAGCTTCCTCTCTGAGACTTTGGGGACACAGAGAAGTCATGGTCTGAGCCCCCAAGGGACCCACTCTGGGGCCAAGGACCGTAACCCCTAGAGCTGCTCTTGACCTAGATCCCCTACTCCTGTTTCCCTGGGCCCTCTGGTTGCCATGGAGGGCTGGTGCTGGTGGGCAGGAGGAGGAGGTAGAGAAACAGGGAAACTCCCAGGGCCTTAGGAGACAGGGACAGGGGAAACAGCATGGGCTGGCTCAGAAATCAGGGCCTATCTGCTGAATTTAAGGTGACATTGGCTCAGAAAGACCAAGACATTTCTCAAGGCCACAAAACCCTGTACACACAGCGGTCTGGAAAGTGGCTCTGAGGACAGCGTGCCCAGCTTCCCTCCAGGAACCAGAAGCTGCTCTGTTCTTCTGATGCTTTCATTTCTTCACACAGCATTCACGGTGCCAGGCCTGGTATAGGAACTAGAGACACAGCTCCATCAGGCAAACTGTCCTCAAGGTGTTTCCAGCCTCGTTGATCTTCTCCAGCAATGGGGAACTCACTACTGCAGAAGTTCTGGAGTCTCAGCAGTGCACAGGTCAGCTGGTAGGAGACACCCAAAGCCCCTTGCTACCTTCCCGGAGGCCACTGATGAGGGGTGTCGGGGCCTGAGCAGACCCCATGCCCAGCAGCGCCACATCCACCTGCTACAGCCTGGAGTGTGTGCAGGAGGAGCTGAGCTGCCGGGCTGCCTGTACCAACCTGACCTGGCCGACAGGCCCTTCCTTCAAAGGCTGGCCCGTCCGTGCCGCTTTATTGCCCAGCTAATGACAGTGATTAGGCCAACAGGTGCCGCCTGCCACCTGTCCATCCTCCTGCCTGCTGAGGAGGGTGGTTTCTGAGCATCTGGGGGAGGCTTGGCTCTGCGACGGCACCCACCATGGCCGACCCCTCAACCATCGGGCCAGCTCACGTCCACCTCCTTCCCCTGAGAAGGCAGGGCCAGCCCAGTCCTCACTCGCTGGGACTGCTGTGTGACTTCAGTCCACACCTGGCCCTCTCTGAGCAGGACTGTGGGGCAAGTGGAACTGAGAACAGTGGGCAGGGCCCGCAGACCCTGAGAAGCACACCCTGCTGTCCCCAGCCAGGGCTGGACGGCAGGTACCCAAGCAGAGGCCAGAAGGAAGTAGTAGCAGAGGGTCCTCCTTGTAGATGGGGCTGCTCCCGGGGACCCACTGCATTATGGGTAAGCCATGGGAGACCCCCACCCCTCTGCGGCCGGCCTTCTCCCCATGGGGAGGACTGTCACCTGGGGCTTTGGCTGGGGGGGCTCCTAGTGTGGGTCTGGGTAGGAGCTGTGATTTATGACTGTGCTTCATGAGTGAGGAATGCCAGCCTGGGGGGCCGGGTGGGGGCGGGGCTGCTCACCTGACACTCCTCACTCTCCTGGCTGTCTGGCGTGTCCTGTCAGGATCCCCTGTCCCCTGGGGACAACCGTGTTCTCCCCTGCACGGTAGCCCCCTCCTATCTGCACTCCCCACCAAACCCCAGCTCTGGGAGCACCGAGTGAAAGCCAAGCCCAGGGGGATCCAGCATGGAACCCTTTCTGGTTTCCTCTCCTCGAAGCTCAGCCCCCTTTTTCATCCAGGCATGCAGGTGGTGGTAAATCTCTCTTTTCTTGCCCACTGTAGCAGTTGGGAACCGGATGAGACTCTAGGAAACTTCCCTCTAGACGACTCAAGGCTTTCTTGCCACTGTCACAGTGAGAGGGACTTAGGATAGACAAGAAGATGAATTTCCAGCCGGGAAGGGCTGTTGAGCTCCCAGAAGGGATGGTGAATGTGGTATCATTGTTCCCCACCCCCACGTCCACCTTGCTAGATAAATGAAAACTCTGGAGTCCATGAGAGTGGCGAGGGTATGGGGAGGAGGGGTAGAGGTGGAGTAGGGAGGCAGAATCATCCAAAGTTGTCTGGTCCTGGACTCTGAAGGCCATGCCAGTTTTGAGCCTGTTCCTGTGACTCTAACCAGTATCCTTCTTGCTGCAGGCTGCCATTTTGGGTGAGGGTCCATCTCTCTGGGTACCCAGCATGGGTCAGCCTGCCTCTTCTGGTCTGGTGGGACCTGTTTTTCCAGATGGAGGAAGGGTCGGTGAGGAATTGGCAGGGGCAGAGGGTTTTATGTAAATGCCCAGGGAGCGCTCTGGGAACCAGGAGGCCGGTTTTCCCAAAGACACGCAGGGACTGGCAGCTCCCAATTAGCCAGGCCCAGTGATGTCAGCACTGCTTTCCCGGGTGGTTGCGCCCACTCCGATGGGCCTTGGCAGGAGTGTCTGACCATTATCTTCTCCCTTGGGTGGGAGGGATGCCAAGGAGGCCGCCATGCAGGACAGAGGCCAGGCTCCCTCCCACCGTACCCCTCAACCTGGGGCCTGAAACACGTTTTGGACCAGCCCTGAAGAATGCTGTAAAAAACATCCCAGACTCCACCGAAAAAGACTTTAATGTGGCTAATATTTGAACCCTCCCCCAAACCCCGAGAGGTTGGGGAGACCTCGGGACGCTGGGCCAGTTCCAGGGGCTGTTTCCATGGCAACCACTGGTAGGCCCTCCTCCCAGGCCACTGCAAACCTGAGTTTCAATAAATACAGTGCAAAAGGGTCTGGTCACTAAGATGGGAAGACAAAGACCTGGGGTACAAGAGAGGGCGTGTTGTATTGTGTGTGAACGCACACATGTGCACTGTCAAGCATACACACCTAGGATGGCGTGCACACGCACAACCCCCCCCATCCTCACATCATCCTCACATACATGCATACGTATACACACGCACACACATATTTTCCTCTGACACACAGGAGACTGAGCATACACACCTTCCTCACAGACACACAAGCGATTACATACATACGTGCCTTTCTCTCAGCATTTGGCCCAGAGCTTGGAGCTGGGGGTGTCCCCTCCCAGCTCAGAGCAATGAGAACGGGGCGGGTCTTCCTGTGCCTGGCCAGGCCGTGCCCCAGTCTAGGGAGCCGCCGTGGTGGAGTTGGCTGGGCTGTTCAGGCACTGGGTCGTGCTGTTGGAGTGGGCCCAGGAGGGGAAGGTGTCCAGGCTGAAGATGGAGAAGCTCCAGCTGTTCATGGCCAGTGTGATGACCAGCACCCCGATGATGTTGAGCAGGAATCCCGCCCGGGCCTGGCGCGAGGACAGTCAGAGGCTGAGCTGGGCCAGCTGCCATCCCTCAGGTGTTCGGGGAGCCCTCTGATACGCCCCCTGGGAAGTCCTCCCTCTGGTCCAACCTGAGGCACTAGCTGATGCCTTTGCCCCTGCTGTCCTTCCATGCTCACAGGAAGAAAGGGACATTCCCCATGAGCTTCCAGGGCCCTGGGCTTTGTTGTCAATGAGTGTGGGTGGCTGGCACCCCAGAGCCTTCCCCACGTTTCTCACCTCCTTCCCTCCCTCTCACATGGCCGGGGCTGGCAAGGCCTGAAGAGGCTACAATTGGGGGATCATGTCCCCACCCCACCCCCCACTGTACACTCACCCACTCTCCACTCTGAGAATCTCAGTGGCTTTAAGCCACCAAGCTGGAAAGCCAGAGCAGGAAGGAGAACCGAGGCATTCAGGCCTCCCTGCCACTCACCATGTCAGACACTTTGAGGCCCCCGAAAGAGAAGACGATGGCATTGGGTGGGGTGGCCACAGGCAGCATGAAGGCCAGGGAGGAAGCCAGAGTGCAGGGAAGCATGACGTAGAGAGGGTGCAGGCAGATGGCCTGAGACTGCATGGGAGACAGAAGGCAGAGCTGACCCTGGGCCCCATCCTGGAGGTGGGGTGTGGCCCCAATTCTCCTGCTTTCCCTCTCTGGGGGACAACCCCTGCCCCCAACACGCTCTCTGGTCATGAACCCACCACTTCTGCCAGAGGCACAGGGTGACCTGGGAAGGGCCCCTTGACCTCTCTGGAGGGAATGAGTGTGCTGCCCTGCCTTGTGAGGTGTGGTGAGGGGAGGGGCCCATAAAACGGATCTCAAAGGGGCTCCAGGGGTGTCATCAAAGGCAGCAGGAACGCACTTGGGGAGGAAGGGGCTGGGGACGCTTCAGGGAGCAATTTCACCCCGACACCCCAGGAATGACCAGAACAGTGACTGAGGTGGGGAGGTGGGTGAGGCCACCAGCAAGCCCCATCAGGATACTCAAGGGATGACGTCACAAGGGTGGGGTGAGTCAGGGGCCAGAGTGCCTCAGGGCCTAAGGCAGCGCAAGAGCCTAGATAAAGGTGGAGGCTCAGGGGTCCTCTCCAGGAGAAGAGGAGGTGCAAAGGCAAATCACTCTGCCCAGCAGGCAGGGAGAACCCCTGGTGGGGGAAGGCAGGAGGGCTGCCTGGAGGAGGTGTTTCTGCAGGGCCAGCTCACCATGGAGGCCAGGATGGGCAGGAAGAGTGTGGTGGTGGCCACATTGCTAGTACACTCGGTGAAGGCAGCAACCAGGAGGCAGAGGATGATGGAAATGGCAGGAGGTGGCACACTCTCCAGTGGGGTTAGC
Organism: Cheirogaleus medius; assembly: GCA_008086735.1. Classification (NCBI taxonomy): domain Eukaryota; kingdom Metazoa; phylum Chordata; class Mammalia; order Primates; family Cheirogaleidae; genus Cheirogaleus; species Cheirogaleus medius. The sequence continues at coordinate 33,867,459 of VBSM01003215.1, read as the reverse complement.
TTGTCCCCCAGCCACTTTGATAGTCCTGATTCCTGTGGGCAGAGGAGGGTGGTATGTGAGAAGTGAGGCTGTCTGGGCCCAGAGTCCTTTGCGGAGGCTCTGGGAGGGTCCTGCTCCTGCCCACACCTCCCTAGTCTTCAGAGTCAAAGGCAGCTCTGAAGGGAAGAGAGGACCCAGCAAGGACCAAGGGCTCCCCTCTCCTGCCCTTGAAGAACAGCTGGGTGTGGGGAGAAGGGACAGATGGGAAATTAGGACATGGGACCAAAGGGCCTTCTTGGGAAACCTGGGGCTTGGTGGCAGTAAAAACCTTTGACCTCATTTCCTGCTGCCTTCCCAATCTCTCAGGAAGTCTCTGGACAACCTTAGCCCTGTCCCCTCCAGCCCAGTGGGTTGGTGCAGAGGGGACCCTGCTCCTGGCGGGGGTGGGGGTGGGGGTGGGGGGGAGGGGACAGTGGGGGGAGGGCCCTGATAGAGGCTGGGAGGAGGCTGAGGGAGGATGGGGGCAGTCTGCATGGTCAGAAGAGCGCCGAGGTCTTGCCCTGCCCACATCTGCGACGCCAGGCTCTAAGCTCCAGGGAGATGGGATCGCATCTGGCTCAAGGCTGCCGACGCCTGGTACAGCACTTGGCAGTCAATGGAAGAACGTACCACAGATGCAGGAGTTCCCTGCACCAATTCCTGCCTCCTGTCCCTGCAGTGAATGGGCTCAGCTGGAACGCTGAGGCCCAGGGTGCAGTTTCAGGGGTTTCTCTCTTTTGGATGGAGGCTCTAGAAAAGATGTGCTGGTCCCCAGAGCCTGGCTGGGGCTGTGATCATGGTGCCCCCTGGTGGCTGTGGCTGGCAGACCATGTCAACCCAGCGCCAGCTACTTGGCTGCTGAAGCTACTGTACATTCTGTGTCTGGCAGTGGGTGAGGGGCTGGGGTGGGATGGGATTAGTCACTGAAAACAGGCCTCACCGGGCAGAGAAGCCACGCTAGGAGGAGGTCTCTAGGGCTTGTGTTTCTTCCTCCTTCCTCAGAGAGGGCTCTAACCTAAGCCTTGTAGCTGCAGCAAAGGCTCTGCCCACGGCAGGGGAGGGGATGTCCTAAATGGTGGGGTTCAGGCCTCCCTTCCGTGGGATAGAAGCAGGGCTCCCTCTTTCCCTGCCGTGGAGTGTCCCTCAAACAGGCCGGGGAGTGGGCTGGGGGCCTCTCACCTCACTGCCCTTGGCCAGGGCAAAGCCACCACCCAGCAATAACAAAATGTTCCAGGGCATCTTCTCATTCACTACCTTCCAGCTGAGGAGGGCAGGCGGGGCCTTCAGCTCCCCCGGGTTTTCTGTTCCCCAAGCAGAGAAGGATGGTCACCAAGAGCAAACAGGCCTTTCCACCCCTCCACTTGGTGGCTCCCTGTGTCGGTCCCTGTCAGAGCTCAACGCATGCAGGAGGGGGACCCTCAGTTCTGCAACATCCCAGCTTTGTCCCTGAGACCCTGCACCCTTGGCAAGTCACTCCAACGTCTCTGGGCTTTGTGTACTCCTGCCAAGTGTGGTCGAAGGTACGTTACATGCCTGAAGGCAGGAGCTGCCAGAGACCCTTCCCTGCCCCAGCCCAGGTGCTTACCTGGGTTCTGGGTCAGCCCTGGGAACTTGGAGGGCACGATGAACAAAATTATGCCGATGAAGATGGCCACTGTCCCATCAGACACCATGCTGTGGGTGGGGCAGGGAGGGCAGGCTTAGTGGCTCAGGGCTGCTCAGGGCTGTAGGGCAGAGGGTGGTGGAGAAGATCCTCTCTCATAGACATGCCTGGGGAGCCCCCCAAAAGTGTTACCTCCTGTTCTGCACTGGGGTCCTGCTCCCCACCCTCATCCCCAGCCATGTGAGCACCAGGTGTGTCCTCCTCTCTTCCCTGGCAATTCTCACCTTTCGCCCTCGGCATTGGGAAAAGCCACGTTGCCCCAGCCACGGAAAAAGCCTGGCTCCCGGGTAAACCAGAGCAGCACCAGGAGGACAAAGAAAAAAGTGACAGCCTTTTCCGCAAAGGTCATGGGGCCCAGCAGCTTGTTCTCTGTCTGGATGACGCTCAAGGCGGCTTGCTTTTTCTCCTGCTCCTGTTCCCCAAAGCCAAAGTTCTTCCGGAAGCTGCAGGCAGAAAGGCAGGGCAGGTCATGAGGGGCCTGCACCAGGCAGGGAGCAAGGTGCCCAAGAATGTCCATGAATGCCCATGATGTAAAGACTGAGGTCCTCAGCGGGCATTGCAGAGTTGCTGCACTAAGGCCCTGGACACCCCCAGGTTCTGGAGGAGGAGTGGCAGACTCATGGGGGGCATGCCCCTTGCTCATCAGCCCCTGCTGTGTCTGCCCCACTGGGCCCCTTCCCTTCAAGTGTTCTATGGTGTGGAGCCCTCCCTCGCCCAGGATGAGGAGGACCTAGCAGTCCAACGCCATGCCTCCTTCTGGCCCTGAATCACAGCTCTCCTCCTCCAGCAGCCTTTCAGGAAATCCTCCCTTCCCTCCTTTATCTGCTTCTGGGTATCCCCTGCCAGCCTGAGCCTCCCCACCCCTGCGTCGTCCTCAGAGGCACAGGAGGCTGCAGCTCACTTCTCTAGTAAGTAAGTGCTGCTTACTTATGTTGACATATAACTTTTCACTTGGGTAAATCCCAACTTCTCTGCTGGACCATGAGTTCCTCGAGGGCAAAGACCGTGCTTCACAAGTCTTTGACTTCCCTGTGGTTCCCGGCACTGTGCTGATCTCTTTGACTACCACCTTCCTTCTACCAGCTCCCACCCAACCTTAATCCACCCCCCTTGCATTTGTCCAGGTGAATTTTCCAAAGTGCAGCAACAATGCTTAAAAACTTTCAATGGCTCCCCAGTGCCTGGGCAGGAAGAGCAAATTACAACTCATACCACAGTAACACTCATACCATCACTTCTATCCTGTACTCACTGCAGACATCACGAATCAATCACAGACTCAATTCCAACTGAGCCTTAGCAGGGTCTCTCATGATTTTCAACTCCAAAGAGCTCCAAACAGTAACCCAGGGTTGGAAGTAGAAATGAAACCTATTTACTGTTCTTGGCCTCAAAAACAAGGTTCAAACTCTTTATGTAGCACACAAGACTCTCTATAGTCTCCCCCTGCTTGCTTCTGCAGCTTCGTGTCCTGATGCTGCTTTTTGCTCTTTGCGTTTCAGCCCCACAGAACTTGAGTTCCCCCAAACTCATCGTGTTCTTTCTTGCCTCTGTGCTTTGTGCAAGCTGTTCCTGCTGCATGGAATGCCTTTACCCCCTTCTCTACCTGGCTGACTTCTGGTCCTGCAAGGTTCAGCTGAGGCATTATCTCCTCCAGGGGCCTTCTAGAATCCCCGCTACTCTGGGCTGAACTAGGTGCTCCAACCTCTAGGCTCCTGCAGCACCCAGGCTTCCTTCTGTCATGGCCCGTACCATATCATCATCCATCAGATGGGCTACAAGGACAGGGACTGTGCCTAATGCCTTCTAGTACTCTCAGAGCCCAGCACAGCGTCCCGCACACTGTAGGAACCGACCACACTCAGTGCGTGCTCCTTAAGTACTTGTCAAAGGGCCGTGGAGCATGATGGGAAGGGGACTGGCCTGGTTTTCAATCTCGCCACTGACAAATCTAGCTGTGTTCCACTCCTCAAGCCTCAGTTGGCTTGTCTGCTAAATGGGGTAGTACTCTCCTTCCAGTAATTTCCTCAAATAGGAGTCCAGGGACACAGAGGGGCCCTGGGAGGGAGAAGCCTTCTCACTGGCGTGGTGATTGTATCACTTTCCACCTCTGACCCAACTGGAAGCTCCCAGGGGTAAGGGCAAGGATCTGGGCTTCTCCCACCTACGTTGCCACTTACTTGAAGCCCAGGAAGAGGACCTGCAGCCACAGCCAGGCCAGCAGCAGCAAGATGATCATGGTGGGGAAGGCAAAGCCAAACCAAGAGGCAAAGTTCACCACGTTGCCGTTTTGGGGGAAGAGCCTGGAGGGGAAGAGGGCTGCTGTGTGACATTGCCCCTGCAGCTTCCCAGCCCCATTCACCTCCTGGCGAGAGTGCAGACCCCACGGCACGCCCACCCCTCGGCACTCACGAGTTGACCTGGCCTTGTAGCACCAGGTTGGGCGTGGTGCCGGTCAGCGTGGCAATGCCCCCGATGCTGGCTGCGTAGCACACACACAGGCTCATGCCCTGGGTGAAGCGGATCTGCTCCTGGGTTAGATGAGCCTTTGGCTCCGAAGGAGCAGGTGGGACAGGGAGGGCCTCTGTGTTATCTGGGAACGAGGGAGAGCTCAGGTGAGGGCAGGCTTCAGGGAACGTGGCTGGGGCTGGCTCCATGGCCTCCAGGGCACTTTATCCATGAACAGCCCAGACCTGGACTGGGAGGAGGACAGAGGCTGTGTCCAGGTCGGAGTGAGCCCAGCACCCCCGGAGTCTCAGGCTGGGAGCACCTTCAGACACCATCTGGTCCAACCTCTCTCTTGAGATCGGGAAACTGAGGCACAGAGAAGGGAAGAGGAGTATCCAAAGCACACAGAAAGAATGGAGCCTAGAGCCCTGACTGCCCACCTAGACTTCAGCCCTCTTCTTGCTGGGCTGACCAAGGACTCAGCTGTCCCAGGACTGAGGGGATTCCCAGCACATGGGAAGTCCCAGACAAACTGGAACGAATTGGTCCCTATACTTCCTGCCTCTTTCTTCTCTCCCCAAAGGGTCCAAGATGACCACCCCTCAAAATAGACCACCCCTCTGGTCCTCCCCAGGAGCCAAGGGATTGGGGCAGGGGCAGGTTCTCACCAGGCTTGGTCACCTCCTTCTGGGGACTTTGTTCCTGGAGCTCAAAGGTGGGGTTTTCTCTGCCCTCCTCGAGGTCCCCGCTGGGTTTTGCACTGTGCAGCTGCTTCAGGACGGCGTGCGCAATGGGCACCATCATGGCCGTGGTGGCCGTGTTGCTGATCCACATGGACAGGAAGGCGGTGACCATCATGAAGCCCAGGATCAGCCTAGGGGCAGGCACACAGACACACGGTGGCTCCAGCCTTCCTCCAGGGACTGCATGCCCAGAAGGTCACCCCACTGCAGGTTCTCCCGCCCTGGCTTGTGGGAACTCACAGGGCAGGCCGCACCCCGACGATGAGGAGCGCGCGGAGGGCGATGCGTTTGTGCAGGTTCCAGTGCTCGACCGCGATGGCCACCATCAGGCCCCCGACAAACAGGATGTTGGAGTCCGAAAGGTACTCAGTGCAGACCTGGCAGGCAGGGACACGGCTGAGAGGCAGGAAGACCCTGGGCCTCCCATTGTGTCTCTGGGCGTGTGGGGCGCAGTCACTGACATTCCCACAAACTGGCATTCCCCTGGGCTCTCGGAACCTAATGGAAATAATCTTTGGATTATCTGCCACTTGATATTAACAAAGCTCCCCTCTTCTTGCCAAACTCACTCTTTCTCTGCTCAGCAATGACTGGGGGATAATCTAACCTGATTCCATTCATGTTTCAAGCCATAGACTGGGAGATAGATAATTTAGTGCTGTTTCTAGAAACTAGAGCAGCAGTTCTCAAAGTGTGGTCCCTGGGCCAGCATCCTCAGCATCACCTGGGACTTGTCAGGGACGAGCTGTGTGGGCCTTGCTCCAGGTCTCCTGAATCAGAAACTCCAGCAGGGCCCAGCACCCGTGAAAACCCTCCAGGTGATTCTCATTCTCATTCAAGTCCAAGAGCCACTGAACTAGAAGTACAAGAGCTCTTTAGCTGGCCTTCAGGGCCCTTTTCCTGGGTCCCAGGTCACACCCGCAGTACCCTAAAGCCTTCCACCTCTCCGGCCTGAGGTTAATCACTTTCACTTTGAACACACTCTCAACACCAGCCCGCACCTGGCATTTCTAGCTGCCTTTTCCCTCTGTGCTCTCTGCAAGCTGAGGCAGGGACCCCTCTTCCATGCGCCCTGCCTGTCGTGAGGCTTCCTTGGTCACCAGCATCCAAGGGAAGACACCCCACCCTCAGGAACCCTTTCTGCTGTGGATGGGGGCTCACCTCAGAGGCGTCCATTATGCCCATCATGGGGAACATGATGAGGGGGAAGAGTGCGGTGACCGCCAGGGGCAGAGCCTCGGTGCACCAGAAGAGTGCCATGAGGATGATGGTGTAGGCGCAGTAGGCCTCCTGCAGGTGGGAGGTCAGCGGCAGAGCTGTCAGAGGGGGCAGGCCTGTGTCCCAGAGTCACGCCACCTCCTGCCCTTGTTTGTAACAGCCTGGAGAGAGCTTGTGAAACCCAGTTATCAATTCCCAAGTCCAAGATCTCTTTTCAAATTGGAATTAAAAACCAAAGCAAGGCACTCACCACCTTGTCTTTGACCTTGGAGAGCCCGGACTTAGAAACCAGCCATACTGGAGAGTCTGCAGTTGGCTATCAGTCCCCAGCCAGCCCAAGGGGATTGCAGGGGGCCCAGGCGAGGATCCCGAGATGAGATGGGGGGCTGCCAGAGGAAGGAGTGGGACCTGGGTAGTGTGGACCCCTACCCAGCACCCTGGCCCTCCCTGGCTCTTATCACAGCCTGTAAGAATGTATCTATTTGTGTGGCTATTTCGTGTCTCTTCCCTCTGCTACAAGGTGAGCTCCCTGAGGACACAGTCAGTTTTGTGGCATCTGGATCCTTAGACTCAGGACCCAGCAGGTTTTGGAGCAAACCTTGTCTGAATGAATGAATCACTGAAAAGCTTTGGGAACGTGGAGGGTCTCTTTCCCAGCGATCCCGGTCTGGCTGCTGGATGACAAAACTCCAGAGGCACCATTTACATTATAAACTGCTCGAAAGTGTCCTGCATCCCTGTCTTGAGCAGGGAATTGCCAGGCAACCTTGAGTCATCGTCTTGTGAGTCTTTGTTCCAAAGCACCCTTTTCCCTCATGAGGCCCCCAAGTCTAGAGGAGCCTCAGGCCTGGGAGGGGACCTGGGCAGGACTGGAGGCCCACCCTCCTTGATGGAGCCTCTCCCAGGGCTGGGGAATCATTAGCCAGGAGGCCTCCAGGAGAGAGGCTCCTGCACCCTCGCATCGGAGGCTCTCCAGGGGCCGGTGGCTGCTCACTCTTTGTTTGCGAAAGAAAGGGGCTGCTCGCTGGGGCTAGTTGGACAGTGGGGCCTGTGGCTCTCACCTGTCCCAATTGCCCTGCCCTTCTCGTTCTTTCCACCTAGTGCAGGCTGGGCTCACCCCTTAACACACCCACAGTACCCTAAAGCTCCGTACGAATCCCCTGCGGTAGGAGCAGGGGGTGGCCTGGGGAAAGAGGAAGCTGCTGTTTATAGAGCAATTCTTACTGTTATCATTTTTGTTACACAAAAACGGAACAGCCATTAAGGTGGGTGCGGTGGTCCCACCTTACTACAGATGGGCTCAGAGGGTAAGTGGCTTGCTGAAGGTCGCAGAACAAGGGAGTGGCAGAGCCTGGCTGGAACTCAGGTAAGGCATCTGGATTGCGTAACTCCAAGTGCTACCCAAGAGCATTCCCCTTGTCCTCTACGTAAATGGGGCCCCTGGGGTCATCCGGTGCGCAGCCTGCACAACCGCAGGCAGCCCCGCCAACTCTGTCTGACGTCGAGTTCTCTTTCCACTAAAGCTCTGCCCCTTCTCCTCACTCTGGACATAAACTCGTTGGCCCCAGAGGTGGGGCCACCTTTACCCTCAACCAGAGACCTACTCCCGCCCCCACCCCGCAGGATTCTGCTGATGCTGGTGTTTCCTCAGCTGCAGGGATTGAATGGCTAGTTACCCTCCCCTCGGGCTAAGGGCAGGCCAGCCCCTCTGGACCCTGGTGTCCCCCACCCTGCCCACCCAGAACTCTCTGACCAGAGATGAGGAGGGGGGCAGGGGTGGAATCACTCTGCTGATTCAAGAAGAAAGCTCCGTGGAGGGATCTTAGGGACCACTCCGTGCCAGGCATTGTGCCCTGTGTGCTTTCAGTGCTTTCTTTCATTGCATTTAGTTGCTCTGTGAGGTAATGACTATTGTCCCCATTTCACCGATGAAACAAGAAAGGTGCAAATACATTGCATAAATGTCTCAAAGCCACACGAATAGTCAGTGGAGAAGCTAGGCTGTCTCTTTCCCGGCTTTCACCTTCCACACTGAGCTTAACCCCTTGCATGTGAGGGTGTCCTCAGTCTCGGGCTCCCTGTGACCACTGTGGGGTGCAGGGGGTATGAGCTCTGAATCAAAACAGAACTGTTTTCCTCAGGGCCTGCCACCTCCTGTTGCCTGGCTCTGGCAAGTTGCTTCACATTTTTAAATTGTTAATTTAATTTTTTTGTCAGCCCCCAAGTAGCTAAGAATACAGGTGCATGCCACCATGCCTGGCTATTGTTTCTTTCTTTTTTTTTTT
>VBSM01003215.1:33844448-33858984 GCA_008086735.1 Cheirogaleus medius | reverse complement strand
AAAGAAAAGAAAAGAAAAGAAAAAGAAAGCATGCTAAGTATGCTGGATCTTTCTCCAGATCCTTCTCTGGATCAAAACCCAAAATCTGTCTCAAAGTTCCATCCAGAAGCCTTCCCTAACCCTGGTGGCTTTGGCCCTGTGTCCTCATCCCACCTCCTGGGCAGCCTGTCAAACTGTAGCATGACTTGCTGACTTTGTCCTGGATCATGGGGTTCTTAACAAGGGCATGGAATTCTGAGGATATATGAAGTTAGACAGGAAAACTACTTCATCTATTCACTAAAATTTAACTAAGGTTATGAATATAGGCAACAAAATCATAACAGTATTATTGACGACTTTGTCTCAGCCAGTTGATGGTGGCCAGGAGATACTGGAGATGTGCTCACATCAGTTGCTGCAGTTATTTCAGGATATATCTCAACATAATGTTTATAGCCATCACTATCATGAAATTATGGTAGTTATTCTACCAACAGGAAATCTGGCTTAATACACTAATAAGGAAGCACATATATTTTGGAATTGCAATTTATTTTTTTTTATATTTTTATAACTGTATTTCAAAACAATTGGTTTCCATTGTAATCCCGTGCATTTTATTTTGTGCATTTCAAAACAACATTCTGAGATAGGCAAAACTGAGACTCAGGGAGGCCTAGCATTGTGTTGACATTTGTTGAAGTTTAAAGGGTCTGGGTTCGAGGTTGGACAGCTGTCAGTGTTCTGAGAGGCCCCCTGGGTCAGGTGCCAGCCTGTCGGGCACTCCCTGAGGCCAGAGCACTTGGGACCCTTTCTCCTTGGGCCCACAATGTATCTGATTACACGGTTAGTATCCTCAGCTCTAGAAGTGGCAATTTGGGGATCAGACCTGTCCTTTTAGGTCACTCTAGTACTCTCTGCCTTGCAGCCTAGCTCTATGGAACTTAAGCTGGCCAAGCTCAGCTGGCAGCCCACGACACAGGACACAACTGGCTTATATGCCAGCCACTGGCAGCTCCCCAGGGCTGCTGCGCTGCACGAGTCCAGGGCCACCACTCACACGTGGCGTTGTGCAAGGCTTAGGCTGCACCGCTCTCCGAGGCAGCCCGTCCTGGAGCTCAGAAACCAGCAGGGAAGTGTCTTCTCCGGTGGCTAATGCCTCAGTCACTACCTCCTCTTCTCCAGGCCAGCAGGGTAGCTGTTCCCCAGCTCTGTACTTGGCGGTAGCATTGACTCTCCTCCCCTCTCTGTTTATGAGCTCTTAAGAACAGGGCCCAAGCCTCTTCTCCTCTGTGACTCTAGCCTGTCACTCTTTTGCTGGTGCTGGCCTGGGTTTGTAAATCCTCCTTTTCCACAGTTGCCACTCCCCCAAGCAGTCCCTGCAACTGGAATGCCGTTGGGGGCAGACCCTGGGCCTCCCTCTGTTCACCAGCCACTCATTCCGCAAATGCCCTCTCCGGCCAGGCCCCCGGCCCTGCTGGTTCTGCCCCTCAAGGGCTCCTGTGTACTTCTCTCTAGCTCTGGACCACTAACCCGGTCCTAGCCACAGCATCTGTCACCAAGACTCCTGCAAAGGCCTCCTTATTCATCTCCCAGCGTCCTCTCTTGTCCCTGAAATCCCGTCTCCTTACTGCAGCCAGTGACCTGAAGGCACAAATCTGTTTAAGTTGCACCCTTCTACCCCGACACACGTGCTGACCTCAAAGCAGCTCATGTCCCTTCAGTGGCTTCCTACTGCTCTCAGGAACTTAAGTTCGGGTCTGGCCCGTGCCTCACGTCTTAACACTCTCCTCCTTGCTCTCTCTACTCCAGCCTCACCCGCGCTCTTAACGTTCTTTAAAGACTCCATCCTCCCTCTGGCCACAGGGCCTTTGCATATAATTTCCTCTCTCTGAACCTCTCTTCCCTCCTGATTGCGCTTAGTTGATGTCTACTCAATCTTGAGATCTCAGCTCAAATATTCCTTTTTCAGGGAAGCCTCCCTGGCTTCCAGGCTGGGGTAGAGCCCCTGTATGTCTTCTGCATAGCACTCATCACGGTCTGTAATTAAACATGTAGTTTTATGAGCTAAACGAAGAGCATCAATCTTTGCTGTCAGATCAAGGTCCGGGAGCAGGGTCCGGGTCTGTTTCTGCTCACCCCAGCAGGTTGCCTGGCACCTGGACAGCACAGTGGACGCATGTGGGCCCTAGGGACACAGACATGAGGCAGGCCCAGCTCTGGCCCTCAGAGATCAACCTTCCCAGGGACTTCTGAACTCTACAGCTGGCAGCTTGCTCATAAGGGAAAGCGCACAGCCAGGCATCAGAGAACCTGCCTGCCGAGGCCTGGCTTTATTGCTGTGTGTCCTTGGGCAAGTGAGTTAACCTCTCTCGGCTTTTTTGGTAGGAACTCTCAAGCATTTCCAGCTGCACACACACTTCCCTCCTTTATGCAGTTTCCTCATCTATGTGTGGGAATAAAAGAAACACCCCCTAGCTGGGTTATCATGCCGGTGAAGAGGGCTGGCAGATGTGACATTGTAGGAATAAGTTTTTTTGTTTGTTTTCTTTTTTTTTTTGAGACAGAGTCTCACTCTGTTGCCCAGGCTAGAGTGCTGTGGCGTCAGCCTAGCTCACAGCAACCTCAAACTCCTGGGCTCAAGTGATCCTCCTGCCTCAGCCTCCCGAGTAGCTGGGACTACAGGCACGCGCCACCATGCCCAGCTAATTTTTTCTATATTTTAGTTGGCCAATTAATTTCTTTCTATTTTTAGTAGAGGTGGGGTCTCGCTCTTGCTCAGGCTGGTTTCGAACTCCTGAGCTCAAATGATCTGCCCACCTCGGCCTCCCAGAGCGCTAGGAATAAGTTTTAAAGCACTGAACCCTGTGAGCAGATGGCAGGGGTGGTGCTGGGAGGGACATGTGATTCCCGGCTGCTGGGGGAACCAGGGTGGATGCACGAGGCACACGTGGAAATTAAGGTGCCAGGGAGTCCAGGGCAGGCTCTGGACCCTGGGTACGTGACAGATGTGGGACCTGCAGGCATCACGGCCTCTGCCCATTACTGGCCGGGCCCGGCTTAGTCTCAAAGGTATGACAGTCTTCCTCCTGGAGATTGAAGGTTAACCCAGGGGTGGGGATGGCTGGCACATAGTGGGCCACTCCTCCTGCCCCTCTGCCCCTGGCCGGTGGACCTGCTGTGGGCAGTGGGTGCTCCTGTGCCTCAGGAACAAGGTGAGGCCCTAGGGAGCAGCCTGCCAAGCACTGCTGCAAGGGAGAGACCAGACAACTGGGAGCCCGGCAGAGAAGGGGCCTTTCCCTGAGCCTCCTTCCATCAGGGCTGGTCCAGAGAGGGAACACTGAGCGGGTGCTGAGGGATGAGTAGGAGTTCAATCAGTGGTCAAAAGGGGCTGGGGTGAGGAGTAAGCACAGAGGGAACAGAATGAGGCATAGAAGATCAAGATGAATTCTTGGAAGAGTGTATGTCGGAAAGAGCCTTGTCTGCCTTGAGAGGGCTCTAGGACTTTATCCAGAAAACAAGGGTGAAAGGGGAGGCCCTTGAAGGGTTTTAGGCACAGAGAGGGGCATGGTCAGGCTGGGGTTTTATGAAAAGATGACACTAATACTGCCATATGTGATTTAAAACAATACGTGTACTAGTGTTTGCATATACATAGGGAAACCTCTTATTTAAGGGTTCTTACACATTTTTTGTACCAGGACCCCTGTGGCAGCCTGACAAAGGCTTCTAGTACCTTAGAATAAGGTTTTTAAATGCACTAAGTACAATAAATAGGACTACAAAGGAAACCAATAATATTGAAGTACTAAAATATGAAAGAGTGCCAGGCGCAGTGGCCTCGCGCCTGTGGTCCCAGCTACTTGGGAGGCTGAGGTGGGAGAATCACTTGAGCCCAGGAGCTCGAGGCCTGCCTGGGCGATACAGTGAGATCTTGTCTCAAAAATAAGAAAAACCCAAACCTAATAAAAATATGAAAAAAGTGCTAGGGGGATGAAATCCTTTCCAGGAATAATAGGCAGATGCCTGAATACCTTTGAAGACTGAATGTACAGAGGGGACAATGGCCAGTTCATTTATAAAAATATATCTCGCAACTTCTGCAGCAACCAGACCAGAAGCCAGACCACAACCTCTACAGCTGTGGGTCCCACACCATCAGGACTGCTCAGTGACTGCCAACTCCTCTCATTTTTGCACCCCACCCCCACTCTGTACTCCCAGTTCCAACTCAAGACCAACCTGAGAAAGGCCAAATCTCTTCCCCTGACCAATTGTATAGGGTGCCCGGCTTCTAGGGAGCCACCTAAAGCCCCTCCCCCCCAACAGCCTGCACTCTGGGCACACTGGAAACTTTCTCTTTAGTCCACTTGAAAACTACCCCCCACCTCCCACCTGCCTTTGAGGCGCTGCCAAACGCAGGTGGTGGCGGCTAACTCTCTTCCTACCCTTGCATGTTCTCATTTGGGTCATCTTCACTTATTTGAGCACCTTAATGTGAATGACTTTGTTGCATCATCTTCTGTTCTAAGAGGCCAAAACAAGACAATGGATTTCTGAGTGTCGGAAGAGAACAAAAGTTGGGGGAAGAGTCCTGACATCACAGTTTGGGCCAGGGCCAGGCCTGTGTCCACCAAGGAGCAAACCACAAGCCGGAAGGACGGTGCACAGAGACTCCCACACTGCTGGAGGGTCCAATTCCCTGGGCCTCTTGCTGGATCACGCCCAGGAAACTTGGCTGTTGAAGACGTTGCCTTCCTTTCCCCTTGCCAGGCTCCACCTAGGACGTGCTGATAAGCGGGGGCACGATTTAGTAATCTGGGGGCAAAGTCCCAATTGGGGAACATGCTCTCCACCCCTGGAATGCCCTTTGAGGCCGGCTCCTTCTTCTAGTCCTTCTTCCAGGAGCCCCAGAGGCTAGAAAACCTAGCCCCACTCCACACAGCCCCAGGCGCTGCTCACGGCTACACTTAGGGACACGGCTCACCGCTCTGGTCAGCGACAAGACATGCTGTCCTGATCCGTAGATGGGAACATCTGAGGCCCTCAGGAGGACAAGCACCTGTTTGAACAGAGCTATAGAGACATCTACACAGTGCCCAAGGCCAGCCTGTGTTTTCCAGGGGCCAAGGAATTGCTACAAGAGGCAGGGGCCTAAGGGGTCACGTGTGTCCTGAGCCCGGGGTTCCAGGCGCTCTATGTATGTGGGTTACCTCGTCTCTATAAGCACCCCTTAGAGACAAGAGGGTGTGGAGAGGCTTGGGCAGGTCACACGGCTGTATGTACATGCTGCAGAATGGACTTGAACCCACATCTGTTTCAAAATCCCTGTTTTGTTGGCTGGACTCTGCTATCTCCACTGAGAGCTGAGAAGTCTCAAAAGACAGAGGCAGGCTCCAGAGCAGAGGTCCAAATCCCTTGTACAGTCTTCGTGTACAGTGAATCATCTGAGTTCTCCTCTGCCTTTGGGGTTCAGGAATAGCTTGCATAAGGGTATTTTAATTACACGGATTTTAAAGTGCACGTACACACAATGTTCTTGTATGTTAGGAGTACAGGTAATTCAGATCAGGAAATTCTGCCTTCTGTTCTTACAACAAATATAATATTGATTTCATTTGAGCTCCCATTGAGCCATTGGGAGGCTGTTTTTACTGGTGGTCCCTTTGGGTGGCAGGAGGCATCTGCAGTTTGACTGTAACTTACTAGCTGTTTGACCCCTGAGCAAGTTATTTACCCCTCAACAGCCATAGCGTAAAATCCCCGCTCCTCTTCCTGGCCTTGTTGGGCCGACATGGGCTGACCTCTCCCCTCATCTCTGAACTTGACTCAGGCAATCTTGTCCTCACTCAGGCCCCTGAAGTTACACTGCCTCGTCTATCCCTTCCTCTTGCTGAGCTCACCCTTGTCCTCAGGCCTCTGTGCTTGCTGCGTGTTCTGCCTGGACGGCGCTTCACCCGGAGCTGTGCTTGGCTGACTGGTCATTGAGTGACTTTGCCATTCTGGTCCCAGGTAAATAGCCCTCCTCAGGTGGCCTTCCCTGACCACCCCATCTACAGCAGCCCCTCCCCAAGCCATAGTCACAGCGAGCTTTACTGTTTTCATGGCATGCAAAGCACATCACATGCTCTTTGTGTGTCTCTACCCCTCCCACCCCCAGGAATGCAAGCTCCCGAAAATCCTCCCCCAACACACATAGACAGTACCTGCCACACAGCACCGAGTTCTGTGTTCATTAATAAGTGAATGAATGGATGAATGAATGGATGGATGGATGAATGAATGGATGGATGAATGAATGGATGGATGAATGAATGGATGGATGTAAGGTTTCCGGCACACCGATGGTGCTTCTCTGATGTCTGGCTGCAGGGATGGGGGCAGTGAGAAGACTTCAGGCCCTACTGGCCCCCATCTGCTGGAACCACCAGAGAGTGACTAGCATTTCAGGGGTTCTGCTGCCATCCCTCCAACATACCCTACTATTTCCAGCCCCTACACCTTTCCTCCTGTGGTTCCTCTCACCTGATCTGCTGATGCCTCTGACTGTTGAAATCTCACCTAGCCTCCAAATGCCACCTGATTCAGATTCTCTCTTGACTCAACTGGAAGAATTTTCTCCCTCCTCTGATCTTTGCAGGCTTCTGGCTACACCACTGTGTTGGCACAAATACTATCTCTTCCTCTAGACTGTAAGCGACTTGAGGACAGAACATCTGTACTCCTTTCCAGTAACTCCTGGCACAGAGAAAGGACTCAGCAGACATCCTGGACTGGAGCATGGTGGAAGTGCTGGCTGATGGCTGGAGGGACATGAAGGAAGATGGCCTGAGAGGTGGGTCACAGCAGGACACCACCTGCCTCCACCCTACCCCTAGACAGCCTCAGGCAGAGATCCCAAGACCAGGTTCCAGGCTCAACTTTTTTCTAGCTGGGAGTTTAAGCGAATTACTTCCCCACTCTGGGCCTGAGTTTATGTCTGTAAAATGGAGATGGTAATAGTAACCTCATGGCGCCACATAGGCTTTTGCAAGAAATAAGTGAGCTAATGCTTTGAAGTGCTTGGCACAATGCCTAGCACATAAAATCTACTCAATAATTATCAATACTGTTATCACAGACACAGACCTGAGCCTACTCTGGGGTTCCCCCTTACCACTTTGGGGGCCAGCGCCGTGGAGCTAAGCTTGGAGATTCATCACAGAGAGCAGAGATTCAACAGGGATGCAGGACAGGGTCATCTTTGCCCACATTCCTACCATCCTTCCTTTCAACCAGTATTTTTTGAGCATCTACTTTGTGCCAGGCACTGGGGATTTTGCATGGAAAAAGACAAAGTTCCCACCCTCATGGAGCCTGCATTCTAGTGTAGGAAGTCAGAGAAGAAATAGAAAGTAAGTCGATACTTAATTTCAGACAGTGCATGTCCTATAAATAAGATAACAGGGCTATGTAGCAACGAATGGCAGGGGTTGGTCAGGGAAGGCTTTGCTGAGAAGGTGGATTTCAGCTGAAACCTGAGGAATGAGAAGGGGGTGTCTGGGACAGTCTAGGCAGGGGACGAGCAATCTGACAAACAGAAGGACAGCTGGTGGGGACTGAGTGAGAGGTGGGGGCATAGGGGGTAGAGTCCGAGGGGTCTGGGGCAGAGCCTTGGGGACCTGTGGCTGCTCTAAGAAGTTTGAGTTTTATTCTAAGCTTGACAAGAAGCCAGTGTGGGGTTTTAAGCAGGGTGGTGACATGACTGTGCTTGGCTGTTGGGTGAAGCGTGGTCTTGGTGGGGGGCGGGGGGGGGACAGGTAGGAAATGGCAGCGTGGACACAGCAGAGGGGTGGGGAGTGACTCCATTCGAGTAATCCGGGGAGATCGAGTGAACGGGACCTGCTGGTGCATGTGGAAAGGAAGGAAAGAGAGAAACCAAGAACGACTCTGAGGTTTTGGCTAGTGCAACGAGGTAGACGGTGGAAGCATTTCTCGGTGAGTAAGAGGGAAGAGCCAACTGGAGACGACGGGCAGTCGGAGTGTTGATTAGGACGTGAGAACGTGGACGCTGCATACAAAGAAAATATTCCGGGAAGGAGGTGGCCAGTGTTTGTTGGATAACACAAGTTTAGAGGTTAGGGCTGGGGTTACAGAGACAGCATAAGGTCCCCCAGGGGCAGGAGGGGCCCTGGAAGACCTCAAGTCTTCCAAGGTCGGAGTCAGATGGAGGAGCCAGGAAGAGTGGGAGGAAAACCAGGAGAAGGTGTCACCAAAGCCAAGAAAAGACAGCATGGCAAAGAGGGGGTGACAGACTGTGACAAATGCTGCTGAGGGGTTGAGGGAGGTGGGAGGTGGTCACATGTACGTAGATGGGGATCTGAGTCGCAGGGAGGGGAGCTGTCTAAAGGGAGAAGTGCATTTTCGGTGTAGACAATGTCTTGAAGCTTTCTGTTGTGTGTGAGAGAGGGCGTGTGCAGAGAAAGGAGGCAATATCTGAAGGGCATGCGGGACGGAAGGAGGGTCCTTGTTTCCATATGCAGATGGGAGAGAGAAGGCAGAGAGGGACGGATTGATCACACAGGAGAGAGAGAGGGTAATTGCAGAAGCAAAGTCCCGGAGAGGGGCTGGCCTCTCACAGTAGGATGGGAGTCGGGATGGGGTTGTGTCCGGGGCCAGAGGCAGGCGGCAGGGCCGGACGAGGCAGAGGGACGACGTGGGCTCCTGACACATCCCACTCCCACCACGAGGCATGGCTTCCAGCACGGATCCAGGTGTTCCTGTGTGACTTGGGCAAGTTACTGAATCTTTCTGGGCTGTGATTCCCCAAGTGACAGGTAGGGGACAGTGGAAATCACAGTCCCTGTCTGGCTTCCCTCCTGGTGTTAACGCACTTGCCCCAGCCTGTCTGAAAACCCTTCTGATGGGTCCCCAGCACAGAGATGCCACTGGCTTTAGCCTGAGATGAAGGTCATCTCAAAGGTCAGCCAGGCCTTGCCACTCACCAGGTGTCAGGGGCCCAGGGGCTGTGCCACTACCAACCTCAGTCCTTCACCCTTTTGAGACACCATGAACAAAAAAGTCTGCTTTGATTTCCCCATCTGTGACTAAAGGAAGAAAATGGCTTGATGGACAGTTCTTAGGAGTGCGGGGTGGGTCCAGGGCCATCTGTTTCCGCCTTCAGGAGGCAGCAGGCTTTGGAGCCCGAACACACGCCCAGCTCTGCCACTTCCCAGCTCTGTGATTTGCCAGAGATAGACTTACTGTGACGCTGGAGCTTCAGGGCCCTCTTCCTAGACCCTTCCCAAAGCCCCAGGCTAATTTCAGATACATACTTTTGTGTCCTTTCTCTTACAGAGGGAGGCCCCAAAGTGTCTAAGTCAAGCTCCACAAAACTGGGATCTGCTCTGGGACTTTGGGTAAATGACTTAACCTCACTTTCCCCTTCTGTAAAATGGGACACTCAGACCTGCCTCTTAAGATGGGGGAACGGATTACTGGGTGCCTGGTTCAGGGCAGGCAGTAGGGGCTCAAATAAATGAAAGACTTCTGGGGGCAGAGGAAGGGGCAGTGACACCTGGCTGGGCCGAGCTCCCCTCCACCCAGGGCATAGTTCCTGTGCTGCCCACTGGCAGGGGTCCCCTTTTCCCATTCCCAGCCCTCCTCCTCAGAAGACTTAGCCCTTGAGGTCACAGGTGAACTCATTCTCTTTCTGTTTACACTCTTACAGACACAACCTACCCACAGCCAGCTTTCTCCTACTCTCCTATCCCTCTCCAAACCTTGTCGCGCCCTCCCCTCCCCGCAGCCAGCTCCTCTCGTCCCCCACTGAGCGCAGTCCAGGGCTGGGTGTGCCCACCCCGTAGGCAGATCGACTCCACCTGCTGACCCCATCTCCCTTATGGAACTGGCTTCCTGTTCCCAAGGCAGTAGGTTTCAAGTGCAACTAAACAGGTCACATTGGGCTCCTACTACTGGGTGCCAAGCAAGAGCCCCCTTTGACCTCTTAACCCCCAGCCCTCAGGACGACCAGGAGGTTGTAGCCTCACTTCCAGGTCGGGGGCATGAGGAAGGTTATGCTGGGTCCTAAGGATGCCCAACGCTGGCCCAGACAGTCCCTCTCCTAGTCCCCGGAGTTATCTATGCTCAGAACGCCGGGTCCTTACCTTATAGGGGACGAGGATAGGCAGAGGCAGCAGGAAAATGGGCAGGAAGAACACGATCAGGTAGAAGCGATAGGCCCACAGGGCCTGCCAACAGGTGGCCATCGTGCGGGCCAACGAGGGCTGTCAGAGCCACCGCCTGCGGGAACTGGGGAACACAAGGACCGAAGATGCAGCCCAGCCGGCAGGTAGCCGGGGCAGGCTTATTTAAAGCCCATGGAGCGTTAACCATTGACCTACTCTGGCAGTCGGAGTGTTTTTGGAGTCCAGGAGGTGAGAGTGAGGAGGAGGGACCTTCGGGAGGAGTAAAGATCAGAAAGGGAGGGAGGAGTTGGGGGTGGGGGGAGGCCAAGAAGTAAAAGCTTCAGGCTCCTCCAGGAAGTTAAGCCCGGAGTTAACTCCTTCTGTTCATAGAGGCTGCTCAGGGCAGCGCTGGAGGAGCTGGGGAAGGAAGGGCGCTTGGAGAGCCCCCCACCTGGCCCCCTGCAGGGAGCCCCCAAGCTGTCTCCCCTGCCCAGCCTTTCCTCTGTCCTCGTATTCCCCAAAGCTAGGTTCTCAGCTGGGCAGTTTATGTAGAGCCCTGGGTAGGTGGCCCTGCCCTGCCTGCAGCTCCGTCCTGCCCCCTAGGAGTTTCCAGTCTAAGACTGGGGGCAGCCCAGGCCTGGAGCAAGCCCTTCCCCTCCTTCCAGGTATCAAGGAAACTGTCAAAGCCCCTGGTCCTGACTATTGCTTACACACTGTGTGACACTAATCCACTGGCTCAACCTCTCAGAACAGCCACTTCCTCATTCTTCCTATTGTGAGGCTCACACGAGACTCGTGAGTGTTGGGCACGGATGTTGCTACGTGGACAATAAGGGTTAGTTTCTTTCCCCCTCACCCTCCACCCCCCACTGCCATGGGAGACTAGCAAAGAGTGTCTCATATTTTGGAAACACACCTGAGTTTTCCATTTCTCCATCCACCCATTCATCCAGCCATCCCCCAAACAAGTATTTGGCACCAGTTACGTATTCAGCCCTGTGCTCCGTGCCGAGGATACGGAGATGAACGCCCTGCTGCAGCCGGTGGTAAAAGCTGCTTTGGTCAGCAGGGAGTACAAGCCGGGTCATGTACTATTGACTCTGTACAGTTAGTTATACCACGAGTTAGGTGTTACTATAATCCATTTTACAGATGGGAAAACTGAGGCCCCAGGACACAGGGCCAGCCAGAATTCAAACAAACTTTGTGAGTGTCCCGAGGGAGGTCCACACTGGCAAGGAGCTCCGCGCCGGCCAGGGGCACCAAGCGAGGGCTCCCTGGAGGCAGTGGCATCTGAGCTAAGGTCTGAGAGTGGAGGCTAATTTGACCATAAAATGACAGGGGAAGGAGAACAAGCAGAGGGAGGAGTGAATTAAGATCTGGAGGATGGCGTGTATGTGTGTGTGTGTGTGTGTGTGTTGGAGGGGGCCGGTTGTGGTTTGGAAGAAATTGCAGGTCATCTCTCTGGCCAGAACCTCTGTCTCTTGCAACCTCACCACTCCCCTACCCCTTACTGCACACAGTAGGAGCTCAATCCATGTTTCTGATGGTTATCAGAGTGTGACGATCTGCGTGTGCCGGGACGAGAATTTGCAGGGTTGGGGAGGACTTTCAGGCGGTGAATGCAGTCTGGACAAAGATGCAGAAGCGTGGTGAGGTTGGGAGAACAGAAGGTTCTCTGTGGTTGGAGTGGAAAATGGTTTGTGGGGTCGGAATTGCGAGCTGGTAACCACATTTCCAGAATATACGATATGATGGCCTGGGCTGTGATGCCACCAAGACACTCCTGGAGCCAGTGGGGTCTGTGAGGGAGACCCCCAGAGCCCTCTGCAGGGCAGTCACAGAAGTGTGGATGGACCCAGTCAAGGCTCCCGGGCCAGGCCGGGTTGGGTGGGAAGACACAGTAACGAAGGAACGACTAGCCACCCCAGCCCCGGGTCGGGCACAGCCCCTTCACTCCTACACAGCCCACCTGCCACCTGCTCAGGGCCAGGTGAGCAAGAGCCAGAAAGCAAAGAGATAGACAAGGCCACGACCATACCTGAGTCTGTCTCCCCGGCCCCTCCCATGGCCTCTGCCTGGAAGAGACACAAGAAAAACCAGGCTGGGCCTTATGCCCAGGAACAGCATTCGCTAATTGACAAACCTGCACCCTGGTTCCCTAACTCTCCACATCAACCCTGGGATGCGGGCTGTGGGCAGTGAAGTAACTTGTCCAGGGTCACAGAGCTTGTGAGTGACAGAGAGAGAACCCAGATTCACTCCAAGGCTGCTGTGCCCTTGGCCCGGCCCTCCGTGCTCTGGGCTCCTTTGACGAACTCAGTGTCTCCAAATTAGACGGCTACTATTTTACTGAGACCCCCCTAGCTTCTACCTACAGCCCTCTTCAAAGTCATAGGCTGTGGGGACATTTGTTGATTCTTTTTGGAGGCCCAATATTGGGGGCTATTGCACCACCAGCAGTGATTAATTCATTGCAAAGTCAGTGTCCCCAAGGCCATTGGGAAGCCTCCAGCTGTCACACCCATTACAAAAACTTCCCCGTTGCCTGACATTCATAGCCAAGGCCTTGTTCGATATTCCGGTTTGCCCTGCCCCCTTTTCCTTTGATTAATACTGCAAATAACTGCTTTTTTTCATGGCTCCTAGTGAACCGTGAACAATCTGTGGCAGGTGCATGACTGTCCGTTCCTGTGACAGGTCTCTGTACTATCTCAGGAAAGAGTCACAACCGGGGAGCTCCTGTCCCGCACTTTGCTGGCTGAACCCCCGGAGGGGCCGTCAGAGAACAGCCGAAAGTCCTGGGGGAGGGGAGGTGGCTCCTGGCTTGCAGGAGCCAGCTTGTCCTCAGCAGCAGGTGGCCGATAAACTGGGGGTGGCTTTGAGGAGGTTCATGCTGGCACATGTGGGGTGGGCATCCAGACGGAGGCCCTTGAGGCACCCAGGATTGTGCAGGCTGGGCCTGGCACCCACAGGGAACAATCCAGGTGGTTCTAGAAGGGCAGGGTGGCTGGATGTATCAGGAAGCACCTGCATGATTTGCAAGACCTGAGCCTGTCCAGCCTTGAGAAGACAAGGCGTGGGGACAGTCACCAAATGCTTGATTAAAGAAGAAGGCAGGGATGTTCTCAGGACAGAGGGAGGATCACAGGATGGCAGGGCTAGGGAGGCCCACTGAGGCTGTTTTCAAGAAAACCACCTTCCTCTCCAGAGAAGCCTGGGTGGCTCGCTCGCACACCCTGAATTAGTAGGAAGAGGTGGAGTGGGGGACGGTAGGCACTTGCTTACAGCTGTGAGAATCCTGAGCCCCAAATCCAACTCCAGGTGCCCTGACCACCCCCTCATCTTCCACCACCACCTCTCCAACTGCCCACGGAGTTAGTCTCACACACGTTTGTTCCACCTGCCCCCTACCCCGCACGGTGCAAAGGTGCTTAAATGTTCCTATAAGATTCAGTCTTTGCTTTCCTTTTTTGCCTGAGCTCTCACCTCCTGCCTCACACTCAACAATAAGCCAGACCCGACTGTTTTCTGATGCTCACTCGAACCCTGCAGTTTCTATTATAAAATCTCCATGCGCTTGCTTCTCTTAGGTATATACTCCCTACCTCCTCCTCCCCGCTGTACTGGCTAAGTTTTGCTTAACTTTCAAGTCTTGGCCTAAGATGGAACTTTCTTTGTGAGCTCTCCTCACAGACTGAATCAGGTCCCCTGCAAAGTGCCCTAGATGACCCTGTCACAGCACATGTCACACTGCATTGCATCCTCCTGATCACCTGTCTGTATCCCACCAGACTGTAGGCTCCTTCAGGGCAGGGACTGTGTGTATGGACGTGGTACAGAGCTGGTGCTCTCCAGAATAGGCTGAAAGAATGGATGGATGGATGGATGCATGGGTAGATGGGTGGATGAGATGCCCATAAGATCATTTATAAGGTTGATGGCTGAAAGCCAAGCCCTCCTTCCAGCTAGTCCCTGGAGCTGCAGTTAGGACATATGGAGACCATTGGGCAGACAAGAAGGCAAAGAAATGAATGGGTTTTCACCACCACCAAGATGGTGATGAGGCAGCTAGGAAGTAACCCTTCCAGAGCTGGCCCTGCCCATCTGCTCTGGCTGCTGGAGGCTGGGCAGGGACTCAGGGAACATTTTGATCCTAAAAGGGACCCGAGGCTCATTAATATACAGTCAGTCCAAGAACCACCTCCTTGCATCACCCAGCAGCAAGCCTCATTACCTCTCCTTCTAAGTCTCCGGGCCCAGCTCTTTTTTATTTTATTTTATTTTATTTTATTTTATTTTATTTGAGTCAGAGTCTCACTCTGTTGCCCAGCCTAGAGTGCTGTGGTGTCAGCCTAACTCACAGCAACCTCAAACTCCTGGACTCA
>VBSM01003215.1:33787363-33810184 GCA_008086735.1 Cheirogaleus medius | reverse complement strand
TGCCTCAGCCTCCCAGAGTGCTAGGATTATAGGCGTGAGCCACCGCGCCCAGCCCTAATCACAGATTTCTTAACTCAGCTGCTTGTCTGACAGTGAAGGACAAGGGGACCAAGTGCCTTGCCCTCCTGCCAGTGGCCCCGGGGGGTGCAGAGATGATACTGTCATTGGTCTGGGGAGACTCAGCAGAGTGGGACTTGAGAGGCCTCCTCATATATCCACTTTGGAGAATCCACTGCCCTCTAGCAGTTTGCAGTTTTGCTGAGGAGACAGCAGTCACATAGGAAGAGAAACGGTTATGGAGAAAACAGTGTAAGCCTGTAAGTAACTGAATGCAAAAGGAAAAGGAACTCACATTTACTATGTCCTTACGGTGCTGTACTCTTCATAGATGTTACCTTTTTTCCTCATCTGTTAGTTTCCTAAGGTTGCTGTAACAAAGTACCACAAACTCAGTGGCTTAAAACAACAGAAGTTTATTGTCCTACGGTTCTGGAGGCCAGAAATCCAAAATCAATATCCCTGGCCTGAACTCAAGGAACTGACAGGACAGTGCTCCGAAGTTTCTCACTTCTTCCAGCTCTGGTGGCTGCCGTCATTCCTTGGCTTGGCTGCATCACCAGTCTCTGTGTGGTCACAATGCCTTCTCTTTGTGCCATCCCCGTTCTGTCTATATCAGATCCCTCTGCTTACCTCTTATAAGGGTATGTGTAATTGCATTTAGGACCCAACGTGATAATCCAGGATAACCTCCCCATCTCAGCATCCTTAACTTAATCACATCTGCAAAGACCTATTTTCCAAATAAGACAACATTTACAGGTTCCAGGGATATGAACCTGACATCTTTGGGTGCCATTTTCAGCCTCCTATGCCTCAGAACCACCCTGTGCTGAAGGCCTTATTCTCCTTTTAAAGACAGGGAGTCAGACTCAGGGAGGTTAAGTACCCAAGGTCACACAAATGGTAAGTGATAGGGCCTGGCAAGGTGGCTCAGGCCTGTGATCCCGGCACTTTGGGAGGCAGAGGTGAAGGATTGCTTGAGGCTAGGAGTTTGAGACCAGCCTGGGCAACATAGTGAGACCCTGTCTCTAAAACAAAAAAATAGCCAGTCATGGTGGCACGTACCTGTAGTTGCAGTTACGTGGGAGGCTGAGGCAGGAGGATCACTTGAGCCCAGGAGTTCAAGGCTACATTGAGCTGTTATCACACCACTGCATTCCAGTCTGGGCAACAGAGTGAGACTGTGTCTCCAAAAACAAAATAGTATTTGATGGCATTAGGTTTTGAACTTGGGGCTGACCCCAAAGCCCATGCTTGTTTTCTGTGCCTGCCATCTCCCCAGTAAGTGCTAAGTGGGTGGGTGATGCCTCCTGTGCCCACAGAGGCATCTGATGAGAATGCAATAGGTAAGGATCAGCATTCATTCACGAAAGAGACAGCAGGCAGGCCAAGCCTGCAGAATGGCAGTCTCCATTCCTCCTTGGTGGTTGTCTCCCTACCCTTGCCATCAAGGAAGTTCTTTTCCCTGGGTCTAACCTAAGTCCCACATGGGCTATGTATAGGAGCTCTGCTGCCTCTCACTTGGACACCCGCTACCAACCCCATTTTCCTAATGAGTCTTTATTTCTCCACAGGGTATGGGTTGCTCTTCCTGTCTTTAGTCATCACACCCATCATCCGGGCCAAACTGTCTAAGCTGGTGAGCAAGTCAGAGCTGGGTGAGTGTTAGGATCAGCCTGTGTCTGGTTCTTTATATCCAGCATTGCCTGCACCGGGCAGATGGGCAGCCATGACTGGGGGGCAACTTACTTTCCTCCCTCCCTCCCCACCCTGAAGAAGAAATGGCCAAGACAGATGCACTTCTGTCAAATTGCCCGGGACTGGCAGACACCGTGATACCTTGGATTTTCAAACCACAGAGCTGCGATTTGCTGGGATATGATGAACATGATTATTTTTTTCTTGATAATCAGAGCAGAGGATGTACTCTCTCTAGACTTCAGCTTGTCCGTCTGTAAACTAGGCATGATTATGCCAGTTCCCTGCTGCACTGGGGTCAGAGTACACAATCTCAGAGGGCATGAACAACCTTGTGACATAGTTTCATTGTCCCTAATTGACAGATGAAGAAGCAGAGGTCCAGAAGGTTAAATTTACTACCCAAGGCCACTCAGTAAATGGTGGATCTTGGATGCAAACCCAGGTCTGTTTAAAAAGCAGCTGGTCTCAAGGCTCTGGGCTTTCATCTTGGCTCTGTCATGGACCTCAGTTTCCTCATCTGTAGGATGAGTGGTTTGCTTTTGGTGGCATCTAGCCCTGACAGTCTGGCACAGTTTAATGTCAGCTTCTGTTGGGTTGTTGCTCATTTTGCAGACTGTGGGTTCCGCTGGCATATTTATAAAGAACAGCATCTCAGGCCTCGGGGCCTCTATGCCCCAGTCTGGAAACACTTGGCTCATTCAGTTTTCTTATCTGCCCTGGAAGAAGGATCTGATGATGACAGAGACCCTGGTGCCATACATAGCCCATCAGGCTCTGGTGTCCCCAGGACTCTTGTGCCTTCATTCATTCACTCAGTAAGCTTGTCTCTAGCACTTTCACTGT
This sequence comes from Cheirogaleus medius, assembly GCA_008086735.1. NCBI lineage: Eukaryota > Metazoa > Chordata > Mammalia > Primates > Cheirogaleidae > Cheirogaleus > Cheirogaleus medius. The sequence goes on along the minus strand of VBSM01003215.1, from coordinate 33,807,580 downwards.
GCCCAGAGATGTCAAGAGGAACGGAAGAAAAGAACAGCTCTTACTGAGTAGCTTCCTCCAGGGGCCAGACCCTGTGATAGGTGATTTACATGTGAACTTAATGTTGCCGACAATCTATGAAATAGGTACTGTCCTTATTCAGCAGAAGGAGGAACAAAAACCCAGCAGGAAAAGCAACTGTTCAGTAATCACACGGCTGTAAGTGTTGGAACTGGAAATCAAACCAGCAGTTAATCCCACACAGGTGATTCTAAAGAGGTTAAACAAAAAAAAAGGAATTTCCATCAGATTTTCATTAGACAATGTCATATGTGCTATTCATGTAGATTTAATAGAAGCCATGTATGTAGCAGTCCCTCTGTGCCAGGTGTGTTCCATGCATGACCTTACTGAGTCCTTATCGTAACACGTGATTCGGCAGGATTTGTAGGTGAGGAAGGTGAGACTCAGAGAGGTTAAGTGACTTGCCCTAGGTCACACAGCTCTGAGGTAGTGGTGCCGGGATTTGAACCTGGGTTTTTCAAACTCCAGAATATGGTATTTATTTCTTCACAGGGGCTCTCTTTTCTGCGGTGGCCTGTGTGAATAGCTTGGCCATGCTGATGGCCTCCGGCATCTTCAACTCACTCTACCCAGCTACTCTGAACTTCATGAAGGGGTTCCCCTTCCTCCTGGGAGCTGGCCTCCTCTTCATCCCAGCCATTCTGATTGGGTAATGCAGGGCCCTGAACCCGTGCTCATAATGGATCCCTTTATACTAAAGGTTTCATATTCTTCCTCCTCCCAACCAGTAATGGCAGCTTCATTCCTGAGACACTTCCCCTCTGGGTGTCTCATTCCAGGCTCACTCTCCCCTTGCAGATGGCTGCCCAGTCCTTTGGGAGCCATTTTCCAAGGGCAGGGTGGAGGGGCAGGTCAGGGAAGGATCAGGCCAACATTGCTCCTTGGCAAGACTGTGTTCTCTCCCTCTGTTCCCATTTTACAGTTGGAACTATGGCGGCAGAACTGTGTAGACGGGAGGCCCAGAGAGATTCCTAAGCTAGTTGTGACTGGGCCACAGGCTAGCCTGACCCACTGATTTCATCCCCTGTAGTATTAAGAGTTACCTTCCAGAGCTATCTGTCTCTGGACATTGTCCTCTACCTCTCAGCTTGGGGAGGGAGGGGTTCAGGCAGGGAGATACCTGGACCAGCCCACCCAGGTAAACCCTGTGTCACTTCTCCAGACAGGAGTTGAGGGATCCCCCCGACAAACCTGAATCCTCTCTGTGGTCTTTCACAGGACGCTAGAAAAGACTGACCCTCACCTAGAATTCCAGCAGTTTCCCCAGAGCCCCTGATCTGCCTGGACCAGAGGACAGAGGGCAAGAAGAGCAGAGCGAACACCAGCCGGAATTCTGTGTCTGGGAGCCCAGCCCAGGAGTTCAAGGCTACTAGCAGTTCTCCTCAAAGGGCAGTGCTCACCTTGGTCAGGATGGTCAAGCTAGACCAAGGTGCTGCCTCATCCATAGCTGAGCCAGCTCTGACTGTGATCTAGAATCATAACCCAGGCCGAGCGTGGTGGCTCACGCCTGTAATCCCAGCACTCTCGGAGGCCGAGGCAGGAGGATCGCTCAAGGTCAGGAGTTTGAGACTAGCCTGAGCAAGAGCGGGACCCTGTCTCTACTAAAAATAGAAAGAAATTAATTGGCCAACTAAAAATATATAGAAAAAAAATTAACCGGGCATGGTGGCACATGCCGGTAGTCCCAGCTACCCAGGAGGCTGAGGCAGGAGGATCACTTGAGCCCAGGAATTTGAGGTTGCTGTGAGCTAGGCTGATGCCACGGCACTCTAGTCTGGGCAACAGAACGAGACTCTTGTCTCAAAAATAAATAAATAAATAAAAAATAGAATCATAATCCAGACGGGCTCCCCACTCCAGGGCAGGCGGTGGGGAGCCACTTGGGATGGAGCCTGTTCACCCTTTATTCCATCCATCACTTTGAACCCTCCAGGGCAGAGGAGAGGTCCTGATGGGGGTGACACTTCAGGGACTAGGGAAAGCATCTCTCCTTCCAGTCCAAACTGCACAGCCCCCAGTACTAGGTCCCTCACATGTGCAGTAGGCAGCAGGCACTCCATACTGATGGGTGTGGTGCTGCTTAGTGCCAGCCTTGGGGTGCGGGAGGGCCTTGGGAGGGCTTGGTGCCCTCTGAAGGGAGATTGTTATTGTCACTGTGTTTGGCAAATCTTTGGCTCTGGTCTGTCCACCCCCAACCTGAAGAGTGCCAGTTGTCATAATAAATCAGTTTGATCAGACTGAAATGAACCTTCTGGTCCGTACGCAGGCACTGGGTTTTAGGACCCTTTGTCTGCCTGCCATAGGTCAGGCAACAGAGCTGCTGGGCTGGGCAGAGCCCCGAGCTCCAGGGGGATTGGTTCCGTGTGGGGCCAGCCGAGGTGATCTTCTGACTCATTCTCTTCTCCCCACCTGCTGGGAGGTGAGAGGCTGCCGGGTTTGCATGGGGCCAGTGGATAAGCTCGGGGCAGTGCCCTGGCCGTACATTCCTGGGAGTCGGGCAGGTTCACTACCTGAAGGTACCTATCCTGGTCTTCCTGGCTGCACCAACCCCTGCAGAATGAGGTTTTGTTCCCACTCAGCACTCCACCTCCCATTGCTGGGCATGTCAGCAGAGCCACGTGCTGAGACCAATCCCTCGCTGCCTCTAAGTCAATAGGAACCTCGGAGCTAGACCAGATTCCTGTAGAATCCAGGGCCCCAGCTTCACAGAGAATGAGGGGCCCGTTTTCAGGGCTTTAGGACAGTCTACACCCAAGGTGGAAAGCCAAATCCTATTTAACAGTAAGACGCTTGCCTTGTTGAGGGCCACAGGTCTCCCAAGCAGACCCAAGCCAGGTAGTACTTGATGCTTCAAACCAGAGTTGCCCATAGGAGCTTGGCCCTGCTGCCATTTCTACCCTAATTTCCCCTCACCTGTCCTGCCAGCCGGTTCCCTGGCTGGAAATGCAGGTGAAATGGGGGCAGCCTGGGCCCCTATTTCCAGACCACTGCCTCACTGTGCACTCTGTGCTTGGGAGACCGAAGCAAGGAGAGGGCCCTCCACGGACTCAGCCCTCAGGAGGCTCTGGGCTGGTGTCAAACCCAGGGTCTTCTTTGGGTACTACCTCTGAATAGCTGTGTGACCTTGAGCAAGCCCCTCTAGGAAGGACTGGGTCAGTGATGCCCCAGATTGTGTGATTGTGGAGATCACATCCAGTTGGACAAGTTAAGAAACAATTAGCTAATGCTCTGAGCTCCTCCCACCTTGTACATTCTAGAATAGGATGGCTCTTTTCATGGGCCTGGGTGGGCCGGGGGTGGCAGGGGGAGTGGGGTGTGGCAAGAAGGATAAATGATTTGTGGCTGGACTTTTGACCTTTGGACGTCCCTGAGCAGTTCTTGGCCCCTGCAGAGGAGTCAGGAGAGGACCTAGCTGGCTCTGTCCCAACCTGGGGCAGCAGCTGAAGCCCAGCAAAGCAGAAAACCCTGAGCCTGCAGACCTGTGTCAGAGCAGGCTTTGGAGGAAAGGCCATTTCTGAGCCCTGTGTCTGAGGATCAGACCTAGGTGAAAGGGGAGGGCCTACGTGCTTGCCCCGGCAGTCAGCAGTGCCTGTCACCCCTGAACACACTGGCCGGCTTGGGAGAGGCTCATCAGCTGCTAGTGATGGGGCTGGAGGCTGGGCACTGATTGCCCAGACAGACAAGAGGGAGCAGAGGTCAACCAGAAGGCGAGACAGGCGGTGGACCAGCAGTGGGAGGTGTACCAAACAGAACAGAAACCAGGAAACCTCTCAGAACCGCCCATGGGGACCTCAGGATGAGTGGGACTGATGGAAGACAGAAAGACAAAGTGTCCCTGGAGATACTCATATACTGTATTGTTACCGACTGCGAGGGCAGTGCCTGGTCTGCCCCCTTCATTGCATCCACGACCCAGCCCTGGAACTGGCACCGGTGAGCCCTCGTGCTGCGTGAGGAAGGGAGGATCAAGTGTAGCCAAAAGTTCAGGGCAGGGGACTGGCTGAGGACAGTATCTTTGGCAGGGAGAGGAGCAGAAGGAAGGAGTCCCAGAGCTGGGGTGAGGCCTCAGCTCTGATGATGTGCTGCGACAGCTAGGAGTGACCTGGCCAGCATGGCAGCGAGGGAGCTGGGAGCTGAGCCAGCCTTGACGTGTGAACCCGCAGCCCTCGGTGGGAAGAGGCAGGGCAGGTTCCAGCTGCCCCCATGGGTGAAGCCTGGGCTTATCGCAGGGAGGGTAACTTTCTTGCCCTCTGACCCCAGTGGAAGGAGGGGCAGAGGGACATTCCTGCTCAGTTACTGTGTTTTCCCGAAAATAAGACCTACCCATAAAATAAGCCCTAGCAGGATTCTAAGCATTTGCGCAATATAAACCCTACCCCGAAAATAAGACCTAGCCATGGGCGTGGCTACGCAGCATATCTGCACAACCCATGCATTTCGTCTCGGAGCGGTAAAGAAGACGAGTAGCCCTTCTCATCTGCCCCATTGTGACAGCTACTATCCCAGAGGTGACCGGAAAGGTGCGGGCAGCCCCACCAACAAGGTCGGCTCCCCCTGTCAGGTCCCGGCCATCCTGTGCGTGCTGCAAGCTGAGGCTTTGAGGGGAAAATAAGACATCTCCTGAAAATAAGCCCTAGAGTGTCTTCTTGAGGAAAAATAAATATAAGACCCTGTCTTATTTTTGGGGAAACACGGTATTTCTGTATGGTCCCTGGTCAGCCTTTCCTTGCAAAATCTATCCCCCACTGCTAGATTCTTTGGGGCAGGGGAGAAATAACAGCCCTGCCCAGGGCGCAGCCCCCAGGATGCTTCTCGGGAGAGCAGTTCCCTGGCAGTGGACCAGGTGCCAGGAGGCCTCAGTCTGGATCTGGGGCTGCCACTAATGACTTGGGAATCTAGGCTTATCATTCAGCCGTTCTGAGCCTCAATGTCTTTATCTGTGGAATGGGGACCATAGTACCGTTAGGGTTGCCCTGGTGACTTCAGAGACCATGGAGTGGAGTGCTTGGGAAATGGCAAAGATTTGCAAGGGATTCATGTTTTAAAGACTTGCTGCTCAAAGCATTGCTGTCATGGGGGCCACCAGGTCCCTGAGCAAGTGAGTGGGCAGCTGGGGAAGGGGGGAGAGCTGGGGGAGCTGGCTAGGCCAGACCAGGCAGGAGCCTGAGGCACGGCACCAAGGCCTGGGGTAGGGTGGGCTTTGAGACAGGGCCTCTCCATGGCCAGGCCCAGGCCCAGGCCCAAGTTGGAGGCTCTTGTGCACCAGCAAGTTACAGACCAGCCAGAGCAAGGGCCCGTTTGGCCCACCCCTGACCTTGGATGTGGCAAAGGAGACCACATCAAAGGAAGGCTGGGTGGGGACCCGGGACCTAGCCAGGATGGCTAGGGGCACTAGGTGGTTTTGGGGCAAGGCCACAGAGCGGCAGGAGGTGGTGAGCCAGGCACAGTCCGGGTAGAAAGCCACGTCGGACTCTCACCCCCGGCTGGCTCTTGGACCCAGGCCGAGAGGGCTGGGCACTGCCCTGACTCCTGCTGAAGGCTGCCTGCCTTCCCCTCCTCAAGCTGGCTGCTGTGTCTCCAGAACTGAGCAGGGACCCTCCCCACACCTGAGAGAGAGGCACTGAGGACAGGGCCTTGGAGGTGTAACACTCCCCACGCCCCTGCCCTTCCCTTCCCAGACCCTGAGGAACATGGGTTTCAGGTGGGCCATGGGGTAGAGACAGGGAGAGCCATTTGCTGAGAAGAGCCCAGGCGGTCTCAGCCCCGGGAGGCCGGGTGGAGGAGCTGCTCCCTCAGAGAGGATGATGGGAATGGGCGTCACAGCAGGGCTTGGGAGCTGGGGACTGGTTAGGTCGGGCCCATGGGTGCAGCACCCTCCAAACTGGTGTCGGAGCCCGCAGACGAGTCCCGGGAGGAGCGGCCCTGCAGGAAGCGGATGATCTTCTCAATGGTGGCCTCCTGGTACTCGTGGGACCACCTGTGGGCACAGAGGCGACGTGGGTCAGAGGGCTGGGCAGAGGGAGCTGCGAGCCCACATGCTGCCTGTTAGGGTGATTTGTACCAGCCCCCCTCAGTCCCAGGGTCCCAAGGCTCACTTGATGCCATTGAAGGTAAGCACCGCTTGCATGTCCTCAGGCAGGACCTGGGGCTCAGGCCACTCGAAGCCATCAATAACTGGCACAATGTTCTTGCCACAGCTTAAAGCAGTCACAATCTCCTAGAGAAAGAAGAATGTTAAGGAGGAAGATACCTCTGTCCCCATCCAGGGACCCTGGGACCAGGCAGGCCCTGGGAGGACCACTAGCTTGAGGGTGGGACATCGGTCCTGAGGTCCACCTCACTTCTCCCTTCCCCCTTGTAGTATAATAAAAAATAAATATTTGGTCTTTGTCCAGGGTTCTTGACACAGAGCTCCTAAAACCTTTGGAATCTCTTGAGTGATGAATGTCTTGTATGCTAATGAGATGACACCTAGCTTGGGGGTGGGGACAGCCTAGATAGCTTCCAGAAGAGGTCTGGTCACCAGAAAGACCAAGGCATGATTGGAGGGTTGGAACTTTCAGCCCCACCCCATGGCCTCTGGAGAGGGGCTAGAGATTGAGTTCAATCACGAATAGCCAATGATTGAATCAAACGCACCTATGTAATGAAACCTCCATAAAACCCCCAAACCATGGGGTTTGAAGAGCTTCCAGGTTGGTGAACACCTCTGAGTGCTGGGAACATGATGCATCGGGAGAAGGTATCTCGTTTCTCTTAATAATATATAAAAGGGTTAACGATAGCTAGTACCTATCTTGGAGGATTGTTGCATGGAATAAAGGCAACATTCCATGACAAGTGATTAGAATAGCACTTAATAAATAATAGGTGTTGTTATCATTTCCTCCTCTATAAAGTGGGAATAATAAAACCTACCTCACAAGGCTGATCTGAGGATGTTACTTACTATTAATGGTGCTCTGGTAAGTGCTTATTGAATGGTTTTTTTCCTTTCAAGGGGGAACCACAGAGATTGGGCTTTCTTGAGTGCAGTTCACTTGTGGTTTTCCGTATTGATTACCCACTAAATGTGGCTTCGGGGAAAGGAGTTTTAAAACCAGAAGCAATTAAGCTCTAACAACCAAAGAGGGATGACGGAGCCTTTGGGACTGGGCCAAGGCAAAGGCGCCTGCCACCCTGCCTGTCTCCTCCCTCCCCACCATCTGCTAGGACAACAATGGGTGCCAAGGACGTCGTGGAGTGGAGCCTTCCTGGGGAAAGAACATGCATAACCACCACCCTGACTGGCTTTCTGGAGAGCCACTCCCTTTTACAGATGAAGAGAAGGAAGCCCAGAGAAGGGAAGGGACTGCCTCCCAAGTCACACATTTGCCCAGCCCAAGGGGGCCCAGGACTGTGACTCAAACATTCAGAGCCCCGATGTCTGTCTGCTGAGCGTTTGGATGAATTCTGACCCTGCAGTAACTTATTTTGGAACCTTTAGACATTTGTTTCATCCAGAATTACACAGAACAAAGACAGTACAAACTGTTCATTGCACATTCATAGGCTGGCCAAAAAAAGGATAATGGCTTGTTAAAGATCACTCAGCTGGTTAAGAATGAACCCTTGATTGGAGTCAAGTCTTCTGACCTGGTAACCCTAGTAGATATGTATGGCTCTGCCAGTCATCTCAGCTTCATCAGAACCATTCATCTGCTTAATCATTGATTCAATTATTCTGTAAACTGTAGGGCCTCCTCTAGACTATGCACAGGTTCAGGCACTAGGAATATGGCATGAGCAAGGTAAGGTCTGAACTCCCGTGGAGCTCACAGACACTCCTCTCTTTCTCTCAGAACACTGCCTGCCACCTGCCCTGGGTCATCAGCCATATTCCTCCAGCATACTGGCCCAGTGCCCCTCCCCAAACCAGGCCCAGTACTCAGCTCCTCCTACATGGCCTCTGGGGCTTGACCCCTCCCCACTGTCAATCAGGACTGCATGCTAGTATCAGAGCCTCCTTCCTAAAACCCAGTACTCCGGCATCTCCCTGCAAATGGGTCCCCTGTTTCCCAGTGCTTCAGGCAAAGGTCGTCTCCCTGCCTTTAGACACTCCATAAACTGGTTCCATAGTTTTTATCCAGCCACTGGTACACTGGAAAACTTATAACAATGTGGGGTGCCTGGGGAGAATTCAACCAAACAACCAGCCAAACAAACAAAACCCTGATTGGTTGTGGCTGCCAATTTCCTTGGTGTAAATACTCTTACCATGGCCAATTTCAAGCTCCCAACAGCTTCTCAATGTGGAGTTGAGACGAGATGCAGACAGTTATCTCTAGTGTCAGCTGAATCCAACCCTATCCTCTCCCCTTCCCTCCCACCCCCTCAGATCTGGGCCATGGAACACAGTGTCCTGGGAAAGAGCACAGGCCTTGGAGTCAGAGAGAGTCTGAAGCCAAACTTTTCTGATTGCTGCACTGGTAATGTGGCCATGGGAAAATTATTCTGCTTTTCTGAGCCTCAGTCTCTTCATCTGTGAGATGGAGAAGGTGATGCCAATGACGCACACAGGCTTTTGGCACCTTTCTCGTCCCTGCCTGTATTCCTTTGCTCATGCTGTTCTCCCTGCTCGGGATGCTTTCTCTTCCACTCACCTAAATTCCCAAGACTCTTCTGAAATCACACTTCCTCCATGATGCCTTCCCTGATTATTCCACCCCGCAATGCTCTCTCCCTTCCCCATACTCCTGCAGCAAGCAAGAGGTTCGCCTGCCCGGCTTAGCATTTACACCAACTTGTATATGATCTAGTCGTCGTGGGTGTACTCTTGTCTCCTCAGCTGCTGGAAGAAAAGGGCCCTATCTCAGATGCCTACTGCCTCCCTCAGCCCGGATCCCAATTCCCACTGACTGATTAGTGATTAATAAGTTGAAGATGTGATATGGATCCATCCATTCATCCATCCATCCTATAAGTATTCAATAAGTTCCTACAATGTGTCAGGTGCAGAAGATACATTGGTGAATATATCAGATGTAGTAGTCATTATAATTACATTAATAATAATTGGTACTATTATTGAGCAGTTTCTATGGGCCAGGCATTCTACTAAGCACTTCACAAATTTTAGCTCTTTTAATCCTTGTAACAGTATCCTAGGGAGTGAAGTACTATTTTTTTTTTTTTTTTTTTTTTTTTTGAGACGGAGTCTTGCTGTTACCTGGGCTAGAGTGCCATGGCATCAGCCTAGCTCACAGCAACCTCAAAGTCCTGGGCTCAAGTGATTCTCCTGCCTCAGCCTCCCGAGTAGCTGGGATTACAGACCCGCACCACCACACCTGGCTAATTTTTCTATTTTTAGTAGAGATGGGGGTCTTGATTTTGCTCAGGCTGGTCTCGAACCCCTCACCTTAAGTGATCCTCCTGCCTCGGCCTCCCAGAGTGCTAGGATTACAGGCATGAGCCACCACACTTGACCTGAAGTACTGTTTTTATCCCCATTATTATTCTCACTTTCTGGTAATAAATATGAAACTAATCAGGGTTAAGTAACTTACCCAAGGACAGAACCAGGATTCAAACTCTCAGTTTTGTGCTCTCAACAAAGATTCCATTCGGTCTGTCACTATGCTCTCCTGTCCCTCATAGAAGTTATTTTTTAAAGCATTTTCATCCCTCTCTGACCCTCACAACAATCCTACAAGGTGAGTAGGACAGGTAAGTTATCCCCATTTTGTAGATAAGAAAACTGAGGCTCAGAAAGCCTAAGTGGTTTGGTAACGTCCTATTACAGTCAGAGCTGTGGCTCCTGACTTCCAGCTGGGCCACGGAGGTGCTTCAGGGCTACGTGTTGTTGGGGAACACAGACAAGAAGGGATGGAAGGGGGACCCTGTCTCTTGGGCCATGGGCTAATGCTGGGACTGCAGAGGTGCAGGCCAGCACCTACCTTGTGCACCCAGTCCTTGCAGTCATGGTCCCCTATGCACTTGTCCAGTGCCCCAGCTGACAGCACCAGCACAAAGTTGCGGGCACCCATGACACTCTGGATGAGCTTGTCCTCGAACTTGCCTGCTTCTAGCTTCTCCACATCAATGAAGACACTGAAGCCATGCAGCTGCAGGTGCACCTTCAGGAGGCTGCAAAGAGGTCCTGTGTCATGGCCGTGGCCTTGCACCAAGGTCCCCAGCTGCCTATCTGCCTCTCCTCACCTGGCCAGCTGAGAGCCCGAGTTCCGGCGGTAGCTGATGAAGACATCCGGGGTGTCCCCACTGGGCTTGCAGCTAGTGCAGGGCAGTGGGGAGTGTAGCATTTCTGAGGCAGATGAGACAGCATGCGAGAGTGGATCCCCATCACTCACCATAGGTGCATCATCCCTTGGGGACTCAGTCCCCTGTCCACCCAGCCCTCTCAGCCCAGCCCAGCCAGAGTGGCTTGCTCCAAAACAGGTCACTGAGGTGAGCGATGGGGCCTACAGAAGGAAAGTCTAACTATTGGTGAGTTCCTCCTGGGAGGTAGGATTGTGTTTTGGGGACATTGACATGCACTTTCAGCCCTGCCCTCTCTCTGGAACTCCAGACCTGCACAGCCAGCTGCCCAGGGGCGCTCCAGACTCAACACATACCAAAGCCTCCCCTCACTCCTTCTATCTCATTTCCCACCAAAGCCAGAAGGCTGGGCATCAGCTTCAACTCCTATCTCCCATTCATTTATTCAACAAATATTTAGTAAGCACTTACTGTGTGCCAGGCACTATCCTCGGTGTTTGGGATACAGCAGTGAACAAGACAGACAATGCCCTGCCCTCGTGGACCTGACACTCAATGCTCAGAGCCAGGCACCGTGTTCTGAGGATTCTACCTACTAAACATGTTAGACTCCAGTCCCAGGGCACTCCCGCTGTCCAGCTTCTGCAGTGGCTTCCTCCAGCCCAGCTAGGAATGCCCAGTAGGGTCCATTAGCCACAGCTACTAGAGGATCTTTTTAAAATCTAAATATGACCGTGTCATTGCCCCCGACTTAAAAACTGTGCCTGGCTCCCTATTCCCTAGAGAAGCGATGTTTTTGTTAGCTAGTTTTGTCCTGTGCCTCTCCTACTGTGCAAAAATGAAATCTTGGAGTTTTATTGGGAGCTGCAACATAAAAATGGTAAAAGCTGACCTGCTTTGGTTGAAGCATAAGAATGGAGCCAAAGTCTTAGTCCCTTGTCCCTTGTGGGTGCTTAATACGCACTTGCTGAATGAATGGTTCAAATGAAAAGAATTCCTCTTCCTATAATATTCAGACTTAACACCCACAAACAACATTTGTCTGTTTACAAAGCAGAAAGCCAAGGGCTTGAATCCCAGTTCTACCATCTAATGGCTTTTATAACCGTGAGAAATGTATTTAAATTCTTTAAATCTTAGTTTCATTATCTTTAAAATTAATACCCACGATGGAAATGCTCTATATCTTTGAATATAATGGAGGTTACACAGATGTTTCTCAAAACTCCTCAAACTGGACACTTTTAAGTTTACCCAGGCCTCTTTATATTCTTTAAAAAGTTTTTAAAGTTAATTTAAAAAAAAATTGAACACCCACTGCATAGAGTCGATGTAGAGATTAATGAGATAACATCTTAAAAGTGTAATACAGTACCTGGTATATAGTAATTGATGGTAGATATTAGCTAAATAGTGAATTAGTAAACACAAATAAATCAGTAAATAAAGAGGGTTGCTAGAACCCTAGAATTCACCCTAAAGCACCTCCAGACCCATACTTTGTAAGCTATTGGCTAAAAAGGATTAGCCAAGTCCCCCCCAACCCTGTGTTCCCACCCATACCCCTCTGCACTCTGTCCTTCCTACCCCACACTTGCCTGTGCCGACCCCTCCCCCTCTGCCCAGGCTGCTCTGTATATTCCGCCCCTCCCCTCCCCCAATACAGCCCTCAAGACATGGTCAGGCATTCCCTCCTCTCTGAAGTTTAGACCCGGTGGACAGGGTAGGCTGTGCTTGGTCTCAGCTCCCACTGGAGTCCTGGGCATGCTTCCTGCTGAGGCCACCTGCCTGTTTATATAGCTACCTCCCTCCCACTCTCCCACCCGCCTCAGACTGGGAACTTCTTCTTGAGGGCAAAGTGCAATATATTTATCTTTACACCCTGGGAGCCCAGCCTAACACAGCGTGTGTGCGCAATCAACCCACAGGGAGGCTCTGGGATCCACCCCGTGTCTCCCCTCACCCCTCCGGGGCCGGGGCTGGGGCTGGGCCGGGCTGGGGTCCCGGGTGGGCGGGCCGACCTCTGGCGGCCGTGATGATGCGGGCGCGGTGCACGCCCAGGCGGACGCCACAGTCCTCCAGGAGCTGCTGCTCCGACACGCGGTGCAGCAGGGAGCGGTCCAGGCCGCAGCTGACCAGGCCGTAGGTGTACTGGCGGAAGCGCGGGTCCAGGCTGCCCAGCCAGTCGGCCAGGTTGCTGCGGTCGCACATCGCATAGTTGGCGAAGGTCTTGAGCTCCGTGAGCTCCCTAAAGAACCTGCACCCCAAGGAGGAGAAGACGCTGAGGTCCCGACTCCAGATGGGCTGGGAGCGGATGGGGCGGTTCGTGAGACCTGGCTGGGGTAGGGCGGACAGGAGGCTCCGTACCTCTTGCGAGTGATGCCCGACTTCATGCCCAGGTCGTTCTGGAGTTCCTCCTCCGTGAGCCGCAGGAGCAGGTCGCCATCCACCTGCTGCTCCTGAGGCAGGGGTCAGGTGTAAGGAAGGGCTCCCCCCTCAGCCCCTGCAGCTCACGCACAAGATGCAAGGGGAGGGAACTAGAGATGGCGGAGGCGCCGGATGGGACCCAGATGGGACCCAGATAGGAGCCGAGTGACTCCGAGGGTGGCTGAGTACAGGTTCCCCACCCCCAAAGGCCACCCTGACGCTGAAAGCATGCAGGCAGGGAGGGGACACGGTCGCCTGTGCCCAGGGACCCCGCTCAGTCTCGGGATGCTCTGACTCCGGCCCCCGCGGCTCTACCCTGAAGCTGTCGCAGTACTGGGAGAAGCCGATCTGCTGCAGCCACGTCTGGACCTCCGCCTCCTTCCAGCTCGCCACGCAGGGCAGGATGGGCCGCGGCACCTCCTCGCCCAGCAGGCGCAGCGCGCGCTTGGCCAGCGCCGACTTGGTGCCATTAGTGGAGTAGGAAACGAGGCGTTTCAGGCTCTGGATGGCGCCGATGTCGCAGAACACCTTGGGAAGGGGTGGAGAGAGGGCGTCTAGGTAGCCAGCTGTCCCCAAATGTGCCCAGTCCTTCCTCTTACTGCTTCTTACCTCTGAAAGACCCACCATCTACCCCAGCCCTGCCTTCAGCCACTAAGTCACCCATTCCTGTGGATTCCCTCTCCTGAAGTTCTCTCAACTCTTGACCAGGCCACCTCCCATGTTCCTTCTACAACTTCCATTGGCCTTGGGATAAAGTCTGGGCTCTCGGTATGGCCTCCAGGTAGGGCATGGCACAGCCCTGCCCACCACTCCCAGCTCACCTTGCCTTGCACCAACCCACACTTGCCTGACACCCTCCCCCACACCCACCCACCAAGGCTCTCCCACCTCTGGGTGGGCCTGCTGTGTTCCCAAACCCTAAGTTCCTCCAGCCTGCATGTGGGGATCCAAACTGATTAGCACCTCCTCCACGCTGCCTGCTGGGATTCCCCAACAGCTTGGCCTGCACCTCCAGGTAGGACTTATATCGCACTCTGAAAGCCACTGTCACTAGTTGATAATGCAACTTCAAAAAACAAAATAAAACAAAACACGATAGCTTTTGATTTAAAGTGAGTAAAAAAAAAAATGATAATGCAGCTTCCACTGGAGTATAAACTGAGGACATGTGTTAGTCACCACTGGAGTTCTGCATCTGGCATGATAAAGGACACAAAGTGGGGGCTCAATATGTCTTTGTTGAATTGCATTCGCTTGGCCTTGATGGGAAAGAGGTGACAGGGCTGGTGATCATGGCTGCTGCCCAGATCCGATCTTTGGGCACTCCACACTTCCTTCTCTCAACGCAGAATGACCAGCTTTACAGGGCAAGTCCTCCCATGGCCTCGCCCTGGGCCACAGAGAGAAGAACCAGAAGTTCCTAGAGCATTGGACAAGGAAGAGGCCTCAGAGACCCCCTAACATAGCAGGCTTTTCTTGATCTGCAGGGACACATATGACGGGTGGCTAGCATCTGTGAGACACACTCCTCTGAGCACCCCCAGATGACAGCTGTGGTGCAGACAGGGTGGGCCATGGGGTGTGCACCACTCCCTGTGCATCAGCTGTCCCCAAGTCCCCTCAGAGGAATGCAAAGGAGAGAGAGTGACATTATAGGGATAATCTTGAATCTGTAATATTTAAGAAACAAAACCCAGCTGGGCACGGTGGCACGTGCCTGTAGTGCCAGCAACTCGGGAAGCTGAGGCAGGAGGATCACTTAAGCCCACAGTTGGAGGACAGCCTGGGCAACATAGTGACACCCCATCTAAAAAAAGAAAACCCACAAATTTTTGGTAATAAAATTAACATTAGTCCCACATCCAGGGTAAGAATTTCTCATAAAAATGAGACCCAGAGAGAGGCCCAGAGAGGGGATGCCAGGTGCACGAGGTCACACATGTGTCAGGCAGGATCCCTTGGGACTCAGGTGGGGGTTATCTGGCTGACACACTGATGTCCTGCCCCAAGCCTCTGTCTTCAGCAGCCATCTTTTTTTTTTTTTTTTTTTGAGACAGAGTCTTGCTATGTCACCCCGGGGTTGAGTGCAGCGGTGTCATCATAGCTCACTGCAACCTCAGACTCCTGGGCTCAAGGGATCCTCCTGTCTCAGCCTCCCAGGTAGCTGGGACTACAGGCAAGCGCCACAACACCGATGATGCCCAGCTAATTTTTCTATTTTTAGTAGAGACAAGTCCCGCTCTTGCTCGGGTTGGTCTGGAACTCCTGAGCTCACGCGATCCTCCCGCCTCGGCCTCCCAGAGATCTAGGGTTACAGGCGTGAGCCACCGCGCCCGGCCAACAGCAGCTGTCCTCCCAGTCTCCAGACTCCAGCGGCTAAACCGTCTGCTGAAGCTCCCCAGCTGGGCATCTCTCACTCTCAAACTCCGTATGTCCCACTGAACTGGCTTTCTTGCCACCAAGTCCTAATTCCATCTCTTAAACACCCCTGCATCTGCCGCTCGCTGCTGCTGCTGCTGCTGCTACCACGCCTGCCTCCAGCATCTCAAAGTCCCTCCCTCAAGTCATAGCCTCCTACTGGGTCCCTCGCCTCCAATGTCACCCTCCACACAGCAGCCAGGGTGATCTTTGTAAAACACAAGTGTCTGCAGCTTAAAAAGTTCTCAGTGCCTTCCTCTTGCTCCCAAAGACTAAGTCCAAACTTTGGGTCTTGCCTTCAAGGCCAGAATGTCACCTGATCCTTCCTCTCACTTCACCTAATTCTCATGTGAACTTCAAGTCCCAGTTGAATGTCATTTCCGCTGGGAAGCCTTACCAGATGCTCTCTAACCCCTACTCCCACCCCTGCACTCACCTTGGTCTTGCCTTGCAGGCTCTTGATGGCAGCCTCAGCGCAGAGGTAGAAAGCCCCGATGCACTGCGCCTCCAAGCGCGACGAGTCGAGCAGCGGCACGAGACGCTGCAGGTCGTCTGGCCCGCGGCCCTGGCTTGTGTCGCTGGCGTCCACCAGGCAGCGGGCGAAGCGGCCGGGGTCCAGCGAGGCCACAAGCGGCTCCACGAGCGCCAGCGTGCCCGAACGCTCCACCTCGCGCTCCACCTCCTTGTTGGTTGCCAACACCGCCACCGCGAGGCAAGCGTGCAGCCGCAGCAGCTCGTCCTCCTTGGAGAAGGCGAGCGGGAAGAGCCACTCGGCGGCGCGCTTCTCCACCATGCGCCGCTGCACCGCCTGGCCCCCGTGCAGCGCGCAGTTGGCCAGAGCCAGCGCACAGTGTCGCAGCAGCGCGATGTCTGTGCGGCGGCACCAGTACAGCACCGCGTCCAGGCCGCCGGCAGCCACCAGCTGTTGGCACGTCTCCTCCGAGTGCTTGAACATGTGCTCCAAGATGCCTGCCACGCTCCGCGCCAGCTCCAGGGGTTCGCGCTCCTTCGCCAGGTTCAGGATCACGCCCAGCCCGATGCGCGCCACGCGGTCCCTGCCAGGAGAGAGTGGAAGGGGGTGGTGGAGTTGCCGCGGCCTGGGGAGCTCAGCTTGCCCGCTGGGTCGCCTAGCCTCTCAGGGCCTCGTCAGTGTCACATGGGGGAGAGCATTATCCTCCCCGCCTCCCACGTTCACCTCTTGCCCCGGGAGAACCAGACTTCTCAGATTATAGGAATGCTCCATCCTGGCCACACGCATCCTCCACCCCGAATCCCTTGAAAAGCAGCATGGTAGTGACTAAAAAGTGGCTAAAAAGGGCAGCCTGGGAACTGACCCCCTGGGTCCTGGTTTCTTCTCTGCTATGTTCTATTATCTGTTTTCTAACTCTGCTATTTTCTAAGGACCTTGGACACCTTCCTTTATCTCTCCACCTCCGTTTTCTCATCTCATAAATAGGAAAATAAGAATACCTACCTCATAGGATTATTATCAGGACTAATGAGATAATGCATAGAAAGTGCTTGGCAGACTGCCTGACACAGGGTAAAAATGCAACAAATGTTAACTTCTTCTCACTTGAAGTACACCACTCCCAGCCTTGCCTTTGAACTTGTCCTGACTCCATGCCCCCTCCCCACTGGGGTGTTTTCATTCATTGAACAGATGTTCCTTGAGGACCTATTGTCTGTCAGTCCCTGTGCTAGGGGCTGAGGTTCAGCTAAGACTGAGCGAGTCATCCTCTGCTACTGTGGGGGCAGACAGTAAGTGAGTCAACACTGAACAAGATTGCAGTGTCGTGGCTGTGATGCTAGCAAGCCTGGGTGATGTGATGCAGTGTGCCTGGTGGAGGGACATGTCTTAGGAGGTTACCTGACAGCTGGATGTCGAGACACCCCACCCCCCTGAGAATGGAGCATAACAGGCCAAGAGAAGAGCAGGGATGAAGGCCCGAGGGCTGACGAGCTGGCATGCGAGAGGAATGGAAAGGAGGATAGAGACATTGCAATGTCTAACACCAACATGGAAAAATATAAAATCAACAAAAGATAAATACTCAAAGATCAATCCTGGGGGCCTTTTGAGCCATCTCAAGGCATTTCCACCTTATTTTGATGTCAAATGGAAGTCTCTGAGAAGCTTTAGGAAGGAGAGTGATCTGTTCATGGGTGGGCTTTAGGAAACTTACGCTGGCGGCTATGGGGAGGACAGGTCCGAGAGGGAGAGAGCGCCTGGAGGCCAGCTGAGCAGGCAGGAGAGTTGTCACACTCCAAGCAGAGGTGCAGACTTCCTGCCTTACTGACCTCCACAAATAAAGTCCTCCACAGGCAATGTTACCCCCAAAGACATAGAGGCCCAGCCAGCCATGGAGTCCTTGCCCTGTGGGCACCACAGTGACCAAAGTGCATGTGACTTTGTGTCCACTGCAGGGTCCAGCTGAGTCTAGAACATGCCATAAGGCAGGTGCAGCTTTGCTGAGCTGATTGCTCAGCTTCTCTGCAGCCCATCTTTAAAGGAACAAATAGGTCCCCATCATCCACCGGGGCAGTTGTTCCTTTGACCAATGAGAAAACCAAAGCCCAGAGAGGTTACAATAGATGTCCAGGATCACACAACTTCTGACAGGCAAAGCTGGGATTTGAACGCAGGCCTATTTGTCTCCAGTGTTTAAGGTCCTTCATCTTCACTTTGTGCTTCTAGACATCTGACTACATAAACTTCTAGAATATCACAGCCAAAACATGCTTAAGAAATCAACCAATCCAACAGCTTTTCAGAGGACTAATCTAAGGCCCAGTGCAGGGAAGGGCTTGCTTAGAAGTATCAATTCAGAGCTAAGACTTTATTCTGAGTCTCTTGCTCCCCAGCCCTCGCCTTTCCCTATGCACCTGGCACTTTTACAGAGTTGAACTCCATGCTATTGTGAGAACTATTAACTCAGCTCCCAATTCTTCTGTGGTCTGAGAGGCTATGGGTCTGGTGGAATGGGCATACAATTTGGAGTCACACAGGTCTGGGCTCAAATCCCAGCTCCAAAGGAGGGGAAAACTATATATAAAATGAGCATGTATATATACAATATATGATTATATGCAAATGCTTATATATGCATAGACTCAGGAAGGATATACAAGAAACTCATTACAGTGATTTGCCTCCCAGGAAGGGTTCTATTTGGAAAGAACTTTTAACTGTATACCTTTTCATGTACTTTTGCATTTTTTGAATGTATGTGAAATAGCTTTCTGTTTTTTAAAAGTCTGTCTCCTCCATTTATTCAATGCATATTCTTGGGAAATCCACTTACCCTCTCTGAGGATACATATATTAGGTTTCCTGAGGGTCATGGGCTGTGGATTTAGAGGGCTAGCAGTCAGATGGGGCCCTCACTGGGTGTTGTGGGCCCAGATTCGAAGAACCCTATCTTGTCAGACTTCTCCTGGTAGCTGGGGGTGAGGGAAACTGTGACGTATGCTCCTGGGCAGTGGGTGCAGTAGCACCCTGGGAAGAAGACAGCAAGGAGGGAAATGGCAAAAAGGGGTGGGCACATTGATGGAAGAGCCTTCTTTAATCAGAGGCAGTGGGCCCTTGACTGGTGAAGGAGGAAAAGGTTTCATAAACAAAATTTCTCAGTGTGTCTCTCCTTTTCTCTCCCTTCCAGCCCCTTCTCTCCCAGTCTATAGGGGTGGAGAGACTCTGCCTTTCTTTGGAAGGATTTTGATCCACCAGGAACAACTTGCTCTGTCCTTGGTCCTGAAGCCACACTGGCATCAGCATGATGTTTCTTGGGACCAGGGACACCAGTTAGTGACTCTTCTCTCAGTAACTCTGAACCAGGTAAGGATCTTCATTTTGTTTTTCCTGAGACAAGGACTCAATCTGTCACCCGGGTAGAGTGCAGTGGCGCCATCATAGGTCACAGCAATCTCAAACTCCTGGGCTCAAGCGATCTTCCTGCCTTAGCTTCCCAAGTAGCTGGGACCACAGGCATGTGCCACAACACCTAGCTAATTTTTTCTATTTTTTTGTAGAGATAGGGTCGCACTCTTGCTCAGGCTGGTCTCCAATGAACTCCTGGCCTCAAGTGATCCTCCCGCCTCAGCCTCCCACAGTGCTAGGATTACAGGCATGAGCCACCAAGCCTGGCTGAGGATCATCATTTTTAACCTTGAGAAATATCAGTACTGTTTGCATCTTGCAGCCCTCTTCTTTCTAGGGTGCTGCACCCACTCTCCAGGGGCTCTAGTTGGAGCTGCCTCACCCCACATATCAAGCCTACAGGGCACACCTGCCAACCTCAGCCCCACCACACCCAGTGACCATGCACTCCATTTGCTAGCTCTCCATACTCATGGACCGTCCCCATCTGGGCACCTGACATCAGATGGGAGGGTAATGACTTGCTTGAATAAGCACAACCTTATGGGGTCTTCCAACCTAAATTGTTTCATTCATTCATGCATTTTTGACAGTTGTATCATTTCTGCCAATCACAAGGTGATTTTTCTTTTTGGAAATGGTATCACACTTGTGAGAGCTGCATGAGCTGAAAGTGACTCTTCCAAAACTCTTCTAAGTTTGAGGAGCCTGAGACTTCAGCATGAGACTAGAGTGTGACAGCTTGGTCTGCTCTGGCATCACAGGGGAGGGAAAGTGAACCCTCAGGGGTCTTCTTACTCCAGGGGAGAGCCCAGGAGGCAGCAAAAGAGTGGCAGTCAGGCCTCAGTTTGACACCACTCACTGTATCTTGGTACCACAGTGGGGTGGGGGAGAGAACACATTCTGTCTGGCCCTACTTAGCTCTCTGCACCTCGGTGTCCTCTTGCCCCACCCACTGAGCCCAGCAGAAAACTTTCTGTTCCTTGTCAGCAGCTGCAGAATGAGATCATGTCTGGTCTGTTATGTGGACCGGGATGGAGAAGGATGGAGCAGGAGCTGGGCTGGGGCAGGACGAAGGGAGTGAGCAGTCTCAGGCCAGCACTCATTTTAGCCTGGGGAGGAGGGAAAGAGAGGTCTCCCTCCCTCTTTGTTCCCTTCCTGTCCCAGTGGGGGTGGGG
>VBSM01003215.1:33772972-33787263 GCA_008086735.1 Cheirogaleus medius | reverse complement strand
CCTCCTGCCTCGGCCTCCCAGAATGCTAGGATTACAGGCGTGAGCCACCAGGCCCGGCCGAGGCAAGGTTTTATTAGTCTCATTTCACTGAAAGAAAGCTAAGGCTGGGAGAGGCAGAGCTGCCGTGAGTGAGTGACAGAGTGGGCCTTCTTTCTGCCCTCCAGACCCACCACACTGTTCTCCCTTCCGATGACCTGATGACCTGAGCTTGGCAAGGGTCCTGTCTGCCAGCTCTCGAAGGCCCTGTGTTCCGGGAGTGTGACCCTTTGCAGCAGCAGCCTCTGTAGTGCGAGAACTGGGGGATGGGCTGGGGATTGAGCAAACACAGCAGCAGAAAGGGCCCCTCCTCTTCTCTAGTTCCCTCCCTGCCTCCGCCCCTCCCTCCCTCCCTCCCTCCCTCAGGCGGCAGAGGAGAGACCTCAGGGATCGCAGAGGCCAGCTTGCCAGGCACTCAGCTAGAGGACCCACCATGGCACCTCCCAGGCCCCTTCTCATGCTGGCCCTGCTGGGATGGGTTGTTCTGGCTAACCAAGGTGTGGAAGGGTGGCCGTCGGGGACACTGTAGGGTGAGTGAGGGTGGCCTGGGCTTGGCTGTGCCAACTGACACCCCTTCCTCTTAGAGTCATGCAAGGGCCGCTGCACTGAGGGCTTCAACGCCGTCAAGAAGTGTCAGTGTGACGAGCTGTGCTCTTACTACCAGAGCTGCTGCGCCGACTATGTGGCCGAGTGTAAGCCCCAAGGTATGCTCAGAGCCCAGGTGGGTGGTCCTGGGGTCCCTTTGCAGCTGGAGACTCACCACCACCTGCTCTGTCTGCAGTGACTCGCGGCGATGTGTTCACTCTGCCGGAAGATGAGTACCGGGACTATGATTACCCTGTCGAGACCAAAGACAACTCCAGCGTCCAGGCACAGACGGATGTGCCGGCCTCGCCTGACGAGAACACTGAGCAGCCACCTGTTCTGAACCCTGAAGAAGAGGCCCCCAGGCCTGAGGAGGAGGTCCCAAGGCCTGAGACCCTTGACCCAGGGACCCATGAGTCCCCAGCAGAGGAGGAGGTGTGCAGTGGGAAGCCCTTTGACGCCTTCACCGACCTCAAGAATGGTTCCCTATTTGCCTTCCGAGGTGACTGCAGGGGCAGGTCTCGAGGGTGGAGGTCTGCCCGAGGAGCGCCCCCTCCCTCACACAGCCTCCCCCCTCCCAGGGCAGTACTGCTACGAGCTCGATGAAACGGCAGTGAGACCTGGGTATCCCAAGCTCATCCGAGACGTCTGGGGCATCGAGGGCCCAATCGATGCCGCCTTCACCCGCATCAACTGCCAGGGGAAGACCTACCTCTTCAAGGTGCCGGGCCCAGGGGCTGTGGGGCAGGGCAGGGGGCATCGAGGGAAGGTTTTGAGAGCTGTTCCCCAGGCCAGGGTGGACATGAAAGCTGGAGCCGTGGCCTTGCAGAACCTGGCTGGGGACTCTGCCTCTGTCCCCAGCCAGCTGTCTCCATGCCCCTTTTTACCTTCCTTGCCTCTTAGGGTAGTCAGTACTGGCGCTTCGAGGACGGTGTCCTGGACCCTGATTTTCCCCGAAACATTTCTGAAGGCTTCAAAGGCATCCCGGACAACATAGATGCAGCCTTGGCCCTCCCTGCGCATAGCTACAGTGGCCGGGAGCGGGTCTACTTCTTCAAGGGTACTCAGAGGGTGGGCGGGAGGATGGGCAGGGAGTTGAGCCGTTTTGGTTTTCTTCCACACCTCTCTGGGGACAGGCCTCAGCGTGTGTCCACCCCTGTGCGGGGAGCTCCTTACCCCGACAGCCTCTGGGCTCCCCAGCCTTGCTCCAGCGGTGCCTCCTGATGCCCCCGCCCTGCTCCCCAGGGAAGCAGTACTGGGAGTACCAGTTCCAGCAGCAGCCCAGCCAGGAGGAGTGTGAAGCCAGCTCCCTGTCGGCCGTGTTTCAGCACTTTGCCCTGCTGCAGCGGGACAGCTGGGAGGACATCTTTGAGCTTCTCTTCTGGGGCAGACCCTCCGGTATGGAGGGAGGGCAAGAGGGCTGGGATGCCCCCGGTAGGGGTAGGCCTGGGCTGGCTGGAGGGGGCTGTGATTGTGGCGCTATCGATCAAGCGCTGTTTGCTCAGGCCAGACTTTGCTTCTGTTGACCTTTGGGGGAGGCTGGACCCCACACCTTGGACTTTGTCTAGCACAGCCAAGGGCACAGCCAGCAGAGGGAGGGACTGTGGCTGAGGGGTCAGGGGAGGCCTCAGGGGCGGGGGTGGAGACACCAAGGATATGGTGGAGGGAGCGCAGGGGAAAGAGCACTGGACAGGGAGTCAGAGGCCTGGGTGCTGGGTGCAATCGGTGAACTCTAAAGGCCCTGCTGGAGGGGCCAGGGTGCCAGCCCTCAAGGCCCCTCATTAACTCCTTCCCTGTCACAGGTGGTACCAGACCACCCCAGTTCATCAGCTGGGACTGGCACGGTGTGCCTGGGCAAGTGGACGCGGCCATGGCTGGCCACATCTACATCTCAGGTTCGGCACCCCGCTCCTCGTGGGCTAAGAAACAAAAGGCTAGTCGACGCAGCCGCAAACGCTACGGTTCAAGCCGCAGCCGCAGCCGCAGCCGCAGTCGCAGCCGCGGCCAGAACTCCCGCCGGGCGTCCCGTTCAGCCCTGCTGTCCTGGTTCTCCAGTGAGGAGAGCGGGCTGGGCACCTCCAACTACGATGACTACGGGATGGACTGGCTCGTGCCCGCCACCTGCGAGCCCATCCAGAGCGTCTTCTTCTTCTCAGGAGGTGGGAGCTCCTGCCCCCCGAAGGTGGTCTAGCCTGGGACTTCTCTGCTGCCCCTAGTCCCCACAGGCTAAACACAGCCTGCGGTTGGTGACTCCAGAAGGCCAGGCCAGGAGTCCTTAGCTGTGTGGTGGATGTTCACTGTCCCTTCTGGGAGAGACCCAGGTGTTTTTCCTTCAGGCAAGAGGGGGCAGGGCCTGGCTGGGTCTTAGACACCTTCTCCTGTCCTCTCTTCCAGACAAGTACTACCGAGTCAACCTGCGCACGCGGCGAGTGGACACTGTGAACCCTCCCTACCCTCGCTCCATCGCCCAGTACTGGCTGGGCTGCCCAGCGCCTGGCCACGCGTAGGAGTCGAGCCCACCCAGCTGGGCCCTCCATAGCTTCCCCTTCAGCTTCTTTCTCCCAGCCCAATAAAGGTCCGTTGGCCCACAGTTTAAGACTATTGTCTCGATCTTTTTGTAGTTCATAAGGATGATGATTGGGTTTTCACGCTCATGTGTGAGACGTGCCTCCCTCAAGCCTTGTTAGGACATTGGCACATTACCCATCTGATGTGAAAAAGAAGAAAAAAAGAATACTGTCCTGACTGGGGTGGACAGATTCCTGCGTGGGGTGAGCAGGGGGAGCTGGGCTGTCCCGATAGGTCGGTGTGGCACAGGAGAGCCTCACTGTACTCAGCCCGTGTCTGGTCAGGCCCTATGGGCTGGGAGGACCTCATGAGAGCCACCCTTCCTGCTGATCCAAGTAGCCCCCAACAACCCACCAGCAGCTAAGCAAGCATTTGGGCCCCTCCGACGATGACAGAAATTACCTCTCTGGGCGATGCTTGCTTTGCCCCTTAAAGTTGACTGGAGTCTTGGAGAGCAGAGAAAGAGCATGAGGTGGTGCATCCTATCCCAGCGTTTCGCCCATCCTGAGTCTGAAATCCAGTTAGCTCAGGCTCCTGGGCACCCGGGGAACTGGTGACTATGCCCCCAAACCACCTCCAGAGTGGGCCTTTCTTTGAAGCCTCTGCCTAGGGCCTGGGGTCGGGGACAGTGAGGTCAGAAGACATATGCAAGGGCAGGAACTGAAAGGAAATTCGAATGTACCCCCTTTTCTTAGAAAAGTGGCCTAGAAGACATCCAAGGAAGAGAATATTATAAAAATAAACATTTTTCTTGAAATCCTTCAATCGCACCTGCGGAGCCTTCTCTGGTTCGTGGCTCCTGGACTCCAGGAAGCCCATCTGGGCTCTCCAGGGGCCAGAGAGAGAGGAGGTTAGACACAGACACAGCTCTAAAGCAGACCCCATGGTGATCTGGTGGTGACATCTGTTCCCGGTCCTGCTGAGAGCAGGTGGCTCCCACTCCTCCCACTGTCACCCTATCCTCCTCGTCCTGCCCAGCTTCACTAGCCCAGTCCTCAGCTGCGGGATAGGACGCCACCCACTCTCCCCTGAAGACAGCCAGGACCAGGGCACTAAGCGCTCCAGAAGGGGCAGCTGACAGCCTTGGGAGCAGCGGGGAGATGGCTCTCTTTGGCTTTCTTGAAGGACCCCAGGGGGGATTTTCATGAAGTGCAGGATTTCAGGCACAGACTGCCAGAGTTTGAGGTTTCAGGAAGGAGGCTGGGACCAGCTTCTTTTGTGAAGCCCTGGAGGGGCAGGGGCCACAAAACTTGCCCTGACCATACCTGCCTAAGTCCCAACCCTGCCCCTGGCCTCCCCTCCTTCCCCCAGAACTTCTCTACCCTGCTTGAGCTGGACTCTAAACCTGTCCCCTCCCGAAGCCGGGCCAGACACCCTGAGCAGGATAAACCCCAAATGGAGAGGTCTGGTGTGGGCACAGCCCTGGCATGGCCCTCTGGCTCCTCACCCTCTGCCAGCTCCATGGCCAGCCCTGTGGATGCATCCTCAGCAGGTGACCTGGTGGGCAAAGGGTGGGCAGGGTGAGGACATGGGGCAGGTGGGCGGGGAAGGTGGAAGAGGTCTGGGAGTAAGGGCTTCATGGTTGGTGGAGGGCTTTGAGGCTGGGGGGAGGCTATTGCAGGGAGTCCTGGCTTGATCCCCACCCCGGCCTGCAGGCCGTGCCAGTGGGTTGGGTCCCCACCGGAGAAGGCGGACCACTTTCAGCAGGGGGCAGCTGCTGGAGCTGGAGCGGGCATTTGCAGCACGGCCCTACCCCGACATCGGCACCCGTGAGCGCCTGGCCCAGGTCACCCGCCTTCCTGAAGCCAAGATACAGGTGAGCTGTGATCCCCTCTCTGGGTAGGGGTACCCTTAGACAGCCAGCTTCTGGGTGTGACAGCTCCTTCTCTCTGGGTAACCTGTCTTCAGGTTCTATGTTCGCTGCCCCAGGGTCAAGGGGGTGCCGGAACCAGAACAGACCCCTTCTCCTTCCTTCCCTAGCAGGTGTGGTTCCAGAACCGCCGCGCCAAGAGAATCAAGAACAGGAAGCCAGGAGGTCTAAGCCCCAGGCCTGAACCCCCTCAGGGCTCCTGTTCTCTTCCAGACACCCTCCAGCAGTCCTGGGAGCCCCGAGAGCTGGGGCAGCCACCACCCTCCCCTGGCACACTTCAGCCTGCCTCAGTGTGTCGACATGCCTCTTGTCCAGCTGCTACCTTGGGTCCAGGGCAAGGCTGGGTGGTGGCTAAAGTGACAGCCCCATGGGGACCAGCTGAGGCTTTAGGGGTCCACCCTTCCTTGGAGCGAGCTACTCCCCAAACCTCACTGGGCAGCCTGTCTGACCTCATCTATGCCTCGGCCATTGTCACCAACGTGGACCACTCTTAATCTCCAGAACTTGCAAGACCCCTCCTCTGGCTCCCGTAGCCCACCCTTTCCCTCCTAGGACTGAACACATCAGAAGGGGATCCCCTGCTCTCTCCTCTTATGCAGGGAGTTCTCCCATGGGAAGGGAGTTTAGCTCAAGGACTCGTCCCTTCCACTGGCCTCCAAGGCAGCCCAGGTGCAGGCCCTGTGCAGAGACTGGGGCTTGGCTCCCCTGCCCCGAATCCTGGCCCCTCCTCGGCACATGCCCATTGTCTCGGCAGGAGATACCTTTGGAAGGATGAGGTAAGAGGCCATGTTTTCCACCTCTCCTGCCAGGCCTGGTCCCCAGTTCTTCTCACGATAGCCGACAACCTCCTTCCTCCAAAGGGGCAGCCGCCTGTCTCTTGAGGGCCCTTCAGGCCATTTGCTAACTGAGCTGGGAGAGGAGAGCACTGCTCCTAATCTAGGCAGCTGGAGATCTACCCTTTCTTGGTTCAGGGCCCTCTCCTGACTTCCTACCACCTGGACAAATTAATCAGAGCTATGGATCTGAAGAGGGAGTGCTATTAAAGTAATAAAGTAAGAATAGGAGCCCAGGGCTTATGTTGATTTAATTTTCACAGAGATCAGATTGACGTGGGGCTCTGCAAACAACCTGACAGATTTGGGGCGGAGGGGGGCACAGCAGCATTGATTGGGTTTTGGTATCACTGTCATCTGTAATACCAACTAATCTCTAAATAAAACCCAAACTCTGCACCTTAATCTGGATTGTTTTGTGCTGCAAATGAATGGGGCCGTGCGTGGGCTGTTTGCCTTAGAAATTTATCTCCATCACCTAATCCCTAAACAGGGCTAGGTTCCACAAAGATTCTGGGTGGGAGGTATTACCCAGGCTTCTACTAGGATTAGAGGGATAGTTAATCGAAGGGCTTAGGGATCTGACTGACAGACCCTGGGGAGATGGAAGCCTCTGCTGGCACCCCCTGCTCCTGGTCCCACTGATTCTAGTTGCCTACACTTCTGGGACTGCTCTGCTTCGGAGACAAAAGCAAAGAGTTTGCAATCAGTCTGCACTGGATTCAGATCCTGATGCTGCTGTGTAACCATGGCAACTCTGAAACTCTTATGTGCCTGAAAAGTAAGGATGAAATTTGTTTCCTGTTTTGGGAATAAGAAAAATTAATGTAGGTAAAGAGCTTCACACGGTGTATGACTCAATAAATGCTAGTTCCCTCTCCCCCTCCATACTGGAAGCCATGAGAAACTGGGAAGGCCCCAAACTTCTTTGTCCTCTGAGCTCCTGACAAGCACTCTGGACCCAGAGTACACTGGAGAAAGCACAGTACGGTGAGAGGAAGTGGCTGAGAGAAGGGAAGGCGCCCTTCTCTGTGCTGAGAACTGGAGGACAGGCTGCTTGGTTCCTGTGTCTAACTCTGCCCTTGCAGACAGAATCCTCATTGCACAGTGGCCATTTCCTCCTCATTACTCACTAGGCAGGAACTAGGTATTTTATCTACCCCCAGAAGCTAGCACAGTGTCTGGCCCATACCGCAGCTTTCAGTAAGTGCTCAGCACTACAGAAGTCTGTTGGCTTGTGAGCAAGGGGTTGGGATCTGGTGGAAACCTCATCCTAACAAATGGGGAGTGGGATGGAATGACCCCAATTTCACTGTGAGATGTCTTGGCATCAGAGTCTGTTTGAGGAGGCCTGCTTTTTACCTGACGTTTGGAAGTCTTCCAGCCTAAATCCAGGTACCTGAGGGATGTGGAAGCTTAAGGATACGTGGCACCCTGGCCCACAGGGTGCAGACACAGGTAAGTACAGCCATGAATTTCCACAAAGCTTTATTCAGTGTAGCTTTTTAGCTTAATCTTAAATAGTTCAGTTTATTAGGAACACTGTAAAACCATCTACTTTTTATTCTCACAGGTGACACCTTTTCCCAACTAACAGAAACTGGCAAACATTGTAGAGGAAATGTCTACTGAGCTCATGAGTTTAAAATTTGTAAGAACAGAAAAGTGCTTTGGGGAAAAAAAACAAAGTACAGGAATGCATACAGTGAACAAACAGAAAGACAGAGTCTACCATTAGGAGAGGACCCTGAATAATTATCAGAACTATAGAAATCTTTGCATTTTGTGTTATTTGCCACAGGATTTAAAATAAGAATACACTGAATACAATACGTATTTATTGAATAAATAACTAAGGTAGATACCCTTGTACATTACACAGTGCATTGTACAGATTCTATCATCACACCATTATCTAAGTTCTCAGAAGTTAAACATTACAGAGACTTCAGGACAACATAGGAGTCTTTGGCTCCATTTAACAGAGAAAGGACCACAGCTGGTCATTGGATCTTTCTAAGTCTAAGGTTTTATCTTCTGGAAAAGGCACCTAATACCATTTCCTTTTCCAAAAAGTTAGCTGCCTTGTTTCCATTTCCACTATCCTATACCAACCCATCTTTCTCTTATTTGATGTCTGTTCTCTGATCACTTCTTCTTCCCACATAAACTGGAAAAACGGGATCCTTTCTGCTTTCTTGGAGGCTTCTGATCTCAATTACAGGTCTGCACCAAAGATGTATGGAAAACGATGGTGACTGATTTGTGCACTTGGATAAGTTCAAGGCAGTGTGGTCTACTTCTGGGAAGGTCTGGATTCCATTTACTTCTGATAGAAAAACCCCAGTCCAAGCAGTGCCCAGAAGGGAATGGAGAAGGCAGATGGGCACCAGGTTCAGGAGAAGGTACTGACAGACCAATCCTTTTAGTTTTAAAGATCTGATGTTGTCTGAATCTCCTCCACTTCTCCCTTTGAAAATTCACAGATGGGGCTCTCTATCACAGGAACACCAGGTGGCCTGGCCTGGTCCTCTAACTGTAGCTGAGTATAAACAGATTGATGGATTGACTAAAAGTCAGTGATAGGCAGTTGGGGCCTGAAGCCATCTCCAGACTTTCATGATGAAGCACCAGTTACAGCTCTCCCAACTCGCCTTCCATTGCTCGCACCATGACAAACAGCTCGGCCAGACCCACCACTGAGGCGACGATCAATGCAGCCAGCACCCGCTGCGAAGGGGGAGAACCAGGCTTAGGAGATGTAGGCCAACACCAGCTCTGCAGCCCCCAGCATCTTTAATGAGGATGGAGAGCCCCCCAACCCAGGCCCTAAGTTGGGGGAGGGGAAGAAAAGAGGATCTGGCTTTTCTTGGGGTTATTACCGCTCCCCCCCTCACTGAATGCTGGAAAGCTCAAATGCTCCCCTTGCTCACCACATAAATATCTGTTCAATACCTAACCTGTGCAAGGCAAATTCACATTCATCCTCCTTTCCCCACAAATACTCCTACCTGGGGCACTTTGTCCTGCCCAGTGCCTACTCACCGGGGCCATTTCTGTGAAGATATACTGGCTTCCAAGGTAAGTGCAGACAAAGGCAGCTGCCACCGTGACAATGAAGTTGAAGATGGCGATTACCAGAGCCTTCACTGATCTCACTTAGGGGAGGAGCCCAGAGAAGAAACTTTTAGATCAGTATTCTCCAGGAGGCCTTCTTATCTCATGGCTGCTTAACCCCCCCCCCCCAATAAACTGGGTTTCCCTCAAACAGCAAGCCGGAATAGCTCAGCCTTAGACCCAGAGCACTGGGTGGGAAGGAGTGCCACAACCCAGCCCAGGAAGAGGCTTTAGCAGCCTGGTTTCCTAGTACTTCACCTTGCTTTCCCAAGTCACTGAGAGTCCCACCATGCCTTGAATCCTGGGAAAAAGAAAAAGCAGATCTCAGATTGGAAGCAGCCCAGAGAGCATCCATTTTACACTCTGGGCTTAGCCCTCTCTATTTCCCAATATATTAACTCTGCCTTCTCAATGGATTCTTTTGCTTAGGATCAGTTTGGCTTTTCCTGGACTACAGAGTAAGCATTTCAGAAAGAAAACATAGGCTCCCAGTACCCATCTACTCCTCTCTGCTGCAGGGCAGAAGCATGCCAGAGAATAGTCAGGAGCCCTGACAGAAGAAAGGCTCCAAGGCTCATCCCCACTTCTATGATTTAAGAATTGGTCATTATCTCAGCCCAGAGTCTCAGTGAATGAGCTGGGAATTGTACTTAGTTTGCATGCAACATGGAGCTCCTGTGGTCCCTGCATACTATATAGACCAAATTTCCATGTTGTTTCTATCCTCTGTACCTCTTTCCAGTGCAGGGCCTTGCTTTCAGGGGCTACTCAATCCACGTATTCAAGAGCAGACACTTACTTGACAGGTGACATTGCGGGTGATCCGCTTATATTCCTCATTGGCCAGCTGTATCTTAATCTTCTCCAGCCGGGCAACTAGCTCTGGGTTCTGAACCAGAAAAATCAAATAATAATGATATTCCCAGCTTGCTAGAAAGTAGGTCATAATCATTGGTTCCAGAGGGAAAGCACTGCTAAGGGTACCAGGAGATCCACATACCCTTTATACACTGCTTTAGAAACTGTCTTTTCGTATTTCAGTTTCCCAAGCTGTCCAATAGGGAGGACAATATCTGGTTCTCCCATTCTAGATCCCAGAGATTTAAAAGACAAATTTTTCAAGCCCAAAAGTTGATTCATACATTCAATGTATCATGAATAAGCCTAACTCGGCCACTACCCACTGTCACAAATACATCCCTTACATACCCGGGGAGGCTTCACAACCTCTGGGAGATATATTTCACTGCCTTCCAGGAGCTCATGAAGGTATAGTGTGGAATCTGAGAAGAAAAAGTTTCCACAAACGTAGTGATGCATAGAGCTGAGGCTGAATGGTTAAGATCAGAGAAGGGTCTATCCCTTCTTTCTACCAAAATAAACATAGCCATCTCTGTATCAGTCCATCTCCAGGGTCATTTTCAATTGGGAAGAATTTAAGATAATTCCACATAAGTATCTCCTAGTGCTATACAACTGACTTTAGCTATCAGCTCTCAATTATCCTTCCCATGTTACAACTAACACTAGCCATTTATATTTGCCTTTGGATTAGATCATTTCTGTGGCCACAAGAGTGCTGCCCTAAATAGGTTTAGGTTACAGTGATGTTAAATACTCAGGGGACACTGTACTAGGTGATCTCTTTCCAACATCCTTTTAGTTCTAATAGTTGAGCAGTCTACCCTTTGCACTTCTGGCTAGGTTATATTAATTCTGGCAAAAGACTTTACATGCAGTTTGTCCTATTTCTCCCCTTTGCAGATAAGGGAACTGAGACCCAGGGAGGAGAAAGGACTCCTTCAAGGGGAGTTAGTGATAGAGCTAGGACTAGAACTCAGATGCTACTCCTAGTCCAGATCTTTCAACACAGCCTTTCCGTCATCCTATCTCAAAAAAAAAAAAAAAAGAATAATAATAATAAAAAGATACTACATTTCACCACTCTTGCTTTTGAGATAGAAAGAAATCCAGATTCCCAAAAGGTCAAGCTCACTATGCTATGTTGGTTCCTAATGCGACAAAACAGAAAGAAACTGAACCTGTTAGATGGTATTGAGTTAGAACCTGAGCTTCCTGAAGGGTCAGGTGGGCCTAGGTGTGTCTGAAAGTGAAGACGAAACTCTCCATGAAAATAGAAACAACATAAGTAAAATCTGTCACCCAAGAGGAATTCCGTTGGGAGTTAAGAAGGGAGTAGGTGGCCTAGGGTTTATGAAGTAGCTCTTGGGTTGGCCAGATGAGTGCTCCGTGAGAGAAGAGCGACGGAAAAAGACTTCAGGAGGGAGTAGATCTGGAAACAAGAGGCGATCCCGTACTGGAGTTTGGGGCTCACCCCTTTTTCTCAGGTGCCGATGCAGATCCCGGATCAGACGGAAGGAAACCAAGCGTTGGGGGCCGCTGGAGCTGCTGGAGCTGTCACCTCCCGCGTGCTTCTTCCCCAGCGCGGCCTCAAGCTCGGCCCGTAACTTTCGGGGCAGCTGCTCTGGCTCCAGCTCCCCACCCGGGCCTAAAGCGCGTATCAGTCGCTCGCCCGCTACCAAAGAAGACGCCATATCTAGCCGACTCTACGGTCAGATGACCCGGAACCGCGACTACCGCCCGCCGTGCGCCGGAAGTAGCTAGCCGCTCACGGGGCGGGGCGAGGCTGGGCAGCGAGCCAAGGGGGCGGAGACGCGGCGCGGGGCAGTGTGGGGCGGGGGCGGAACGCCGCCCGGCCGCGGGTCGGGCCCTGTGTCAGCAGCCGAGCAGGCGCTCGGGTGGGACATGGCTGGCTGTGCAGCCCGGCGGGCCCTGGCCGTGGGCAGCCGCTGGTGGTCCCGGTCATTGACCGGGACCCGGGGGCTGAGGCCGATCTGTGCAGCGAGTGGAGCCGGGGCCTTCCCGCCAGTGGCAACCACGACGACGCGGAGGCACCTCTCGTCCCGGTGAGGGACGGAGCGAGGGGGTGCGGGCGCTGGGCCTGGAGCCCAGGAAGCGTGTTCCCGGCCAGTGAGGAGGCCAGGAGGCTGGGCCGGCTGAGGGTGACTGGAGTTAGACGCGGGAGAGGGTCCCGCCCGAGTAGGGAGCCGATCTGCTCTGCCTGGGACATGTGCCAGGAGCAGGGAAGGAAGCGCGGCCTAGAGCCCTGGCTGTGCAGGACTGGCTCTGAGGGGCTCTAGTAATCCTCTCCAAGCGAATCCTACCTCCCTGGCTGGGGTCCCCAGCACCGCTGTCAGTGCACAGTCTTTTAATTCAACACCAGCCCTTTTGACTTAAACTCTCAGCCTATGTATGGGTTGGGTCAAAGCCTCCCTCAGAAAGATGCTAAAGGTGGGAAACAACACTCGTGAGTGTGGGTGCTCATGGGTCCCAGGTTTCATTGTGACCTTGGGGAGACCGGTTTTCTTTATGTGACTTGGGGCAGGGGATTCGAGGCCACAGGATTGGTGTGAACAGTGTCTCTGTGGATGGGACAAGCAGATGAGATTGGGGCCGGTGGATCAGTGGGAGGCAGCATGAAGTTCACATCTTCAAAACAGTAAAAATAACTTTTCTTTGAAGGGCCCCTAGAAAGAGAAGCCCTGTTCAGAGAGAGAACTGACAGAGCTGACCTTTTAGTGGCCAAGATTAGACACTGATATTGGGGAGAGATGATAGCTACTTGCAATTTAAGACCCCTGTGAGAGTGGATGTAAATTTTAACAAAAACTATAGTGACAGACTACTAGGTACAATGTAGGGGAGTACAGGAAGAAATCTAGAGATGATTAAGCCCTTCAAGGGTAGTGTAAGGACTATGCTGTAGAGGGGGAGATGGACGTGGAATTATAATACAGGACAAATATTTTTTGAGCACCTCTTATACACTAGGCTATGAGGGGCAGCACAGGCTAATCAGACACAGACATTGCTCCCAGGGAACTTATAGTCTATAATGGAGATAAGACATGGACATGCACAAGTGAAATGCAAAGTGGGCAGAATAGTTAAAATGCTGTGTGAGGTCAGGAGGGTGGGTTAGGGAAGAAACAGGGGCAAGGGGTACATTTAAGCAGGGTGAGAGGGCATAATATGAGAAATGCTGAGTGAAGAAGGAAGAAAGTGATCCGGGAGCAGTCATATCTAACACTGGGAGACTGGGAGGTTTTCACCGAGGAGTGGGAGAGGCAGCAGCTTTGTGGTGTGGTAGCCTGGCAGGACCCCTGTCTGCTCCAGCTGGCCCTACCACCCCAACCCTTCTCTGCTGTCATTGCCCTGGCCCCCCATGATCTTAGGAGCTTATTCTGATGGATAAGTACCATTACCTTTTCAGCTTTTCAGTTGCTTGTTCTTTTCCTTCCTACTTAGAAACCGACCAGAGGGCAAAGTGTTGGAGACAGTTGGTGTGTTTGAGGTGCCAAAACAGAATGGAAAATACGAGACTGGACAGGTGAGTATTGGGCTGGGTCATCTTTCATTTTCATGGAGTGCTCTGCTTCTGAAAGGAGTCAGACTTCATCACAGGCCTGAATGGTATGGTTTTCCATTCGTTCCACTTTGATGTTTGGTGCTTGACCAGAATCACAAATTTTTAAAGATGGGGTTTCTTCTCTCCTAGATTTGAACATATTTAATGTGTCAGTGGGTTCTCTCCAAATTAATGCGGACAGAGATGGTTTGGACTATAGTGAAGAGAGAGCCACGTTGCTGAGAGTTAGGATTCCTTTAACATAGTGGATGGTAGGAAGCCAGTGGAGGGAGCTTTCAGAAAAGTAAACCTTTGATGCTTTGTCATAATAAAAATGATTACAATGTGGTAAGCTCTGGGCCGGGCGTGGTGGCTCACGCCTATAATCCTAGCACTCTGGGAGGCCGAGGCAGGAGGATCGCTCAAGGTCAGGAGTTCAAGACAGTGTGGTAAGCTCTGGGTGTGAAGCTCTTTTTCTATATCAGCTCTGTTCTCAGTCCACTGGAATAGATTTAGGCCCCTTGTATGTAAGGAATAAACTTTTTGTTTATTCAACGTTTTTTTGGTATGCCTACAATGGACCAGGCACTATGCATTAGGGTTAAATCAGAAAGCAAGGTAGACATGATTCTTGCCTTCATGGAGTTCACAGTCTAGAAAAGAATTAATGATACGTAAATAGTCAATGGCTCTACACTGTGCTAGGTAAAGGGGAGGTTAAGGAAGGCTTTCTGAGGCCAGGCGTGGTGGCTCATACCTGTAATCCTAGCATACTGGGAGGCTGAGGTGGGAGGATCACTTCAGCTCAGGAGTTCAAGACCAGCCTGAGCAAGAGCGAGACCCTGTCTCTACT
>VBSM01003215.1:33754161-33772872 GCA_008086735.1 Cheirogaleus medius | reverse complement strand
CGGCACTCTAGCCGGGGCAACAGAGTGAGACTCTGTCTCAAAAAAATAAAAAAAGAAGTGATAAGAGTGTTTCAGAGTTAGCCTGGGTTGATCACAGAGTTCGTGGGAAAAGGTGGCAAGACCCTGTGCTGGAGATACCTCCACCGAAGCTGCTTTATGGTCTGGGCCTCACTTGGTGGAATTGCTTTACTGCAGACTCATCGAGGCCTCTCTTTCCTCCCAGCTTTTCCTTCATAGTGTTTTTGGCTACCGCGGTGTCGTCCTGTTTCCCTGGCAGGCCAGACTGTATGATCGAGATGTGGCTTCTGCAGCTCCAGAAAAGTAAGTTTCCCTGGCATTGTGCCTCACAGTATCCTCAGGAGGAGGCCTGACTCATGGCAGATATACGTAATTGGGGTCCCAGGGGTGAAGACAGCACTGTCCTGGGCCTTCAAAACAGCTCCAGAGTACTTCTCTGGCACTAAAACTCATGGAGACAAAAGTGCTGAGTGCCAGGGACCGTCTTAAGCCAGAGGGTCCCTTGAGGCCCTGTGAAGAATGCACTTCCAAGCTACTCTTGGTTTTCGTTATGAATACCCCAGAGGGCATTTGGGGGACCAGTCTTGATTTCTTGATGTTCAGTTGGAATCTTTCCCTTAATCTCACATCATCAGTAGAGTACATTAAAAGGCCCAGTTCTATTAAATGGTCACACATAGCCCCTGGGGTGTAAGAAGAGGAGGATTGTCTGGGCCCTGGGGACTGACAATTTGATTTTCTCAAGTTGGCGCCCTTCTTCCAAGAGGCATCTGGAGAGTAAGACATGATGACTGTGTACTGTAGGTCCTCCGTGCGCCACTGTTTGCCCCTGACGGGGGAGCGGCTGGGCTGGGGTGCTGCTGAGCAAAGGCCCAGTAGTGCTAAAGCCCCTTCAGATCAGGGACCAGCCTGTGTAGGTGAGGAGATGGCAGGAAGCTGAGTCTGGCACAGCCTCCATTTCTCTCAGGGTGATCTTGGCCTTCTCCTCCTACCCCACAGAGCAGAGAACCCTGCCGGCCACGGCTCTAAGGAGGTGAAAGGCAAAACTCACACTTACTATCAGGTGCTGATTGATGCCCGTGACTGCCCACATATAGTAAGTAAGCAAGATGGCTGGGCCTGGGGGTCCTCTCCATGGAAAAGGCCTGTACCCCAATGGGGACAAAGGGAGGGAAAGAGTCAAACAGAGCCCACATCAGCCCTGGGCCCCAAGGCCTTGCACAGTGGCCAAGAAAGCCCTTGATTCACTTCTTGCCTTAGTCTCAGAGATCTCAGACAGAAGCTGTGACCTTCTTGGCCAACCATGATGACAGCCGGGCCCTCTACGCCATCCCGGGTGAGTAGTTAGCATTTGCATGGTGCCTGTTGAGAAGGGGTCTGTGTGTCTCCGGGAGAGGATTCTGATGTCCTGTCATCTGTTGGGAGGGATTATGATGCTGAGAGGTATAGTGCTGGGCTTATCCCCCACTGGGACAAGTCCAGGAAATATTTCTTTTTAGCACCGTTTCTCTCTTCTCCTGTGTGAGTTTCACTGTCTCTTTGCCTCTTTGTGCCAGGCCTGGACTATGTCAGCCATGAAGACATCCTCCCCTACACCTCCACTGATCAGGTTCCCATCCAACATGAACTCTTCGAAAGATTTCTTCTGTATGACCAGACAAAAGGTAATCTCTTTTAAGAAGGGAAGCTGAATGGAAGGGCCCTTTCTTCAAAGAGAATATCGTAGAAATAATTCCAAAGCTTTATTTCCACAACCCTTTTCAACCTCCCATTAGGCCTGTCAGGTGGATGGCTATTATCTCCTTACAGATATGGAAACTGAGGCTCGGGGATGATGAGAAGTTACTCAAAGTTGTTGGTAGCAGAGCGAGGTCTGGAAACCAGAGCTCTTAACTCCCAGACCAGTTCTCTTCCCATGATATCACACTGCTCGTGCCTCCTCAGGGCTGATTCTTGGCAGCATTTCTGTTTCTTTTTCCAGCCTGTGCTTTTGTTTCATGTGTGGGCGTCGTGTTCACCTGGGCCACCACTGGGAAGGGTTTTCTAGGAAGGGCGGTTGGAGAGTGGTTGCAACGCCCTGCACTCTGGCCTGGACCGATCGGTTGTCTCTTGCCCTAGCACCCCCTTTTGTGGCTCGGGAGACGCTACGGGCTTGGCAAGAGAAGAATCATCCCTGGCTAGAGCTCTCTGATGT
Source organism: Cheirogaleus medius (assembly GCA_008086735.1). Taxonomy (NCBI): domain Eukaryota; kingdom Metazoa; phylum Chordata; class Mammalia; order Primates; family Cheirogaleidae; genus Cheirogaleus; species Cheirogaleus medius. The sequence continues at coordinate 33,770,660 of VBSM01003215.1, read as the reverse complement.
TCACCGGGAAACAACAGAGAACATCCGTGTCACTGTCATCCCCTTCTACATGGGCATGAGGGTATGTGCCCAGCCTGGCCCCTTCCCACAGGGCTAGGCCCCAGTTTCTGTGTGTTGTCTCCAATGCGACTGCTGGGAGAGGGAGGGTTCTAAATTTAAACCTTGCCCCTGCCTTCCAGGAGCTGATGGTAGTTAGGGAGGCCAACATAAAGTATTGCTGGAAAGTGGGGTGAGGCGGGCACAGAGGAGAGGACAGGCAGGACTGGTGTGGAGGGTGGCGAGAAAGGTCAGAGCCCTTGTAGTTGATTATCTGGGCATCCAGCTCTGCTGGCGATCTTGACAGGATGAGGAGAAGGGAACGGACATGGCAGCCTGCCCCTCTCTGGGCTTGTGGGCCACGGCTCAATCATCATCCTTGTCCCACAGATATTCTATCTCTGCAGCCTTTCTGGAATACATCTACTCCATTGGAGAGCTGTTGATTGGAACAGACTTGGTCTTGCCCTCTGGGACTTAAATCTTTGTGTTTTTTCCCCAGGAAGCCCAGAATTCCCATGTGTACTGGGTGAGTGTCTCCCTCAGGGGAGAGGGGAGCTCAGGAGGTGTGCCTGGGGGTCAGGCTGGAGGTGAGGGAGCTTACCTGCTGGCGGGGTGGAGCCTGTGCAGTGCGGGTGTCAGCCTTTGGTGCCTTTCTCTCTGCACAGAGTTCTGGGTGGCTGGCCCAAGGTCTGTTCTTTCTTAAACACACATCTCTCCCCCACACCACCACAGTGGCGCTACTGTATCCGCTTGGAGAACCTCGACAGTGACGTGGTACAGCTCCGGGAGCGGCACTGGAGGATATTCAGTCTCTCTGGCACCTTGGAGACAGTGCGAGGCCGAGGGGTGGTGGGCAGGGTGAGCATCACTGGACCACTAATGCCTGGTTTCTGGTCCTGCCCAGCAGGCCCGGGGGCTTGGCGCATGCTTTCCTCTTCCTGTGTGACTACAGACAGGGGCTCACTTTGTGAACACATTGGGTTGCTTTGGATTACAGATCCTACAACAACCCATTTCACAGATGAAGAGAATGAGACTGAGAAGTTAAATACTAACATGTGGTGCCACAGCTAGTATTGGCAGGGACTGGATTTAAACCCTAGTGAGTCTGAAGTCCAAGTTTTTGTAGTCTGGCATAATGTCTTAAAAACCTGAAATTGAGTGCCCTTAGGTGGGGCATGCATCTCCCACCACTCCCCATGGTCTTGTCTCTGGCTCATTTTACATGTGTACAACCTTTGCTGGGACTGAAGAGCTTTTATATTCCCTGCCTACCCCATGCTGCCCCCTGAGAACTAAACTCAAAAGTAGTACTGGTGCCCGAGGCCACATTCAACAAGCATTTGTCCAAGTCAGAGAGGACTTGGGGAAGCAGGGTGGCAAAGCGAGTAAGAACAGTGCTTTGGAATTAAGTAGTCTGGCTTCAAATTCCAGATGTGTCATAACTGCATAACTTTGGGCAAGTTATTTAACCAAAATCTCCGTTTCTTACTGCTAAAATGAGGAGCACACTTATTACCTTATGATGGCTAGGAGAATTAAATCAGTAAGTTTGCAGTATACTTGTCACGGTGCCTGGCACTTAGCACTCGTGAAGGGACGCTATGAAGGGTATTTATGGAGTATCTCCTGTGTCCAGCGTCTTTGCGTGGTGCCCTCAGACATTCGGTCTGAGATTCTTTCCCAGTCAGGATGAAGGGCCCATGCCAGTGGCCATGCTGTGGGCAGAGGTACTGGCAGGCAGTTGTTGTGGCAGTGCCTGCTGCGTGGTGACTGGGGTGGGGGACAGCCAGTCCTGATGAACTTGCAGTCAGCATGTGGCCCCAGGTTGCAGGGACCATGTCCTTAAGGCTTGGCCTGACCCATTTTGCCTGAATCCTTACAGGAACCAGTATTATCCAAGGAGCAGCCTGCGTTCCAGTACAGCAGCCACGTCTCCCTGCAAGCTTCTAGTGGGCACATGTGGTAAGTGAGCGTGTCCTGTGGCAGGGGCCACTTGATTCCACAGACACAGGCTGCAGGGCAAAAAAGTGAGAGCTCATAGCAAGCTCATGGCTGGAAGTTAATGCTGGGGCTGGTTAAGTCCTGAGATGGAGCCTTATCTGCTATTCATTGTGTGGGGCTTGTCTGATTTTTTATGACTGCCTTTTCCCCAGTTCCCTATGATTTGTGGACTGAAGACTTAGGCCAGAGGTCTGGTGATTTGATGCGGCAGAGTTGCTCACGTAGTTGGGGTTTTTTCCCTGGTATTTCATTCTTTAACCTGAAAGTACAGTTGAGTAGCTTATGCAGTGTGCATCTAAAGGCCAGTCAAGACAGCTTTTTCTTCTTTTCACGTGGGGCCAAGACGGGCTCTCGGGTCTCTGGACCAGTCATCCCATCATGAGCTTGACAGAGAGAGCCCAGGCCGGCCTCGTCCCCTGTGGCTCTGGAGCTGGGGGAATGGACCCATCCTGATCCTCAGGAGGGCTCAGTCCCGACTCCCTCTAAACTAGCTTCTCTGACACACAGGGGCACGTTCCGCTTTGAGAGACCTGATGGCTCCCACTTTGATGTCCGGATCCCTCCCTTCTCCCTGGAAAGCAATAAAGATGAGAAGACACCACCTTCAGGCCTTCACTGGTAGGCCAGCCGAGGCCGAGTGCCCAGGACTGGCCCCACAGAGAACAGCTGTCATCCCACAATTGCTGCAGAACTCTTCTCTCCTCATCACGAGCCACAGTGGGTCTCTTAATTTGATTGTGGGGTCCTTTTCGGGGGAGGAGTGGTGTAACTGTTTTCTTCAGAAGACCCATGTAGGACTCCTCCAAGGCTGGCCTCATAACTCCTGCCCACACCGTGTTTCAGTAAACCCTTCACCAAGGAACTGTGTTCAGCTGCCACAGGCCTGGAGGATCTCGGCCTGTCACACAAGTTGTCTGGAATGTGAGGTTTGGTCAATAAACCTGTGCACGCTTGGCCACGCTCGCCATTTCTGCCCGAGTTGTAGGCTCTTTCTGCTCCAGTGGGGGCCCTTGATTGCTCTCTGTGCTGCTCTTCCAGAGAGCTGCCCCTCTGCTAGGATGTGTGCCTGTTTCCCTCAGCCTGGAGGCTGGCTGGACACCTCCCAGGGTCACCGTGCCTCTCAGCCGGTGGGTGATACTCGACTGGACTCTCGTGTTCTCTCCTTCACCGTCTGCCAAGTGCAGAGAGGGAGGCCAGTGTCAGCATCAGAGTGGCCTGGCTCTTAGTACTGACCAGCCATTGTCATCTTTGGCCTCGCCGGGCCCGGGAGAGGAGTGAAGCAAGCCAGCTGGGTTTCCTGGAGCAATGGGCTTGCCAGCCACGAGTCTGTCGAGCATCCAGACCACAAATGCAGGAATTCAGCCGAGGAACAGCTTTAGGTATGGACAGTGACTAAGCCTATCTAAGAGCCAGAAGTGAATTGTGCTGCATTTTGCCCTAATTCTTAGGACTCTTTCTCCCCTGCCACTGCAGTGATTGCTAAAGGTCATTTTATTCTTGAATTAGTATTAAATCTCAGTTCCAGCCCTTGTTAGTGTTGTCCTTAATCCTCCACCAGGGGGAGCTTGAGTTGCAGGGCAAGGTCGCATGACCAAGCTGGGACACAAGGTCAGGTGGCGGACAGAAGTACAGGAACTGAGCCTGGAGCAGTGAGCTGGCTGAGCCCTACTCACAGTAAACATGGATCTGTGCCATTGCAGTGTAACACAATTTTATTAGAAATTAGTGTTTACTTCCAGCACTTATGCTGAGCAACAAAGTATTGCAGTTATGTGATAAAGGAAAAATTCTCATGCCCAGGACCGGTGCCGTCCTTTAGGCCGACCTTGGTCACATACCAGATTCAATAAAACCCAACACCAGTCTGTGCTGTTGACACCAGGCTTCCAGTTTTCTCAGAAACTGATAAGAAGGTTTGACCTTCACGCTTTTTGTTTACTTCCCCCTGGGCTGCTTGACCTTGAAAAGTTCACAGCCAAGAGCTGCTTCTGAATGGGGCCAGGAAACTTTCAAAGAAAATTCCCCCAAACCCTTAAGCCACAAAGTCTGATTAGAGAAGCCAAGATCACCAGTGAGTTTAGTATTAGTAGTTTCCTGAAGACCAAGGAGATATTTTCAGTCAGGGAAGATAAATGGCCAGTCCCAGACACCTGTGCTTTCTCAGGAAGACAGACGGGTCACCACTGAGCCAGCCAAGGATCTGAATGGCAAAGCAGTAAGTAGAGGCTGGTGGGGGGAGGTGAAAGGGCAAGCATGAAAATGCCTCAGTGGGGAGCTGGGAATTTCAGTATTAAAGGGCTTCGGGAGGGCAGTTGAGAAAATAGGCCAGTGACCTCAGGCTGAAGCATTCCAGTCTCTGTGGGAAGGCCACAAAGCCAAAGCCTGACTTGGCCACATAAATGGATTTGTCTTCATCTTGTTACTCCAGTGAGGGCTGGAAGAACTAGTAGCTCATCACCAAGGTACCTGACCTGAGAGTCTTAGAGCTATGTATACATTCAAGATTGTGACTAACATGTAAAATGCCTGATTAAAGTCACATGTCCCCTGCCATCCTATCACTTCAGGTCCTTGTGAGTGTCTAACCCTGGGCCTGGCACTTGCCCATAGACTCTATGGGGTCAGCTGTGAGCGGCCTCTTAGCTATCATAAGAGTCGTTGAGAGGGATGAACTCGATAACCTACATCCCTTCCCGAGAGAGTGGATACTGTCTGTGGTTGTGCTGCTTTGCTAGACTGGCAGAACAGCCCCTCCCTGACGGCATTCCTTTGGAAAGAATTCAGATAAGCTGCTTCCCAAGGGCCAAGCCAAGTAAAAGAAGGGAATGAAAACCAAAGCCCTAAAGAGCTCACCCTGGCTGATGCCTGGCATCTCCATGGCTAAGCTACCCAAAGGAATGGAGGCCTTCTAGGGGCTTGGGTTGCTCCCACCATCCTGTGTTCAGAGACTCACCACTGGGCAGAACCACCAACCCCAGCCAGGACACACCAACAGCATGAATAGAGCGGGCTGGGAGATACATGGCCAAGCACATGCCACCTCTTCACAGGAGCTGCTAGGAGCACAGGGCTCCGAGGTCGCTGTCCTCGCTGATGGTCATGCCAAGCAGCACTACGCAGTGCCTATGGGCTCCACAGCCTAGCCCTTGGCTCGTGTTTCTGGTGTGAAGTAGCTCCAGTAGCCTGTGACAGCTCTTTGGCTTTGTAGTATGTAAGGACAACATGCCTTAGAGCCAAGGGCACTCAAAGACAAGAGAAGCAAAGAAAGCAATCATGTTAGACCCTAGAAGCCAGTTATGTGACTCTAAGATGCAGGGGTAAAGTATCTTTTCTCACAGGGACCCTATTAGGACCACAAGTCCCAACTTAGCATCCTCCCCTCCTCAGTGCTCTGTGGGCTGGCTGTGTGGCCCAGCTGCCAAAGCCAAGGCCGGTCTGTATTTTTATTGCTTTGTCTTTATCCCCTCCCTCAGATTGGCTCTGCAGGGACCAAGGGATTAGGGTCAGAAAAGACGTGGGTCAGGGCAGAATACAAATCTCCTGAATAACAGTACAAAGTGCTTTAAAGACAGATCCCAAAGGCATGGAGAAGGCCAAGGGTTCTCTCATAGCAGGGTCTTGGCATCCTGGAGGGCAACCGAAATGCCCAATCCCCTCATCATTAGACTTAAAACTATTTGTTTCCTAGATTATTTTTAAAAAACAAAACTCGTCAAGCATGTGCTTAAATACCTTAGGAAAAAAGAGGCCCTACCTTCTGTTAAAAACAGCACCAGTAGCCGCCCTTTCCATTTGCCACGGGCCTCAGCTGAGGCCTCAGGGGTAGTAGCCCTTTGGCAGAGGAAGGAGCGCTCAGCAAAGGGTCTGGGGGAATGTTCTTAGCAGAACTCACCCCAGAGCAGAAGCGGCTCCCTCAGGCAGGAAGGGAGATGCTGAGCAAGTGGGACAGGGCTCAGTCATCTGGAAGTGCCCGGAGGCAGGGCAAAGGAATGCGGTCCCTCCCCTGCCCAGGCCCTCTGACCTCCCAGCAGGGCCTGTCATGCCTCTGGGTGCTGGAGCAGACACCCAGCTAGCAGCAGCACCGGGTGGCCAATGGAGTGGGCTTCCACAGGACGGGAGATGGGGCCTCCTGTGCCCCGACTCCGAGGGTCTTGTCAGTCGCGATGGGCAGACTGGTGGCCGAGCTGCCGGTCATCGTAAGTGCTATAGCGCTTGACGTGGATGCGGCGGACACGGTCCCGCAGTTCAAAAGTCTCCTCATCTTCACTGGGGGAGGCCTGGCTGCGGCTACGGCTTGTGGCCTCCAACAAGGAGTTGTCAGGGACGCGGGGAGTCTCATACAGTAGGACATTGAGTGTTTCCTCATAGATTCGGGCCTCTGGGAACTCCACCTGGGGTGAGGGGGACAAGAGGACCGAGTGAGGTTTCATCCCAGAGAGGGAGCAGCACGTCAGAGTTCTTGGCCCTGTGCCGGCTCCACAAGGCTTCCTGACTCTCCCGCAAGAGAGTCTGTCTTGAGGGAGTGCAGGCCTCCCTTGGAAGGAGGTGTTGAGGGGAGGTACTCTACGGACATAAGGATGCAGAAGACAACCCCTTCTCCTCCCCACAGACCGAGACCAATGGGCCAGCAGGCAAAGGGGGCGGCTGTGGCCTTGTGGCCAGGCCTAGGGCCGAACACAGCTCCACCACTCCTAGCTGTGAGGCCTCTAGCTTAACCTTTCTCGCTGCAGTTTCCATATGTATAAAATGACAGTTCACATCTACTTCTGAGAGTTGTCAACATTACAGGAAAGATATAAATTGCTTAGCAGAGAGCCTGACACACAGTGCACAACCAAATATGTGACTGAAAGCAGCTGCTCTGAGGAGAGGTTCTATTGCCTCTTTCTGCGTGCCTGACCCAGTGCCCTGCCCTCACGACAGTCTGGAGGAAAGAGAAAAGGGGTGGTGATCGAGGCACCTGCATTCTAGCCTAACCTACGACCCAGCATCTGCTCCCTCACCTGTCAAATGGGGACAATGGCTCCAGCCCTGCCTGGCTCGCAGGTGTGGAGTGAGGGGTCAAAAAGCTCATGAAAGAGAAAATACTTAGGAAGGTGACAGGTGCTGCCACCACAGAGACCCGGCCCAGAATCCCTTCTCCACCGATATGTTCTGGAGCCTCCTTCCCACCACCACCAAAAACTGCAGGAGGCAGCAGGGCCACCAGTAAGCTGTCCTTTCCCGACCGGCAGCTGATCTCCCAGCCAAGGCACTTTAGTAGTCCGGGGCCCAAGGAGGTGTTCAACGAGCCTGGCTACGGCATGTGAGTCCCCCCATGAGCTGCCGTCCCACCCCAGCAAAGCCCTGCTGGCTCCAAGACATACACTCGTGGGAGGAAGCCACTGTCTGGGGAGGATACCATCTGTTGCAGCCTGGGAGAACAAGGTAGCTGAGTTTGTGTTAACTATCACCTACTAGATGCCTCACGTGTGCCCGGTAGTGGTTAAGTTGAGTGACCAGAACACCTGACCGGCGGGGGCCAGAGAGGAGATCTGAACAACAACCTGTCTACCCCCGAAGCCTGAGCTATTTCTACTACGCCATGCCGCTTCTCCTAAGAGTGCTCTCGTTTTTATAATATCTCTGTTAAGTTCATACTATCATTCCCATGTCTGTAAATGAGAAAACTGAGGGCCAGGTGGTTAAATGTCTCAGCCCAAGTTAGAACACTGGCAAGTGGTGGAACTAGAATTCAGACCCGAACCAGGCCTTTCTCCCACACCAGGCTGTCCCCTGCTGGTCAGTGGCCCCCTGCTCTGGCTTGGTCCTTGCCTAGCACGCTCCCGGCATGTTTGGAAAAGAGCCAGACACACATCCCTTTTGCTCCTTGGGAAAGGCTCCACCGGGGCTGCACTGGTCATGCCCTGACCACTCCTGCCGCAGCTATGTGTCCTCCCCACCCACGCGGAGGGAGGCCCCCACACCTTGGTCTGCTTCTTCTCCGTGGCATACACGATGGAAGTGCAGCACACCTCTGCCAGCTTGCGACCCTGGCCATAGAAGGACCAGCAGCAGATCTCATCTCCGATGACGTCCTTGATGAAGAGCACGCGGCCATTGAAGCGCAAGGAGAGCTTGTCAAACAGCTCGATGTTCTTCAGCAGGTGGTCGTCGGAGTTGCTGAAAAACCCACAAGGGCCAGCAGGCCTGGGAATGAGGCTCTAGCACCAGGGAGGCTGCCAGGGCAAGCTGGGCCTTCCCCTCCCCTGTCCCGCTGCAGTGAACACAGGATGCCCGGGGGCCAGGAAGAGAAAGGGTCACGGGGCACCCTCTGGGTTTGGGGGACTGTGAGGAAAAGGAATTGAGTTGGTTGTAAGTTAAAGCAGAGAAAACTGAGGAAAAGTGGTGTCTTTGCACTAAGGCCAGAAGGAAGGAGGCACGCTGCTATTTCAACAGGAGGTGTTCCTTCCCTTGCTGTGGGGGTGACAGTGGCAATGCGCCTGTCCACAGGGAGTCACGGGGAGGTTTGGGACTCTGAGCCTGCTGCCACCTGCGTATACTTAACTGTGGCCTGTTGAGAGGACGTGAGGCGTCGGGGGGGGGGTGAGGGGAACATCAGCCCGGTGTGCAGTACACAGGCTGGCTTAGGAGGACTCCAGCCCCTGCCCCCACCACTTCCCAGTGTCCCTCCTCCACTCGGTAAGATAATGAGCATGAAACCCCCTGGCGCGCTGCCTGACACGACACGTGTAAAGGGTGCATTTCACGCTCCATCATTCCTATCCTGGCCAGGACCCTGTGCCAAGTTCCAACCGCCCCCGCCCCAATTTCCCTTCTACTCTGTTCTTCCCTCTTGGCACGGCTGGTTCTGAGACCCAGTCCCGTGCTGGGAGCGCAGGTGGCTTCCCCTGGGTCTGCTGCCCAATGTCCGCTCTGGCTGCTCAGCCCTTTCAGCTGCTCCTGCAGGCCTTCCCCGGGTCCCCCGACGGACGCCCACCCTACCTGGTGTAGGAATACTTGTTGTTGCTTCTGTTGTACAGCAGCTTCACCACAGGCTGTGAGGGAGCAGAGAGAGAGAGTGAGGGTGGGGCCGGGGCCCGGCGTGCCCTGCCCACAGCCCCCAGACGTCCCAGTACCTTGGTGGAGGATTCGATGAGCCTCTCCTCCTCCTTCAGGGATGTGATGACGGGGATGTTGCACACAGGCTGGTAGGAGTCCTTCTTGTCCTGGGAGACACACACAGCAGAGAACCTTCTATGGGATCTTCTGTTTGCTGGGCTCAGCCAGGTACCCCTGGAGCCCCTCTGCTATGGCCACTCGGTGCTTGGTGAGAAGGCATCAGACAGAGGTCATGAAGCCCCTGGCAATAGAAATTGCCAGTGGGCAAGCAGACCCCCATTTCCAGAAAACCTAGGATCCGTATCCCTAGGCGCACAGACTAGAAGCAGGGCCCCCTCACACTGCCGAGGGCGGATACCCGGCTCCCAGTTTGCTGGGCTGGGTGGCATCTCCCTGAATCTAATTAGGTTTGGACTCGTCCACCCCACCTCCCTCACAGCCCGCCAGGAACCAGACCCTCATGGCCCAGGAGAAAAGGGCGACTCTCGACCTCGCCAACCCACCTGCAGAGCCGCCTGGCACATGTTCACCAGCCCCTGAATGAGGTAATATTTCGCTTCTGCCATCAATTCCTTGATTTCTTGCCGGTTTTGAGGGAGAGTGATGGTGTCATCTCGGAGGTAATTCAAAATGGTGCCAAAGTGCTTTCCACATCGGTCTATGAGGATCCAGCCTGGGGATTCAAACGGGCCCCACAGGGTTACTGTTTGCTTCCAGGTACCCAGAAGTAAGCAAAGGCCACCGATGAGCTGGGTGGCGGGTGGCAAGGAAAGGCCCTCCACGGGACAGGGTGACAGGGGTGAGGATGAAGTTCTAGCTCTCAAGTCCCCAGCTGCTTTCCACCTGTCCTCCCTAAAGCCAAGAACTGGCACATCCTATGGGAGACACAGGCCCTCCAGGCCCTGCGGAGGCCACAGAGGCCTCAGCTCAGGAGCTCCTAGGCCCAGCCCTGGCAACACGAAACCACCAGCCGCTGCCAGCCTTCTGCCCAGTGCTCAGGCTTATGGCGACGGTTCTTAAGAGAATCCTGTCCTGTTTGAATATTTAAAAAGTACAGATCTTCTCCCTGGAAAATGCACACACATATAACATTCTATGTACAATTTCATAGACTTCTGAAGCTCTCCTAAGGATTCCAGGAAGCCATCCTATACTAGGTGAAGAGGAAAAGTGAATCTAAATTCTAGATCTCCCAGGCTTAAGCCCTGCCCTGAAGTCATTTCCTCAGGAATCCCTCCTTCCCTCCCCACCCTGCCCCATAAGCCCTGATGCCTCACCTTCTTTGTCGGTTAGCACCTCCATGCGCCCGCTGAACATGGCCTTGAGCATGGTGTCATGGCGGGTTAGTGCCCGCACGGTGGTGTAGTACAGGGAGCCACCCACGTTGAGCTGGACGTACTTGTTGCCCAGCCCTCCTCCCTTGAAGCCGCTTAGCTTGGGCTTGGCCCCCGAGGCTGGGCACAGACAGGTATCCCCCGACATCTCCCGCTGCAAGTAGATGACCACACGGCAGGAGGTGGGCTTGGAAGGCTCCGCCGTGGTGGAAGGGGTCACGAGTGAGTGGCCAGGGGAGGCCAGAGCCTCATACTCTCAGTGCTGTGAGCAGGAGATGGGAGAGAACATGGAAGTCAGCAGATAGAGCCCCTCAAACCAGGAGGGGAAGACAGTAGGAACATGACCAAAGTCCTTCTCTCCCTCGGAAGCCCAACCACTCCCTGCAAAGGCCAAGTCCCCAGGCAAAGTGAGAAAGGCTTTCCTGCTGTCTCTATTGTCCCAGGAATCAGGGCTGGGAGCATAGTCTCCCAGGACCCTGCCCTGGTCACCGTACCAGACTCCCTGAGACTCAGCTCCACTCTGGGCGGCCAGGAAGACAAGCAAACCCTGGGAACTAGTCAGAGAGGGCCTGAGGAATGGATCACCCTGAGGGGACCAGTCAGATTTCAGTTATTTTCTTTTCAAGGATCTTAGGATCCCAGACTCCCAGCCAAGCCTACTGAGAATCCAGCCAGCCTAGGAGTTTCCCAGGAGCCAGAGGGACAGGATGCACTTCCTTCCTTTCTGCAGATTTCAGACTCAGGAGCAGCCTGCACCAGTCTCACTCTGGGTACAGTCAAGAGTCTGGCTTTAGAAGAAAAGTAAAAGCAGCTTCAGGAGAGAATGCAGTGAGCTGGGTTGGAGGAAGCTGGCCAGTGTTCTTGGCAGAGGTTACCTGGGCTCCAGGTGGGGCTTCCTGACCTTCCCCTTTCTTGGCACCAGCCTTGCCCCAAGTTCCTAAAATTGTCACCATTTTTTAGGGTAGAATAACTACAGGGTGGCTATTTTTGTTTCTTCTTCCTAAGAGAGACCTCAGCCCTATCTCTTCTCTTCCCTCCCAAGAAGAAAAGAAGAAAGGACTAGAAAAGACCAGATGATAAATCTAAAAACAATGAAGTAAGCTGGGCACATGCCTGTAGTCCCCAGCTACTCAGAAGGCTGAGGTGGAAGGATCGCTTGAGCCCAGTAGTTCAAGACCAGCCTGGGCAACATGGCAAGACCCCATCTCTAAAAAAATAAAAATAAAACAGTGAAATCGGAAACTAAAACACTAACAGGAGTTGATAGGAGAGAGGAAACAAAGGAGAGCAAAGCCAGGCCATCTCTCATGATTCAGATTCTGTGGTATGTTTTAGCTTTCTAAAGAATCACTAAAATTCATTCACTGAAGAAAAAGCATAATAGCTAACATTCATTGCATACTCACCATGTGCTGAGTACTATTCTTGGCATTTAATATATATTAGCTTATTTAATTCATTCAGCAATAAAACTATTGAGTGCCTACCATGCTAAGCAGTAGGGAATGATGAAAAGATATCGTCTTAGTCTTCAAGGATTTCCAAGAAGCATCATAATACAAACAAGAATTTTAAAAAGTTAGCGTTTATTGTGCCCCTGATATGTGCCAGGCACTGGGAATACATAAGAGAACAAATACAGAAGAGTCATGTCCTTATGAAGCTTCCATTCTAGTGGAAGGACACAGACTGTAAACCAGGAAATGAATAAATAAGCAGATAATTCTAGAAGATAATAAAATGCAATAAAGATAAATAGTGATAAGAGAATGATTAGGGAGAGGCACTAATTTAGACAGAAGGATAGGGAAAGCCTCCTTGGGAAGGTGACATTTCAGCTCAGGTTTCAAAAGAGCATTCTAAAAAGATGAAAGAGTAAGTGCAAAGTTCCTGCTATAAACAAGTTTTAGGAATAGAAATAAGGTCATGATGTCTGGTGCACTGAAAGCAGGGGGAAGTTGCTTTCATGTAAAGTCAGGGAAGGCAGGTGCTAATTGACATTAAAGAGTTTAGATTTCATACTAATTACAATATAGTATAGGAATCAATTGGAAGGTTTTAAGCAAATTCTCTCTCTCTTTTTGCTATGTTGCCCAGACTGGACTCGATTACTAAAGTAATACTCCTGCCTCCGCCTCCCTGAGGCCGAGTATGGATGATGGGGTATGGATGAGCTGAGCCCTCACCAGGAGACGGCCCAATGAGTAAGAAATATTAGAATGGTATGAGATCACCTTGCCTTTATCCACCCACTCCAAAGGAATAGATCCACCCTTTAACAGGTTTTAGCAAGTTCCTCATATATTTTGTGTCTAGCCCCAATTTTCCCAGGGTCAAAGAAAGCACACATACAAGTTCTCCAAAGCAAAGGAACTCAAAGGCCAGGCTTGCCGAGAGAGGAAGACAAATCCAGAACTAATCCTTTCCTTTCCTACAAAGCAATTGCTTTGAGCCCCTGGATGACGTCAGCTCAGATTCCGTCCAGACCAATGGGTTCCAGGAATTGTATGGCAGGTGACGCCCCAGAAAGTAATTCCAGTGAGAATAAAGTTTCCATTGATAGCCTCGGCTCTTCCTTCCGGAGTTTGTGTGTGGACGTCTGGGGATGCCTGGGGCTAGGGGCGGATCCATGACTCTCAGCGAAGCTAATGGGAACCCAAGCAGAACAAAGGGCAAACCACCGCTGCAGTGGAAAGGGGTGGGGTCTTAAAGGAAGAAGGACCCAGAAATCTGTCAGGCACTGGGGACAGCGGGGGTAAAGCTGATCTGGGCTAAAGTGGACGGATCTAGCAGAAATCCTAGATTTACAGGTAAGGCTTCATCCAAAGGGTCCTGTGGGAATTTAGCGACACCTAGCCTCTCTTGTGGCCAGTCTTCCCCAGCCCGGGCCACTCCTCACTGCCGAAAAACCCAGACCGGTTCTCACACCCACCCCCAGTGGAGAATTTGAGCTCTCCATCTTCCCTACGCCGTCCCACGCCTTTCCCCAGGACCCAGCAGGGCTCGCTGTCCTGTAGCCGGTGCCTGTCCATCCCGTCCCTTACGGCAGCGGCAGGCCCGGCTCTCACCGTCCCCGAGGGCGCTCTCCTCTCAGCTGGGTGGCGAGCGGACTCCGTGCAGCCCCTAGCCTGTGGCTGCCCGCCCGCCAGCAATCCCGGGCTGTGAGCTCATATCCTGCGCCCGCCGACTCCGCCCGGAGCCGCGTGCGGCCCAGCCCAGCCGGCCAGGGAGCCGGAGACTACAAGGCCCGGCATGCATAGCGCCCTGGGGGAGGCTGGGGGAGGCCGAATCCCCCGAGACTCTTCCGCCGCGAGAGCGCAGCTACTTCCGGCAGCCTTGCTGGCGCAAAGGCCTCTGGGTCTTGTGGACAGCTATCCCTCCTCCTCGGGCCTCTGTTTCCCAGCAGACTCTGTGGAATGTTAGTGCTTCCGATGTCAGGTAGTGACGTTATGGGTGAACTGGCTCTGTAGCCGTGGCAGCGGCCGAGGCGGGCTGGCCGGGGACCGGCTGCCGCTGACCGGAGTGAAGCTACCTGCTGACACATCAGCCGGGGCCGCAGTGAGCCACCGCTACCGGGCCGGGCAGGTAGGCTGTGACTTCGGGTCGGGGGTCGCAGGCGGACCCGGGGCGGAACCTGACAGGTCCATGCCCCCCCAGGCCGAAAGAGACGTGGGAATTCCGCCCGACTCTTAGGCGAGCGCTTTTGCACCAAGCTTAGGCCTGGGGTTTGGCGCGTGGTTGCTTGCAACGATCTTATGAGGAAACTGTGGCTCGGAAAAGTTCCAGGAATTTACATAGTAAAGGCAGAGCCAGCCCCATCACCCAGGCCTTCCTGACTTTCTTCCCAGTGCCCCTGCTACACACTATGGATGGAGCCCCCTCGTAGCAGTGCCTAGCAGGGGTCGGAGAGAGCCGGGGCGCAGAAACCACCCTCATGAGAGGGAGCTTAGTCCCAGCTCTTGTGCTGGGTGTTGCTCAGATGCTCAGACACACGTGTGGTGGTAGTTGGTAGAGATGTAATAGTCAGCTGTGCACCCTCTCCCTACACTTCTTCCATCTTATCTCATTAAACTGTCTCTTCCAATCAGACAGTCGGCCCAAGCCAGATTCATGGGAATCATGCTTCTCTCTTATCACTCATCCCCAAACCCCCTCATTCAATCAATCCATTGCTAAATGCTATCAAGTCGACCTACAAAACATCTCAACTCGGAACACTTGTCTTGAGCTGCAAACCTTGATTGCTGTAATAGCCTGTTGTCTGTTTTCACAGTCATTCATTCCACAAACATTTACTGAGTTCCCAATGTGTGTGGGTACTGTGCTAGGTGCTAGGGTTACAGTGATGAACAAGGTAAGTGTTGCCCTGCCCTTTGGTTCTGTGCAGTCTGTTGTCCAGGCTAAGCCAGATGGAACTTTCTAAATCTGATTATGTCACTGCTGAGAACCCACTGGCTGCCCATTACCCTTATGATTCAAGCTCATTACTGCAGCTTTCAGAGCTCTCCACAATCCAGCTCTAGCCTACCTGTCTAGCCTCATCCTGTTCCATTCTCCCTCTGTCACTGTATCACATTAGCCTTTCTGTTCTTGGAATGCATCAGATGTCTTAATTGCCTCAGGATCTTCACATATGCTTTTCCTTCTGCCAGAGTGCCTTGCTTCCTCCTTCACTTGAAAAACTTTTGGACATCCTTTAGGTCTCGAGAGTGTAAGTGTCACTTTTTCAGAAAGACGTTGTTGATATTCCATGCCCCCTCTCATGAATTATGTTCTCTTGCTGCACTTCACATGGCACCATGTGCTTTTCTTTATACTGTTATCACAATTTGTGATCATTTGTTTACAGTTCAGAGGCATTTTCTTCACTACTCCATCCCCAGAGCAAGGACTCAGTAGACCGTTCTGAATAAACGCATGATCTCAGGGAAGGGAGTGGAAGTTGAAGCAGATGTTTGCTTCCTCATGTTATTTGACTCTTTCTGGAGCAGCTGATCTGATTAATCACCTGGTAGCTGTTAAATACACTATGTGTGTAACTCACCTGGTAGCTGTTAAATACACTATTTATGTAACTAGAACCAGCAGGAAGACAGATTTTTTTTGTTGTTGTTCTTACTCTAGTCCCTGGGCTAGAGTGCCATGGTGTCATCATAGCTCACTGCAGCCTCAAACTCGGGTTCAAGTGATCTTCCTGCCTCAGCCTTCCGAGTAGCTGAGACTACAGGCACTCACCAGCACGCCTGGCTAATTTTTCTATTTTTTGTAGAGATGGTGTCTCACTCTTGCTCAGGCTGGTCTCAAACTCCTGAGCTCAAGCAATCCTCCCACTTTGGCCTCCCAGAGTGCCAGGATTACAGGTATGAGCCACTGTGCCTGGCCACGATCTCTGTTTTTAATTTTTTGTGTTATGTTCTTTTTGCAAAACGAGGGTATTTTCATCTGAGAATTCAGGCATTCTTTGGACTAGGAGTGCAGGGCGGCCTGGAATGGGAGAAGACATTTTTGTTGGTTCTCTGTTCCCTACAGAAAAATAAAATCCAAACTCCTTAGCTTGGCACACAGGGTCTTCCTGATCTGGCTCCAGCCCTATCTTTCTTTTCATCCCCTAGGTAGGATAGGCCCTTTCGGGTGACTCCAGGCCTTTGTCTATGCTGTTTTCTCTGCTTGGAATGACTTCTGTGGCCTCCTTACTTTGTACATTCTGGCTGAGGCTTCGTTCCTTTCTGTGTTTTCTGCTAGAAAGGGACTGACCCAACTTTGATTCCCAATTCAGGCAAGTGTACAATATCCTGTACATTGTGGGTAATATTTTTACTCCTGGCTTCTTATTTTAAGCCTAATTTTTAATTCACTCAGATTTCTCATTTGCTTTCTGTGTCGTTCTAGTATGTGAATTTGAAAAGTCTTTTTGGCTAGGCATGGTGGCTCATGCCTATAATCCTAGCACTCTGGGAGGCTGAGGCAGGAGCATCACTTGAGCTCAGGAGTTCGAGACCAGCCTGAGCAAGAGCAAGACCC
>VBSM01003215.1:33741907-33754061 GCA_008086735.1 Cheirogaleus medius | reverse complement strand
GCTTCCCAAGTAGCTGGGACTACAGGCATGCACCACTATGCCTGGCTAATTTTTTCCATATATTTTTAGTGTCCGGCTAATTTCTTTCTATTTTTAGTAGAGATGGGGTCTCCCTCTTACTCAGGCTGTTCTCGAACTCCTGATCTAGAGCAATCCTCCTGCCTCGGCCTCCCAGAGTGCTAGGATTACAGGCGTGAGTCACCACGCCCAGCCTATTTAGTGATATTTCTGAACAAGCACTTATCTGTTTTATCTGTGGGCATAATTTTTCAGTTTACTTGTCTGTCTTCCTCCAGCTAAACTATGCGCTCCTCCAGGGCGGGCACCATGTTGCATTCATCTTTGTACCCCCGGCATCTAGCAGTGTTGGCATATAGTAGGCACTCAAGAAATGTGTGTTGAATGAATGCTGCCTGTGACAAGCAACTGGACTTTATTCTTTCCTGACCCTTGCTCCTATGACACACCTCCTCCTGACTACCACTGTCACCCCTTCCGAGCAGAACTTCTCTAGGGAACTCAAGGGAAACAGGTGAGGCTCCGAAGGTAGAGGCAGAGGGAAGGGGGAGCCTTTGGAACATCTGGGTTTTTGGCACTGGTGTCTGGGGGCAGGAGTGGGGCTGGGCCGGATGCAGGTGTTTCCCTGGGTGGCTAGGAAGTGATTAGGGATTAAGGCTGGTTTCTTTGCAGCTATGGCCAAGGACATCCTGGGTGAAGCAGGGCTGCACTTTGATGAGCTGAACAAGCTGCGGGTGTTGGACCCAGAGGTTACCCAGCAGACCATAGAGCTCAAGGAAGAGTGCAAGGACTTTGTGGACAGTGAGTATCATTTGGGGAGCCACTGTTGCAACTGTGCCCTGCCCTCACCCCTGACCGCAGCCCTTGGCCCTGCTGGGATGAAGGTGCTAGCTCCCTGCAGGTTGAGCCTGGCCTCTCTGAGTCCCTTCCTATGTGCCACCCACATTGTCTGCCTGGCCCCTTCTTATGTTGTCATGTAGTCTCAGAGCACCAGTCAAACCAAACAGTGGGACGGGATAGGGGGTTGTTTTTACATATGCCATCTTTGGTTTTTTGCGCCCAGAAACCTTCAACTTCATAGGGGCAGAACCATGGCTTGGGGGTAGGAAAGAGATCTCCCATGATTTATTTAATGGGAGAAACAGTTTTGTCAGTGACAGGTTTCCCTCAGTAAAATGGGGTTCTGTCACATTGACGACACTGAAAAAAGTGATGCGAGATTAAGCACTTAAATGCTGTCAGCTCTTCATTCACTGTCATTACAGATGGGGAGTCCCCACCCCCACCATTCAGTGAACTCTAGTGTTTTATCTGTGGGCTAGTTCAGCAGCGGTGCTCACGTCCTGAGTAGTCCTGTTGTGGACGGCAGCTCTTCCTGTCACTCCTGGGGGAAGCAGGATGGGGTCCATCTGGAGGATGGGTCCACCAAGGGCCTGGTGCCTTTGTAGCCTGAGGTGACAGCAGCTGGCTGGCTCAGTGGGGACGTAAGGCCCAGGTACACCCCAGCCCAGGTGGACACTCTAGGTTCAGACCGATGGTGGGAGACTTAGGCCACCAGGCACCAAACTGTTTTGTTTTGTGATGAGGTCTCACTTCATCACCCAGGCTGGAGTGCAGTGGCATCACCATAGCTCACTGCAGCCTCGAACTCCTGGGCTCAAGCGATCCTCTCGCCTCAGCCTCCTGAGTACCTGGGACCACAGACGCCAGCCATGGAGCCCTAGCTGGGCTCCACACTATTTTGACACAAATTAGAAGGGGCAGTTAGCTCTGCCTTCTCATTGCCTCAGGGAGTACTGATATTGAGTAAATAAAACATTTTATTTTTTCTTTCCCTAAAAGAAATTGGCCAGTTTCAGAAAATAGTTGGTGGTTTAATTGAACTTGTTGACCAACTTGCAAAAGCAGCAGAAAATGAGAAGATGAAGGTAAGATGAGTATGTCTTCTGTCTACATCTCAGCCTGAGACCTTGGTTCACTAGCCTCTTAATCTTTCCACCCTCTTGATTTGAGGGGTGGGTGGGTTCCATGGATTCTTTTATTTAATTAAAACAAGATTTTAATAACAACTTCTGGTACAGTTTAACCTGTTTAACTTACATGCTAGTATACTTTGTCATTATTTCATCTTCAGAGATAGATGGTTTTATCCTCAATAAATGAAGGCTTGGACGGTATAGATGACTTGGTGAAGGGCACAGGTCAAGTGGCACTTGTGATGAGCCATTGAGTACCTGTGTGCCCAGGTACTCTGGCCTGCTTCAGAGCCACTGTCATATTCTCAGCAGGCACTTGGGGATCAGTAGATTAATCCTTCTGACTTACTCCAAAAGCTCCAAAGCTTTTGGAGTAAGTCAGGATTCTTTCCTCCCGAACACACTGACTTAGCTCCCAGACAGCCCCTCCCCACTTTGAACACCGAATGCTGGAGCCAGTTTTAAAGAAGCCATGACCTCCTTTGGCTGTCCTGTTTCCTAGGCCATTGGTGCTCGGAACTTGCTCAAATCTATAGCAAAGCAGAGAGAAGCCCAACAGCAGCAACTTCAAGCACTAATAGCAGAAAAGAAAATGCAGCTAGAAAGGTAAGAAGTCTAGACACAAAGCAAGTTCTTTACTCAACTGAGATTCTACTTTTCCTTCTGGAATGATCACTTCTCATTCTTCATCGTTTTCCCAGGAGTAGTATCTCACTTGTCATCCTGATTTGAAGATTTTTAAAATAAAATTACATTTAAAGGGAAGGAAATAGAAAATTTGTTAATATCAACCAACCTCTAGTAGCTTGAGCATGAAAGTTGAGGTAGCAAGGGGCCCCAAGATTGGCTGGCTCTCTGAAACGACTTTCCCAGGGCTGGAGATTTCTAATGGGTAGCCCTGGGTAGGGCTTTGCCTCTTCCTATCTTATTTCTTCCTTCATTCTGAACTCACCATTTCTTGAAATCATTTAAACCTCTGTTTCTTCTCTAGAATTAAGATTGGTTTATTTCATCCTTTTTCAGGGCTTTTAACAATTTTGTTTTTCAGGTATCGGGTTGAATATGAAGCTTTGTGTAAAGTAGAAGCAGAACAAAATGAATTTATTGACCAATTTATTTTTCAGAAATGAACTGAAAATTTCACTTTTATAGCAGGAAGGCAAACCCCCATCTCCAAACCAAAAACCCCATGTACCATTCCAGCAACTTGACTAATGATCTAAGCGTGTCACAGTGTGTGAGCACAGCCCTCTGAAGGAAGCACTGCGAGGCTGAGGGGCTCATTTGGGGCATCAGTGCACAGCGGCCACCGGAGGCCACGTAGTAGGGTCTCACCTCTTGCATTCTTAGTTTGAACTAAGCAGACTGTAAGCTTTGATCCTTTTTTTTTTGTAAATTTACAAAGCTTTGGAAAGAAAAGCAATAAATTGTTTTCAAATGGCTCAATTTACCTTTTTTCCTTGAAGTTATGTTTAACCCTTATGAGAGAACCCTGGATTCTATAGCCCCTCCGTCCACAAAGCAAGCCAGGCAGCGGTCAGCAGCTTTTATTTAGACCAGACACACAAGTCAGACACCACCACCACCACCAATCAGACCAGTACAACCTGTGAGCAAAACGGGCAAAAGCAGGGAATTGACTGGGACCTGTTGTGTACCATCTTTTAGTGTTGGCCTTGAGTACAGATTTAAAGAAAGCTAATGGAATACAAAGCACCGATGCGGAGAGACCCTATATGCACACAGTGGGTACGTCATGCCCAGCTGTCCTCCCATTTCCCTTCTCCTGAGAACATGACCACACTGTTACCAGGAAGGACACAGTTATCCACGAGGGATCAGGCCTGAGATGTCAGACTTCAGAGTAAAGGACTTATGCCAGGTGGTCTCTAAAAATAAGGAAGACTAAGATTTGGATACAGGATGACTTTTTTAAAAAAAATCTCTTCTCCTGGGATGACCTGTTTAAAACAGAAATAAACACTTTCTGGTTTAAAAACCATTTCTGACTGAAAGTCATGCTATGGCTTGAACTGTAAGGAAAGCAGTTCAAACCTCTTTTGCATAGTTCCCTCCCATCCCCCAGGGACAGAGGTGGGGACAAGAAAACATGGTAGAAATTTTAATGAATATTAAAGAGGCATAACTTCAAATTTTAAAATGGCCTCAAACATCCCATTATTCATTTTGCTGATTGGTGATATGCTGCAGAGAGTCAGAGTCAAGGGTTTAGCCACATGTGCTGTGGGTCAAATGACTCATGAACTTGTGAAGCAGGCCATGTTCTTGGAAGCTTATCCAGTTTCTGGTCTGGTCCTGCAGTTAGCAGTCCTGTAGTGGAACTTAGGCACGTAAGTGAGGTATTTGGCACCACTTTCCTAAACCCTAGCCCACACCCTCTGCCCACACTCAGAGATGATCAACCTCTTCCTCTCAGTGCCCTTGGAGGGGGAGGGTTTGACGGGCTCCTGCCACTGTCTTGCTCTTGTGTGTTGCTGCTGGTATGTTTCAAATGCTGCTGAAGACATGGGTTCGGTTTGGAGCTGTTTTCCTTGTAGTGAGTGCAATAGGCAACTGCCCCATGGGCTTCTCCCCTGGGCCAGTAGTGGTTTCATTTTTTTTTTCTTTTCTCATACTTGTAGTAGGGGCTCCGCAACATGAAAAGTAGAAGTATGAAAGGGATGAGTAAGTAGGGGGCATAGATGGTTACAAGGGTTAATCGTTCATGCAAAGTCTCAGGTCCTTTGAAACCACTGGCTTTGGAGAAATCCTCAGATAAAAGCGTGAAGAGAATTGGAACTAAAGTTGTCATGGTGTGAACTGAGTAGATGATTGCAGGGGTTCGTATCCACTTGCAGCTTCCTGAAGTAGAGGAAAAGAAAAAGGCAAGGGTGAGAGGTCTGCTTGGGACTCCAAGGATGTCCATGACATTCTCTACCCTGTCTCTGCTTGCCTGCTCCCCTCAGTCAAATCTTTCTGTTCCCTTCTCCAAGTGGAATGTCAGAACAAATGGAAAACTGGATGTTACACTGCTCAACATGCAAACTTACGTGACAGCTGGGACCCCAGCTCACTGGCAAAGAGCCAAGGGTGGGGGCTGGAATGTAATTCAGAAAAACTCTAGGGCAGTAAAACTGCCATTACCAGTTAGACCTAAACCCCTGTCCTGCAGTGTCTGTGCGTGAAATAATTACATACAGGTGAGATCAAGAGGTGGACTCAGTGACACTGGGGGACTCCAGTAGGAAATAAACATTTTCAGCTGCACTAGGTTAGGTACCAAGTACACAGGTATGGCCACCTTCTTTATAAAAGCATTAAGTATATGAGTACACTGTAAGAATACATTTTTTTTTTTTTTGAGACACAGTCTCGCTCTGTTACCCAGGCTAGAGTGCCATGGCATTAGCCTAGCTCACAGCAACCTCAAACTCCTGGGCTCAAGCAATCCTTCTGCCTCAGCCTCCCGAGTAGCTGAGAATACAGGTATGCGCCACCATGCCCTGCTAATTTTTTCAATATATTTTTAGTTGGCCAATTAATTTCTTGCTATTTTTTTTAGTAGAGACGGGGTCTCGCTCTTGCTCAGGCTGGTTTCGAACTTCTGACCTTGAGCGATCCTCCCGCCTCGGCCTCCCAGAGTGCTAGGATTACAGGCGTGAGCCACTGCGCTCAGCCTGTAAGAATAAATTTTAAATGAGAAGTTAAGCCCTTTAGAGATTAGCTGGATGCTACTGTTTATAAGTCAGTATGATACTATCCAAAGCAGAAAAGTAAAAAGCCAATGATAACAGAAATTAATTCTGTGGGGGGGAAAAACAAAAGGGAACCAACTCATCCTTTAAGTGGCCTCAGGGGGTATGTGTGTGAGAGAGATTGCCATGTAACTGAAGCATCCACAGCGCCCACACATAGTCTAGGCTACATTAATGTCCCCTTTACAAGATCTATCCTGGCTATTTCCCCAGATCCGACGGCCCCCTCATACAAACTACGGGACCACTCCTCTCTCCCTTGGAGATACTTTTCCAAAAGATTTCTGAGCAAAAATGGGACCTTCCTACCATTTACCAACCTTTGAAGAAGGCATATGTTGCAAAGGGAAAGAAAGGCAGCTGAAACAGAAGCTCGCAGAACAAGAAGGACTTAAACCACACTGGAGGATTCTGTAGCAGAGGGTCTTTGAACTCCTTGGTGTACCACTTCAGCAGGTTTCTAAACTGGAAAAAGACAATGATCATGATGAAGGATAGCCACCTGGCCCGGAGAGGCTCGGCTCCAACTCATTTGAAGATCCACTGGATGAGCCCGTCGTTACTAAGCCCCCTTGGCAGATGGCACACCCAGCTTGCTTTTGTGATGTGGCGTAGACATAGTCATTTAGTAAAATCTTACTAGCCCTAACACAAATGCTACCTTCTCTGAAGTTTCTCTCAACTCTTCTAGCTCCTCCTTTGTGCTACCCAGCATTTGTTCATAGCCCTGTGACAACATATATCCAGGTGTCAAGACACATATCCACTGTCAAGAACCAACAATAATCCAGGAGTTTGAGGTTGCCGTGAGCTAGGCTGATGCCACGGCACTCTAGCCTGGGCAACAGAGTGAGACTCTGTCTCAAAATATAAACAAATAAACAATAAGTACCTGGCACTTGGTAGGCTCTCAGGATGTTCACTGAATGAACAAAAGTGACATTTCTGCCAACAATATCATTCTTTGTTTTTTTAAAAAAAAGGGAAAACCATCCTGACATTTTTCCTTTCACAAAATACACCATACACCAAAGGCCAAATTCCCTCGAATACAGAAATGAAATCAATTTCCCTCTCCTTTTTTTTGTGGGGGGGGAGAGGGAGGTGGTGATGGAAAGGGAGGTAAATCTAACCACTGTGGGGATATAATTTTGGACGCTTCAACGCCAATATCGCAAATAAGTCCCTTATCATTCTTACTTCCCCTAATTCTAAATTTTTTTCTCTGAGGAGACCAGTAGGGTATTAGTGGAAGAACCAAGTCTGCCCCAACCCACAAACTACACATCTAGGCTGTGCAAGTCTTGAGACTTAGCGGTCTCTGTTTTAGCTTGGGCCCCACCCTTATAATCACCCTGTCGAATAAAAAGATGCAGATCCACGTAGACGTGGCTACAGGCAAAGGAAGGAGGCAGAGATTGAGGCTGCCCATTTTCTGCTTTTATAGGAGCCCAGCCGCTCGGGCTCTCAGCTTTACGTGGACTACTTGAAAGTCTGTCGCATTTAACCTTCTGGAGGTGGCCTTGTCCTGACACACATGCCTTCAAAGCCAAGTATGTCTTGATATTAAGACGAATAAAAGCAACTCCAGGGTAAGAATTTATCATACGATAGAAAATCCAAGGACATTTTTCCTGTTAATTTTTAATCAAAAGATAAAGGCTCACTGTTGTGAAATAGAGGCCTCACCACTGCAAGTGAGCTTTAAGCAAATATCCAGAAACAAACATTCTGTTGGCGTAATATTAATTTCAGAAAAGCTCTGGCTAGATAACCAATTTATTGACCAATCTCTAATTCATACTTGATTTGAAATGAAAAGTCATGGCAATATCCCTTGCTTACTCCTAAGCACTTCTGAGGACAGTAACGTGGTGGGAAATACTCGTAAAGATTAAGCACTCTCCCTTCTCCAGGGCTCCATTTCCTCATCTGGAAAATGAGCAACTTGGAATAAATGTTTTTAAGATCCTTTTTTGCTTGTTAGATTACTTTTAAAAACACTGGAGGAAACTACCTGTTTTAAAAGATTTACCGTAGAATTTAAAAGGCATTCTGGTCCATTTGAACTTCATTTTCTATTTAATTTGTATAGAATCTCTCAGATCCACCTACTTCATAAACTGAGGCAGACTTACACAGTGCTATAATTTCTAAGGGCTGCAGAATGAGACTAGCAAACTTCAAAAATAATCTAATCAACCAGCTCTCATATTCAGTTAGGACCCAGTCACTTGTCCACAGTTATATACCAGCTACCTAATGCCAGGAGGCGGCCCAGGTCCCCAGGAGAGTGGTGGGGAGTGTGGGACCTGGGGCAGAGTGCCTGGCTCTGGGCAAGGCAAAATTTTTCTACACTTCTATAAAGTAGGGCCAGTAATAATGCCTACCTCGCTGTTGTAAGATGAAATGAGCTAACACAGATAGTCTTTAGAACCATGGCTAGCACATAAGATTACTTAATTGAACATAATACTGGAAGATGTTCAAGTTTAATTCTATTAAAATCACAGCATGTAACTGGCCATAAATATCAGATTCTCCAAAAAGGTATTAGTAATAAAACTATGTCCATTTATACCCGACTCATATTTGACTCAACTCACCATTGTTATCCATGAAAAGATTCACCTGGCCTGCACACTGGCTTTCTAAACCAGAGGTTGCTACTGAACAATCTTGCACTTTTCTAATTTAGAATGAGAACACAGACTGATTTCAGATCTAGATAGATGCTCACCTGCTTTTCCTTACATTAACAGAAGCAATGTTACCCAGCTGCAAATGATAACACAAAATGCTTCCCATCCTCTCCTTCCTATGTTCCAATCCAAACTAAATTATTTTACTGTTTCATAATAGTTTTCCAAGTGTTGATTTGGTTCAAACCACAAAAAAATTTTAATTTGCAAATTTCAGCCCAACCATTATGTGATCTCACACAGGCTTTTTTAGTTCTAGGGAAAAATTCCTTCTATTTAGGGAGGAAAAACAACAGATGTTAAATTTTGGTATTTTTCAAAGAGAATCTGAGAATAACTCAAGGCTTTTATTGTTATTTTCCCCATAGAGAAGCAACAAAATCATCATTCCTTACCTCAAAGCAGCAAGTGAACAGTGGCACAGGCCTTCCAAGCCAAGATGCCCCCGTGCTAAAGCCTTCAAACACCCTCAGACAGAGACACAGAGACACCCCCCCCCCATACACTTTCTGGCCAGATCCTGCCTGCAGTAAGACAACATTAAAAAAATAAAGCTGAGACAATTTTACCAAATCGAATTTGTACATTTAAATGGGGTCTTTATGATGCTGGGCACCTTTTCATTGTGTTTTGTGAGTGGTGAACAAGGACTTGTGGGAGAATGGCACATTCAGGAAGGATAAAGGAACCAGCGGCTGTCAAGTTTGGAAGGTCTGTATGGACTAACATGCTAACTACCAAGTATTAAAGGGACCCATAACATCAGAGATTGTAAACAGGCAGCCTGAGTTTTTTTGGCCATATAGGTTCCAAAACTGCAGATATGGCAACACTATAGCAGGTTCTCCTATTTTCAGGGAACCAATGGCCAGCACAGAGCTGCAATGACGTCTTTAGAAAGAATATGCACTATCTGGCCTTCTGGCAGGCTGAATAATGGCCTCCAAAGATATCTATGTCCTAATCCCTGGAACCCGTGACTCTTTATTTGGCAAAAGGGACTTTACAGATACATGATTAAGTTAAGGATGTTAACACAGGGAGATTTTCCTGGGTTATCTGGTGGGCCCTGAATAAGCGTCCTTATAAAAGTGAGGCATAAGGAGATTTGACCACAGAAGAGAAGGCGGTAATGTGACAACTTGAAGCAGAGACTGAAGTGATGCAGCCACAAGCCAAGGAACATTGACAGCCACCAGAAACCCGAAGAGGCAAGGAACAGATTCCCCCCTAGAAACTGGAAAAGGAGAAACCGGAAAAGGAACCAGCCCTGCTGATACCTTGATTCTAGCCCTGTAAGGTTCAAACTTCATTTCAAACTTCTGACCTCCAGAATTATAAAAGAATGTCTGTGTTAAGTCACTACATTTCTGGCAACTTATTACAGCAGCAATAGCAAACTAAAACACTCTGCATATATTTGAATTCATAATTTAACCCAAATCTCTTATATGACTATAAGTCATATAAGACTTATAAGTTGAGACTATAAAGCCCTGACCTGCCCAAGACAACCAACCAGTTCTTGGAAGAACCAAGTCCCCAGACTGCTATCCAATGCTCTTGCCACACACAACTACGCTTTTTTTCAAGGAAAAGGTCAGAGGTCTTCCCATTTATTCCAAGTTCTAGAAGCAAAAAAAAGGAGAGTTATGGGGGAAACATTCTTGAGCAGTGGAAGAAGGTTACAGTGTCCAGAAAAGAAGAAAAAGAAAAAACAGGAGCTCTGAAGGAAAAAAAAAAAAAAAAGCAGTAAAGCAAAGTTTAGGGTCAAGAATGCTCTCCAGCAACAAGGAAATGGCGCTTTTCACCTTTATTTTGTCTCAGGGGATCTTTCTTACTCAAACCAAATATTAAAAGTGATTTGAAAAGGTGTCATTAATTTAGTCCTGAGCTTTTGAAGTTGCTGAATCCTGATCTTGAAGCAGTGACGATTGGTGAAGGCCCAAACTGCACCAATCAAGGTGCCAAACTTTTAGACGGGCCTAATTCTACTCGGATTTTTTTCTCCGGGATTAGACTGGTATTTTATAGCCCTTCCGAAAAACACAACTTTAAAACAAATCCAACACGTGATTTTAGACACTGGCTACTTCCCTCCAACACCGACAACTGACCAGAGGTGGAATCGTGGGAGCCTTAAACATACCCAGGGAAGAAATAAAAAGGAACAAAGCATTTGCCCTTGCAGCCTGGGAGAACGGTGTGGGATAAGGAAAAAGCCCGAAGAAGACATCCAGGTGAAGTTAGGTAAGGAGTAGGTCGGAGAATGGGAAGGGCCCAAGGCAGGCGGGAGGGGAAAGGGGACAGAACTGGACCCCTGGACGGGCGAGGTGGGGGAGGGGAGGGGACGCAGGGGCGCGACCGCACGTGCGGACGGGTCTCAGACTGGCGACCCGCGGGCCGGGACAGACCGGGCACCCCTCACCTCGTCCGGGTAGAGTTCGCGCGGCAGCACCACCTGCAGGTCCATGAACAGCGTGATGGGGATGTGGCTGAGGAAGTAGACGCCCAGCAGCAACTCCACGCAGCGCCTAGCACCCGAAGCTCCCATCGTCCGTCGGCTGGGGCTGGACCCGCTTGGTGTGGGAAGAAGCGCCGCTCCGCGCAGTCCCGGGCCCGGCGCCTCGGCCGCCGCCCCGCCCTCCTGGGGCTATGCAGGCCTCTCCCATTGGCTGACGGGGAGCTGGGGCGCGTGGGCAGGGGGCGGGGCTCCCCGCAGGGCGCGCCAATTGGCTCGTCTGAGTGTAGCGCGTAGAGAAGGCGTTCCACAAACTGTTTCCATTGGCCGCCGGACGTGCCGCGTGGGCTGGGGCTCAGCCACGTCGGACGGTGAGCGTGCGCGGCGTGCTGATCCCGGATGCTGGAAGGCGCGCGACGGCCGGGCGTGTACGCGGGGCGCGTGGTGCGCTGGGCTCGGGGCGGCTGTTGGGGGTGGTCGCTTTCGCCCGTGACTCCATTCACTCACTCCGTTCGCGTAGTGTGGGCCGGGGCCCGCTAGTGCTGGGCAGTGGCGCTCCCAGCGCAGGGGGTGGGCCACAGAGCGTGGCCGGCAGACAGGCTTTGTGGTGCGCGGGATCCCGGTGCGGCGGGGGTGGGAGCCTCATTTAAAGCCGCAGAGGAGACAGACTCGAGCGACGTAGTAGGAGGTAAAATGACAGGACTTGATGATTGGCGTGGAGGATGAGAGGGATCAAGATTCGTTTACGCATTCAACAGATACTGATCTTCCACTCTCCGCTGGGCCCGGGTCTGGCCTGGAGCGGGATAGATGGGGCTGTCGTTTGCTGCGGAGGGGAAGTGAGTACAGGGACAGATAATTCGGTTTTGGCCATGCTGACAGTGAGCAGTCTGCGGCATATGAGTGGAGGTGTCTAGTAGGTCTTGGGTGAACCTGTCTTGACATGTAGATTTGTGAGGCATCAGCGTTTGATGGAGAGCAGAGGCCTGGAAGAAGATCCTAGCCCAGCTCCAGCCGCAGGGGTCATGGGAAGAGGGGACTGAGATAGCGATGGACCAGCAAGTGTGATGTCACCGGGAGGGAGGGAAGGTAAGGCGTGTCAAGTGCCCACCAGTGCCCCTGTGGAGAACACGTGTGGTGTGGTGGGGGCAGGAACCAGGTAAGAGCAGGGCAAGGAGTAAGAAAGTGAGGAAATGGGCCGGGCGCGGTGGCTCACGCCTGTAATCCTAGCACTCTGGGAGG
>VBSM01003215.1:33722750-33738841 GCA_008086735.1 Cheirogaleus medius | reverse complement strand
CCTGAGCTCAAATGATCCGCCCACCTCGGCCTCCCAGAGTGCTAGGATTACTGGTGTGAGCCACCGCGCCCGCCCGGCCTCACAGCTCTTAATCTGATGAGGTCAGATATGTCTTAGGATGCAAATGGCCCTGGGAGAGGTCACCTGAGGAGGACAGTGTGGAAAAGTGACTTTCCTGTCCTTATGAGAAGAGACAATGTTTAGCGCTTTTTGAAAATTATTTGTAATGACACAAACACCATTAGTCCAATAATCGACCCCATCGTGGTAGAAAAGGAATTCTAGCATTGTGACCCCAGCTGAAAGATGCCTGAAGTCCCGGCCATACTGGCCACTTTCCTCTTCGGCAGCAACAGTACAAAGCTCTTTCCTCGGCTCTCTTGCTTTTGCTTCACTTTGTTCTCTACTTAAAATGTACCCACCCTTCTCCCCTCCTCCATCCCTATGTATTTCAATGCCCAGTCGAGGGCCACCCAGTTGCCTGTTTTGGTGGCACTGTCTCTAAAAGTCTATCCCTTTCCACCATAAGCAGTGCTGGTCTGAGTCCATGTCTGTGGGTGTGTCCCCAGCAGATCGCAGGTGCCTTGAAAACAAGGACTGTGCCTTATGCACCTTGACTTTACCACCATGTAGCTGGGGCTCATCGTTAAGCAAACTAAATATGAAAGTGGGACTGCTCTGGCACACGCAGGCTGTCACCTAGTGTAACGGTGAGAAGGGGACACTGGTGTACGGACAGCCAACCAATGGCGCGATGTAGCTGTATCAGGTTTTGAGAGGTTCTGCTGCAGTGGAAAATGATAAGACCTGGAAAGCTGCTGGCGTGTCAGCAGATGGCTTCCCACGGCAAGGCCCAAGTGCAGGTGTTCATTAACGAAAAGCTCAGATTCGGTCAGCACTGGAGGCACAGCAGGGGGCTGTGCGGGGAAAGTCAGAACGATCTCTTGAGGTCTGTGAGTTTCACGGAGACAGAGGGCAGCTGGCTAGCTGGCTTGGGCTGTCTTAAGTGATCACCTCATTTTCATGTCAAAGAATCTGTGACCTGGTCAGAGAGAGAGAGTCGGTGAAGGTTAATTCTGAGACAGAAGACTTCATTTAGGTTTTAAAAATACTGCTTTATCTTGATTACTGAGTTTTCTTAGCACCCACTTAAGTTGTGTGCCTGAGGTAAGTGTCTCTCTCAACTCACCTAGTCCTAGCAGGGCCTGATTATGAGCTCTGGGAAGCTAAGAAGCCAACAGACTTGATATTAGGGCAATAGGGAGACAGTGGGAGTTCTTGAGCAAGGCAGTTTAGGATTACAATAGTGTTTTAGGAAGACTTATCTGGCTCCAGTGTGCAAGGTGAACTGGTGGGGGAAGGCTGGAAGAGGTTGGCATTTGTATACTACGTCAGATATTTCTAGAAGTATGGTGCTTAAAAAAAGGAAAATGCTGGAGGTGTCAGAATCAGGTGTTTTCGAGATAGATGTCTCTCAAATACATCTGGCAGTGGAAGGGGCCCATTTAATGGAAGAGTTAACATTTCTCATTGTGGAGTGCTTGCTATCTACTAGAGCAAGGGTTGGTAAACGTTTTCTGCAAAAGGCCAGACAATAAATATTTTAGGCTTTTTGGGCCAGTCTCTGTCCTGACTACTCAACTCTGCTATTGTGTGAAAGAAGCTATAGACAATATGTAAATGAGTGAACGTGGCCACGTTCCCATAAAACTTTATTAACCAAACAGGCAGTGGGCCTGATTTTACCTGTGGCAGTCAGTTTACTGACACCTGCTTTAAGACAGTGGCATCTTAGTCAAGGTGTCCTGGCCACAGGTTGTAGCTAGCAAGGGGAAAGGAAGCACAGAGGGGATGCTTCCATCGTGCCAAAGCCTAGGCTCGGAAGTGGCACCTGCCCTTCTAATCACAGGCACCCACATCTTACCACCAGGGGGTCTGGGAATGTGGACTAGTCATGTGCCTGCAGAGAGGGCAAGGAGATTTCATCAGTGTATGAGCCAACTTTGCCACAGCTTCCTATAGGGGCAGTTTGAGAACCTTCATGGAAGGCATGTTCAAATACTCAGAGGAATTTTGGTGAGCCTTCACTATATGGCTCCATCTATTAATATTTGAGATCTCTAAGAACCCCCCCCACCCCCGTTTAGGAAAAACTATTTCCCAACCACTAATATATGGGGCAAAGATCATCAGTAGATACCACTGGCTGAAAATCTGTTGAGGAATAAGATGTGGTCTCAAAATCTCTCTATAGATCACTTATTACCAAGAAGGGACTTTACAGTGGAGAGATCTGGCAATCACAACCCTGAGCAAATGATACTTTGTATCACCAGAAGTTAGACAAACTAACATTTGTGCTTCCTGATTTGATGGAACAGGAAGTACTCCTACACTTCACCTCACTAATAGACTTTCCAAAAATGTTTAACCCGAAACTAAACATCAGAAAATAAAACAAATACAAATCTTTGTGGCATATTCTACATGACAATTGGCCTCACATTTTTGTAAATACCAATGCGAGGAACTCTCCTATATTAAAAAATACTAGAAAGACTTGACAATCAAATGCAAGATGTGATCCTAGGTTGGATCCTGAATTGAAAAAACCCCAAATGAAACACCTATAAATGAAATTTTTAGGTACAATCACTTGAATATGTAGGGCATATTAGGTAATATATCAATTGTTAAATTTCTTAGAAACGATAATGGAATTGTAGTCACATAGGATAATGTCCTTGTTTTAAGAAGATACACAGGTGAGGTTTCATAATATTTCAGTGAAACCAAGAAAGTACATATATTTGTATATATAAAGGTACACATATGTACATATTTGTATATAAATAGACTAATAAAGCAAATGTGGCAAATTGTTTAAACTGGTGAATCTAGATAAACGGTATATGGATTTTCATTATAGTAGTTCTTTCTACTTTACAATAGGTTTGGCATATTTTGAAATAAATAGTTTTTGGCAGGACAGAGATAGACAAGCCTAACTGTCTTTTCAAAGGGAAAAAACTTCTTTCTTTATTAAATAGCATTATCAATGTTTTTTTTTAAACAGAACTGGAAACTTAATTCTATATTTAATTTTTAGATTATGTTTTTCCAGAGGACTTTATTTAAGTATAGAGTTTATTTGAGCTCAAAGCTTGAGGATGGACACTCAGCATTATAGATTCAAGTTGCACTGCCCCCAAGGACTTTAAAGTTTATTATAAAATCTTAAGGAATACCTTAAAAACCTAATGGAACTAATAAATGAGTTCAGCCAGGATGCAGGATATAATATCGATATACAAAAATCAACCATATTTTTATATGCTACCAAGGAACAATCTGAAAGTGAAATTAAGAAAAGTCCATCAAAAAAGAATAAAATTCTTAGGAATCAATTTAACAATGAAAGTGTAAGACTTGTACACTGAAAACTACAAAACACTGTTAAATGAAAAGCTAAGTAAATGGAGAGACATCCCCTGTTCATGAACTTAATGTTAAGATGGCAATATCCCCCAAACTGATCTACAGATTCAATGTGATCCCTCTCAAACCTCAGCTGGCTTTTTTGCAGAAATTGACAAGCTGATCCTAAAATTCATATGGAAATGCAAGGAACCCAGAATAGCCAAAAGAATCTTGAAAAAGAAGGAAGTTGGAGGACTTACACTTGCTGATTTCAGAACTCACTACAAAGCTACAATAATCAAGACAGAGTGGTCCTGGCATAAAGATAGACATATAGGTTGATGGAACAGAATTAAGAAATAAACCCCTATATGTATAGTCAATTGATTTTCTGGGATAGCACTTTATATATTTTGTATATATTTAAAATTATGGTAAAATATACATAACATAAAAGTTGCCAATTTAACCATTTCAATTGTACAGTTCAGTGGCATTAACTACATTCACATTGTGCAAACATCACCACTATCATTTCCAGAACTTTTTCATCTTCTCAAACTGAAAAGTCTGTAATCATTAAACATTAATTCCTCACTTTCTCTCCTTCCTTCTCAGCCTCTGGTAACCACCATTCTACTTTCTGTCTCCATGGATTTGACTATTCTAGGTACCTCATATAAGTAGAATCATACAATATTTGTTCTTTCCTGTCTGGCTTATCTCACTTAGCATAATGTCTTCAAGGTACATCCTTGATGTACATGTATCAGAATTTCCTTTTGTTTTGAGCCTGAATAATATCACATTGTATGTATATATCACATTTATCCATTCATCCTTGATGAACATTTGGGTTGTTGCCACCTTTTGGCTATTGTGAATAATGCTGCTATGAACATTGGTGTACAAATACCTGTTCACGTCATTGCTTTCAATTTTTTTTTTTTTACAGACAAGGTCTTGCTCTGTCATCCAGGCTAGAGTGCAATGGTCTGATCATAAGCTCACTGCAACCTTGAACTCCTGGGTGCAAGTGATCCTCCCACCTCAGCCTCACAAGTCACTGGGACTACAGGCGTACACCACCAGGCCTGGCTAATTTTATTTATTTTTTACAGAGACAGGGACTCACTACATTGCCCAGGCTGGTCTTCAACTCTTGGCCTCATGAAATCCTTCTGCCTTGGCCTCCCAAAATGCTGAGATTACAAGTGTGAGCCACTGTGCCCAGCCTCAATTCCTTATATATATACCCAGAGTGGAATTGCTCGATCATTTTTGAGGAACTGGCATACTGTTTTCCATAGCGTCTGCACCATTTTACATTCCTACCAGCAATGTACAAGGGTTCCAATTTCTCCACATCCTTGCCAATATTTCTATAATATATTCTGATAATTTTTAATCATTTGCTTTAAATATGTTTTTGCCAGAACTTTATAGCTGCAGATTCAGGCTAATTCTAATTATGGAAAATGTCTACCATGTAAACTAATTGGAAAGTCCTCACTGGCAAACCAAGCAGTCAAAACAGATTTACCTTCTGTTGGAAGAAGTTTGTGTTCATTTTATACATGTTTCCACAAAAACTATCTTCACTTCTCAATTTTAAGACAGGCACAGCTGTGCCATGAATTTGCTGCCTGGAAGAAAGAAAATACTGCCAGTCTCAGTATTTTTCCTAATGCTCTCTTTGGTTTACTTTCCAAGAGTTCTCTCTCAGGATTGATGGATTATGAAGTAGTGAGATGAAAGAGGTAACAGTCTTTATAAACAAAAACTGTTTCAAATTTTCCCTTTAGTTGGCAACCCAGGAACACTGTGTGCCACATTAATATCTAAGATGTATAAGAAGTACATATTTCTTTTGTAAGTGGGAGAATGATGAAGAGGGAAGGGAGGAGGAAATCCTGAAGGGAAAGAGAATGGGGATGGAGGAAAAAAGACAGTGATATTAACTCTCTTAAGAACCTATGTGCCCATGTACCTCCTGGAGAGTCCTCAATTATCCTCAGGGCTGTGTGTATCCCAGTTTAAAGAATGCTGCTGTAATTTATCACCCCCACCCCCAAACAAGACATTATTATTTTATGCAGTCTGTGATGCTTAATTTTCCCCACATTCTCACCAATTTCTTTGTTTACTATTCTTGCACTGGAGATCTGCTTTTAGTTATTACTTTTCTTTTTTTTTGAAGTAAAGTAACTGCCCTTTAGAACTGCCTTTGGTGAAGCTCTGTTGATAGTAAATTTTTCTGAAAATGTCCCAAAAGTTGTCTTAATTTCAAAATTCATGCAAATTTTACATTCTATTCTTAATATATCTTTTATTTTATTTTAATTCTTTTTGAGACAGAGTCTCACTCTGTTGCCCAGGCTAGAGTGCTGTGGCGTCAGCCTAGCTCACAGCAACCTCAAACTCCTGGGTTCAAGCAATCCTTCTGCCTCAGCCTCTTGAGTAGCTGGGACTACAGGCATGCACCACCATGCCCGGCTAATTTATATATATATATATATATATATATATATATATATTTTAGTTGGCCAATTATTTTCTTTCTATTTTTAGTAGAGACAGAGTCTCGCTCTTGCTCAGGCTGGTTTCTAACTCCTGACCTTGAGCGATCCACCCGCCTTGGCCTCCCAGAGTGCTAGGATTACAGGCATGAGCCACCGCGCCCAGCCATCTATTCTTAATATATCTTTTAATATAAAATATTTAAATAACATACCATAGCGGGAAAACAAAATAAAAATTCTAAACCTTATGAGCCATTACAAGAGATTACCTCCTTCTGGTTTCTTAAGCTGCACACAAATTGCAGATGATTCCAGCCCTAACTTATCTGTCCATACTGACTCTACTGGCCTTAGGAATTCCATTTTTGCAATTCCCAATAATAGAGAAATAAGACACAAATCCCATTCGTTTGGTAATAAGCAGGTCAAAATATTTTCTCTAATATTTATATGCGAAGAACTTTAGTTTCAAAATGTTCTATGTGCAACTCATAGATGTTAATGATGTAATTGTAAATGATGAAAGCTGGTGTTCTTATTTAAGCATTATTGATATTAATAAGGCTTCCTTATAAGCAATTCTTGCTCTTAGTAAGTATTCAAAATATTGTTGAATGAATAAACTAATAAATATATATGTATTAATTTATATGAGTTAGAACAGTCAACTCTCCCATGCTGGGAAAAAAAATCCATCCATTTTGCTAAATAAAGAAAAGATAGGGAGAAGTACATGCCATCTCCAAACTCAAGAGCAGTGTTGCTTTATCTGGCCTCAGGGAAAGTATTCTGAGGTTAGGCAGTCTGATTTCAGGCCTTGATTCCACCACCAAGCTGGGACTTCTTCCTTAGCTAGAAGTGCCTTTAGGCTGCTAGGGTTAGGAGGCAGAAAGGAAGAACAGGGAGGGAGTCAAGTCCCTTGACCAGTCTACTTCATACAGAGCAATCTACTTTTATTAATATATCAGACTTCAATATATTAGAGTAAGATTTCACATGAAAATCGGGTTCTTTGCTTCAAAAGAAAAAAAGTTTGAAAACCACTGGATTAGAGAAGCTAAGGTCTGGAAAGACTTCCATATTTTAACTTATTTAAAATAACAATTTCGTTTTACAATTTTATTAACAATTTCTTTTTACAGGGGAAATTGTCCCTTTTTAACATTTTTAAATTTTTCTTAAGTGATAGGGCCTTGCTTTGTCACCCAGGCTGGAGTATAGTGGCTCACTGTAACCTAGAATTCCTGGGCTCAAGCGATCCTCCTGCCTTAGCCTCCCAAGTAGCTAGAATTACAGGTGTGTGCCAGCACCTGTAATTTTTTCTTTTTTAGTAGAGGTGGGTCTCACTGGGTTTCCCAGGCTGGTCTTGAAATCCTGGCCTCAAGCAATCTTCCCACCTTGGCCTCTCAAAGTGCTGGGATTACAGGATGAGCCACTGTGCCCAGCCAATTAATTTATTTATTTGAGACAGGGTCTTGCTGTGACTCCCAGGCTGGAGTACAGTGGCACGACTGTAGCCTTGGACTCCAGGGTTCAAGCCATCCTCCTGCCTCAGCCTCCTGAGAAGCTGGGACTACAGGGGCAAGCTACCAGAACTTGATATTGTATATATTTAAATCATGTCTTTGATATCCATTAACTAAGTTTTCAATATGTTTTTGTCAATCTAAAATTTCTTGGAAGATTTAAAAACAACTAATTTCCTCAAAGATCAAACTGGAAATATAAATAGGAAAAGTCTCAAAACTTTGGAAAGTCAGGATACAAGCTGTACTGAAGAGAGAAAACAAAGGGAAAAAAGTGAAATAAAACAGATGAGACATCTTTTTCAAATGTCACATTTAATGTTTTCACCACTGTACTTCAAATCTACATTGTACAAAGTGACCAGAAAGTGTGCCACGGTAATTGACCAACCTCTGAGATTGTACCTTTCACACCAGTGTCTTCTTGGGCTCTTTTGATACTAAACACGTTTCTCATTCAAGTGAATTGAAATGCTTCAGTTGGGTTGATTCTCAGGAGCCTCATAAAAAAAAACAAAGATATTGCACCATCTTTGTTTAGTAATTCAATGTTTGTTTCTTTCACAGCAAATAATTACTTCATTGAAGTTAAAACTTCCAAACATAACTTATTAATAGTCTTCAAATTCAGCTCAGATCACTCAAGATGAAAATACTCTGCTAAATACAGATAACTTACAATAACTTTAACAGTTAATTGTCCATAACACACACCAAGGTTTTTTCCTAGACCAATTTTAAGACGATCCATTAGTATTCCTTGTACAGGTGAAAAACGATCTTCAATTTTCTTGTCTTTTTATTTTTAATATAAAAGTTGGAAGGGACATTCAAGTTTCAAGTCTCCACATTGAACTTAAAAAAAAAAAAATAGTCATCATCAGCATGTGGAGGTAAACAAGCCAAGTTGTATAACTCCAGGAGGTAGAGGCCTTCAATTTGTATTCATATATACATATGCACAGAAGAATTCAGTGTTTCAACAGCAAAAAGAATTTGTCAAAAAGTAATAAGTTATTTACTACTGTGACATTTCAAGACTCCCACAGCTTTGCCTAAGGACACAAACACATTTGACATAATTCCCTATGTGCCTTTTTTTGTGGCTTTAAATTTTTTTAAAATTTGTTTTTGTCTTTTATTCATTATTTTTTTACTGTCCAGTGCAGGAAAAGTCTCACAAAATTTCACAGACCTAAAATGTGCAAGCTAGTTCTCTCTCTATACAGTAAAGTTGGGATTCTTTTGAAATTAGCCCAGAAATGAATTATTTACACACATGAAAGATGCATGCTTGGGGTTCTTTTATGTAAGAAAGAGCAGAAAAACTTCTAATAAAAATAGATTAAATATATATATATATATATATTTATACTGGGTGAGGAAAACAAAAGTTTAGTCTCGCCTAGTCACAAACTCATTCTCTCTACCCACAACATTGGATTTTAGACAGCACACATCACCATCACGGCTCTAATGAGAAGCTAATTATAGGGCTTGATCATTAGGTGGCATGCCCCTCCTCCCCCCTCCCCCCAGGTGCAGCCACGATCAGCTCACGTGGCTCCATGATTGGTCGCAGGCAAGGTTTCTAGATTCTTTAGTTTTAGAAAACCCCAAATCTTTAGGAATGGCTCAAATATCAAAATGTATGACTGTCCTTTGTGTGTGTGTGTATGTGTGTATGTGTGTGTGTGTGTATGTGTGAACAATCTCACTTCATTTTAAAAAAGAAAAACAAAACAAAAACATAAAACCCCAAACTCCCAAATTTGGTTCAATTCTCTTTTGTTCTGAGGTGAGCCATAACAGCTGCACTAAATTCATAAAACATGTGCAACTCTGGATAAAATATTTTTCTTCTAAAAGCACAACCACTTTACAAGATTAAAAGTCTAGTAACATTTCTAAATATTATTCATATCATACAAGTAGTGGTTGTTAATTTAAAACTTCATTAGTAAAATTACAGTACAAGCATGATTAACCTCCAGAATTGCAAATCCCAGACTCCAGTGGAAAGCTACATTACATCTTCAGTAGTACATTATCTTCCACCATCACTCCCACACCAGAGGAGATGGGGGCATCTCAGATGGCTGAGCAACAGTGGAACTGGAAGAAAATGGAGAGATGGTGAAATTAGTTGTAATGCCACAATGGGCAAGGGGGCGATTCACTACTGCCTGTTTTCTTTTTTTTTCTTTTATATATATATTTTAAGGCTAATCAAGTGAAGCAATAGGAGTGGAGAAGGAACAAAGGAATCCGTAACTGGTTGTGATCAATTAGTTGTAAACACCACTGCATTTGGACCAGCCACTATTGCCTGTTTTACTCTCTTCCTTTAAAAAAATTGTAAAGTCCATTTCTGGATTTTTATTTGTTTCTTTAATTTCTCTAAAGTTGAATTTGTTCCAAATGTTCGTTTAAGGATCCGTTGTCTATCATGAGGCAATATGGTGTGGTGGCTAATACATAGGCTTGAAAACAACATGTCATTTACTAGCTGTGTGGCACAGAGCAAGTTCCTTAATCTTTCCTCACTTGGAAAGAGATAACGCTGTCTACCTCATAGGATATTGTGATGAATAACTGAGATAATGTATGTAAAGTGTTTTCTATGGTGCCTATGTCATAATGTAAAAGTAAATGGTAGCTATTATAAATAATAATGTCTATAATCAATCAGGAAAACAGCCTTTTTTTTTTTTTTTTTGAGACAGAGTCTTACTCCGTTGCCTGGGCTAGAGTGCCATGGCGTCAGCCTAGCTCACAGCAACCTCAATTCCTGGGCTCAAGCAATCCTACTACCCTCAGCCTCCTGAATAGCTGGGACTACAGGCATGTGCTACCATGCCTGGCTAATTTTTTTCTATATATTTTTAGTTGTCCAGCTAATTTCTTTCTTTTTTAGTAGAGGTGGGGTCTCGCTCTTGCTCAGGCTGGTCTTGAGCTCCTGAGCTGAAATGACCCGCCCACCTCGGCCTCCCAGAGTGCTAGGATTACAGGCGTGAGCCACCGCATCCGAAAACAGCCTTTAAGGATGTAGAATTATTCATTTAAAAGTAGCCTTTCAAACTACAGTGACTTTGAGAGGACCTAGTTTGAATGAGCCTCACATGCATATTTTTATCAAGTATTAATGGGGTAGTATGGATAATCATTTAGTATTTGTTATCCACAGATCTGTTATTAGTTATTTCCCATGTCAAGGTTCTAATTGGATTGTAAATTTGAGGAAGAAGAGTGTAACCACTCCAGGACCCAGGATGACTTGCACCTGGAAGTTGCTAAAACACCTAACTGACTAGGTCACTGACTCTTAGGAGAAATTATTAAAACAAAGTAATTTAAATCAAAGAGAAGTAAAAATGCAACTTAATTCCTTCTTTCTATGGAAAAATACATGGAAGAAATGAAAGTCACCTGATTTACAAATTTTAAACAAAAATTCCTGACTGTGGTTCAACAAACTACTTCAACCAAACTACTTCAATATGACCTGAGAAAGGGAAAGAGAAGCAGGGAGATGGGAAAGGAGAGGAGAAAGGAGACCGTGTGGCCTGTCAGATCCAAATCCACCCTTCTTTGTACTGCTTTGTTATACTAGAGCCAGCCTGTTCATGGCTCCCCTTTGGCACCTGGCTTAATGTTAGCCTTTGTCAACAGAGGGTGCAGGGAGGGCACTGCAAGGCTGCAGCATCAGGAAGATTCCCTTCCTGGGGGTGTGGTGGTGTGTGTGTGTATGTGTTATGTAGAGGGCCCAGCGCGTGTATATGTGTGTGATGAAGAAGGCCCAGTGTGTGTGTGTGTGTGTGTGTGTGATGTAGAAGGCCCAGTGTGTGTGTGTGTGTGTTTGTGTGTGTGTGTGTGTGTGTGTGTGTGTGTGTGAGATGTAGAAGGCCCAGCTCTGGTCGACCCAAACTCCCTGGCAAGTTTCTCAGTGGGTCTCTTTGATGGACCAGTTCTGCCCACACCTTTTGGCCCATTCCTTTACCACCCTCATGCTTTGTGTTCCTGAGGTTGCCATACCATCTCCAAAGAGGTTCTTGGGTGGAGGGCCCTCTTGTAAATTCTTAATTTCTTTCTTGTTCATTCTCCCTCAGTCTATAGGGAGTAGCTGCTTTCTCATTTGCTATTTCAGGACCCTTCGGAATCCTCTTTTATGCCTTTTAGTAGTTAACCATCTTTTCCTAGTTAAGATTACTGTTATTAAATTTTCCCTATTCTTATTACTGGAGTGGTTTCTTTTTCCTGACAAGACCGTGATCAATATAAGGAGTTAGGGGAAAAGGGATCAAGAGAAGGAAAGGACAAAGAGAAACAGGAGAAGGAAGCTTGCTAGGTTCCAAAGTAGGTTCATAACTCTACCATAAGCCTGTTGGCTTCTCCTCTTAATAGCCATACCAGCAGTCGACCTATATAAAAAAAACACATTTTCTTGCTTCTAGTTATTATTAAGGGGTGGGAATAGTAGTGGGAATCAAGGTGACCATGACTAACTCCAGGGCAGATGGCTGCCATGCTGCTGCTGCGGTGGGACCTCATATACACGATCAGGTGGCACAATGGTCACCTGGGGGGAAAACTGCAAAGCAACCATGATGAACTGGCACTAGTGTGAAAACTGAAACTTACATTTCTAATACATTTTTTCTAAAGCCAAAGCTCATAACAGAAACTTTCTGTCTGACCTTTTATCTGTGTTACCTAATCTAAATAAAAGCAGAAATATGCCAGCAAAATCACAATAGCATCCTTTTAATTCTAAAAAGAATGTCAGAATTACATACATATAGTTACCTAATAAAGCTCTTAAAAGCAGCAGACTGAGGGTTGATGCAGAGAGGCACTCTGTTTCCTTTCTGCTGTTCCAAAATGAACTGGTGAATAATTTCTGTGGAGAAAACAAACATCGTTTAATAATCCATGCCAATTTGCAGGCCTGGGAGCAGTGAATTCTCAGCTAACTCTAGCCAGCATTTGAACAGCATTTCCTACTGGTTTAATTAAATCAAATACACATCATCTATCAGGCAGAATTCAGCTGAACTTTCCTGAAACTAAAATGACAGTTGTTGCTAAACATAGGCAAAAAACCCAATGGTGGCATTACATAGACTAGAAACCCCATCAGTGGGAAGAATAAAATGTTCTACAAATTTGAGAGAGGCTCCACAGGGTTGGCATTATGGGTGAACTCTTCTAGGTTGTTGGTAATTATTGCCTTTTTGAAGATCACTTAAAAACATCAGTTGGTAGCTTTAGGTATATAATTTTGGGTGGTTACTTTGGGGACTACTCTTTCTCTTTTCTAAAATGTCCTAGAAGCAAGTCACTAAAATCATTCAGAATTTTGGATGTCATTATTCCCACCCAATCATAATAGGAGATTGTGCAATGCAATTTTACAAGTAAACTATCAGAAATTCCTTTCTCTTGTCATCATCCAAGCAATGATTCCCTCAGTAAATTTTTATCCTTTTTGGAATTTTGTATGTTATATAAAGTCATCCAATATGTTTCATTCAATGAAATGACACTGAGTAAATACATATCAAATATGTTTTGAGTCACATTCACTAAATAAACTTTGAAAACAAGGACAAAATATTCATGTCTTTCTTTGACCTTCTCCCAGATGTAATATTAAATCAGCATTTTTATATCCTGGACAAATAGCTATATGCAAGGTTATAAAATAAGCCTATGGTCAAGCTTTGGTCACCACCCAGACCTCAGCTCTTCCTGGCCACCTAACAGAAAAAGTTACTAGTCATCTTGCTTGGCCAAAGGCCAAAACAGATACTCACCTTTAACCTGTCGGACAGAACTGAGGTTCTTCTCAAAAGTGTCATCGAATTTGGGATTGGTGACAGGCTCAAAGTCACTGGTATAAACTCTTCCAGTAGAGGTGGAAAAGCAACATTTACACATACACGTGTGATAGCGTAGTCGCCCTTCATCTAGGTAGGGGTGGGCTAAGGCATCCTTAGCGGATATTCTTTTGGACTGAAATCAAATTTAGAGACCAGTACATCAACACTACAGATAAACATGACTGTCCACACAGGATCTTTCACAGGACACAATAACTGCTTCACACAGCTTACACTTAATTTATAGTACATCCTGTGCAAAGAGGGATCATTGAATTTAAAGATAGGTAACATAGCATTTACAGGGAGTATATGACTTAGGAAAACTACTGTTTCAGCTACTACTATATAGCATTTGGAAATGCCTTTTTGCTAAAATTCTGAAGTTTCTAACTTGAGATGTATGCAGGGTCAAAAATGACAAATATCACGATATTTAAATATGTAATACTTCCAAGAGGGTAAGTTTACATTTTAAATAACAGGCTATATTTTCTAAATATGTGCCAACATTTAGAAGAGATGTGATCACAGTGGCAATTTTCTAAAGTTGCTTGAAACTTTTATTCTCTTCAAATATCAAATAGAGTAGGGCAAAAGCATATCTAAAGCTGCTGGAATTAGGCAGCAGATAGTGATCTGACTGCAATGTTTTGAGAGCTCAGTCTGAATACCAGGAGTCTAGTCTAGCCTGTGTTTTCTGGCACTTTAGATCAGAATACTTAATATTCTAGTTTCAGGTTTACTTGAAAATCATAAACTTTTAAGCTCATTACTCCATTAAAAAACTAAAGAAAAAAAACCTGTCCCCCTTTTTAGCTCAGTATACATATAGGTACTACTAAAAGAAAGTGAATTTTAAAGGATTTAAGGATGGACTCAAGAGTACAGAGTACAACAAAAACTGTCACTTTGCTCTGCTTCCAATATGATCAAGTACTTCACATAACACAGTTTAAAAAAGAAAACCATTTTGTATTAAAAAAAACCCCCCATAAATAACTAGATCATCCTGATTGGTTCTGGTCCCCCAAATAATGTTTCCTATAAACCTGGATTCCCTAAAAACACTTTTATCTCTGATTTTTGCTATTCTGATGTAAAAAGGCATGTCATGAACTTTCACGATAAGATAATCACAGAAGAAAGAGGCTGTTTATCCACCGTGAACAGACAAATGTAAACTTGATAACTTTGGTTTTTTACCTCTCTATACCCATTATGTTTTGTATTTGGTGATCTAGCTCTTCTGAAGTCTGATTCCCTTGCACTCTTAGCGAAGTAAATTTTTTCTTCTTCTTTTTCCCTAAAAAACTCTGAGTCTTCCCTTTGATAGCTATTCCTGGAGGTTTCACTGGGATAGAGTTCCACTGTTTGAACCCAAAGAAACAAATAGGCTGACAGGGCACTGTGCCCAGTCCTAGACCCCTTTGAGCCCTTAGATCCCCTTCCTTGACTCCTCTGGTCACCAGTTTCATGTATGGGACTGAGCTCTCTGGCCTTTCCACACTAAATCAGGCCACATCTATTTGTGAATGAATATGCCAACTCTCCGCAATGGTGGGAGCAGTGATCGAGTCTGTGTTTTAATTTTTATTATCTGACCATTAATTCATTTCTGTCAGGTGGCAGAAACTGGGTCTCAGTCAGCTGCGACCAGCAGCTGGAATCTGGTTCCTATGTTATCCTTTTGTGCCTGTGAATTGCGATATTTCCTGAAACTTAATAATGCAGAGATGAAAAGATTTTGGTGTTTCCCTGACTATGGATAGCATGCTCTGTATGTTCTGTGTGCACCAAGATGGGTTCCTCTAAAGTGTTTTACCTAAGATAAACCTTTGAACAAAAAGTAAATCAAATCCCTGGCAATGCAATCAACTTCCATTTCTCTAAACATATTAATGTCTCTTTAGGACTTCTCAAATAAGACTAAAGAAAGGAGACTGTCATTTTATAAAGGGTATGAACATTGAAAAGAAGAAGCTGTATTGCTAAATTGAGAAGGAAATCACAAAATTACTCAGATTTTCAATAATGGTGTTCTTCTGAAGGACCTAATGGCGCTTAATTACATATTATATATCTTAGTTACATATTGCACATATCTTGTTTCTTTAAATGATCAATATTTGTAATAGGTATGGACACCTGCTCCTATACTAGATTTTGTTGATTTATCAAAATTGGCTCCTCTAGTTTTGAATGAAAGCTAACAAAATTTTCCATTTTACAAATATAAAATATTTCTAAGTAAACAAATTGATGTACTTTGTATAATTTGTAAGGGGACTGATATACCATATTATGAGATCTCATAAAATTAAATGGAGCGAACTCCTATTCCAATGAGCTTTTAGAAATAATATCAATACATTAAAAACATGTAAAAGAAATTTAAAGATTTAAAAAATATTACTCTTTCTTATGCATTATATATGTTGGTTCTTTAGAAATTGTTTCTTGCTAAAGCTGTAATTCAAAGATTAAGTAAGGGGCTGGGCATGGTGGCTCATGCCTGTAATCCTAGCACTCTGGGAGGTTGAGGTGGGAAGATCGCTTGAAGTCAGAAGTTTGAGACCAGCCTGAGCAAGAGCGAGACCCCATCTTTACTAAAAATAAATTAGATGGGCAACTAAATATAGAAGAAAAAAAATTAGCCAGGTGTGGTGGCACGTGCCTGTGGTCCTAGCTACTCAGGAGGCCGAGGCAGGAGGATTGCTTGAGCCCAGGAGT
Source organism: Cheirogaleus medius (assembly GCA_008086735.1). Lineage (NCBI taxonomy): Eukaryota > Metazoa > Chordata > Mammalia > Primates > Cheirogaleidae > Cheirogaleus > Cheirogaleus medius. Next base: position 33,722,758 of record VBSM01003215.1, on the reverse strand, counting down.
TTGAGGTT
>VBSM01003215.1:33712008-33722650 GCA_008086735.1 Cheirogaleus medius | reverse complement strand
AAAAAAAAAAAAAAACTTTACTAATATTGCGTTAGTAAAGTATTTGCATACCCAGACAACATAATTTTATACATCTAGGCTCTTCATAAGTACATTACAGAGTAGCCATCAACAAACAGTTAAAAAAGATGTGCATGTACCTTTGGGTTACTTTAGAGTATATATTTGTTTTTTTAAAGAATGTAAATAAGAATGGGTATGATGGTAGGAAGATGTGCACGTAAGAAAATGGATGCATTTTGTTTGTCAAGGGGAAAAAGCAAATAATGTCTAAATTCTCAAACATTATTGTTACTTACTGTTGTTAAAAATATTGCTTGTAACTATCTATTGCCTTTGGATAAATGAAACTCTCTGGAGATTTACTTAATGTCTTTACTATTTTGAGGTAATAGTTAAACAAATCTTTATAAATTAATTATTATACCTCATCCATTCTAATATTGTTGTTAATTTTTATAATAAAAGAACCACAGCCCTTTCATCTTAACATACTCTGGTGGTTTCTGCCTTTTTCTTTTCTACATTTGCATAAAGCCTCCTCATATAAGCTAAAGATCAGGAAATGAGTCTTACAGTGAGTCTTCTGTAAGAATCCTTATAAGGACCTCAGTAATTGATTGTATCAGGTACTTCTGACTATTGTCATCAGGGAATAAATGCATAGTTATTCTTGGGCCCAGAAATGTTTAGGATTTTGGAATATTCGCATATACTTTTTTTTTTTCCCATTATAGACAGGGTCCTGCTGGAGTGCAGTGGTGTGATCACAGCTCACCCACTGCAACCTTGAACTGCTGGGCTCAAGCAATCCTCCTGCCTCAGCCTCCTGGAGTAGCTGGGACTATAGGTGTGTGCCAGGAATATCTGCATATACTTGATGAGCTATCTTGGGGATGGGACCCATGTCTAAAGACGAAATTCGTTTCATATACACCTTATACACATAGCCTGAAAGGTAATTTTTAATATTTTCAATAATTTTGTGCATGAAACAAAGTTTGTATACACTGAACTACCAGAAAGCAAAGGTGTCACCATCTCAGCCACCCATCTGGACTATCAGTAGTTGTTTGGCAATACCATCAGTCTTTACTGAATTTATATGTTATTGATAAACAATCATTTTCTGACACTTACTCATACATAAGTACTTAATGGTAAAAAACATGACATACCATTAACACAGTGAAAAACATGTGTTCAGGATAACTAAGCAGCACAGTAGCAACACCAGAATACCTGTATCAGCTGTTAAACAACAGCAATGATGAACAATGGTAGGCTTTCAGTCTTCACCTATGATACTGTGTTTTGATTAAAAACTGTACATTGTATAGCGTCTTATTTTTTTTGGTGAAAAGAAACATCAGAAACAGTTGAGGGACAAGGAAATGGGTTATCTAGGGATGAGGAGGCATACTGCTGGATGGCTTTTTAAAATGTTTCCTCTAGAGCAGGCGTCCTCAAACTGCGGCCTGCTGAGGACATTTATCCGGCCAGCCGGGTGTTTTTGCTGCTGCTGCCTGTCCTGCTTAGCAGCCGACTCGTCCCGGGCCCACAGTGCACACTCTCCAACGGTCTGAGGGACAGTGAACTGGCCCCCTGTTTAAAAAGTTTGAGAACCTCTGCTCTAGAGTCATCTGCCTTATTAATGATTTTTGTCTTAGAAGTCTCTCTTTGATTTTATAAACTGACATGATTTCTTATTCTGTTATGAATGCACGCTGCTCTAGTCCTTCAATAAGCCCATCACATTTTCACCATCTTGTCTATAGGCACTTTTTCTGCAATGTTAACGTCATCTTTTTTCCCCAGCCAAATGGAGGAGAATGCTGTATTCATCAACACTAACATCATGATCACCTTGATTCAGAACCATTTCAGCTATTTTACCATTGGTCCATGAATAAACAACTGGAGCCTCATTATCAATTAAAAACTTTTTTGATACCTGCTTCTTTCAGCTTACTGATATATTACTCTGAAGGTATAATTTTTACATACGGAAAGAGGTCAGACATCATTTTTTTTTTTTTCACTTGACATACTGAAGGAATCCTTCAAAGTTACCACCATGTTCATCATCATCACTGAACATAGTTGCAGGCCAGAGGTTGTGCCAGGCACAACCAAGTGTATCCTTAGTCACTGTGTTCCGAGCACTGGCAACAGCATATATGGCATCCTTCATGCCAAAGTCCTTGATAAACTTTCTACACCTATGTGTCTGTTCACTGCTGCTAGCATGCTGTCCAAGAGTGTTTTATATTTAGTCTTCACTGATTTAAGAATTCCTTGGTCACATGACTGAATTAATAAAGTCACATTTAGGGGAAAGTACATGCCATAAACATTATTTTGAATGAGAATTTCAGCTGGAGAATAAGCAGAACAGCTGTCCAGGAATAACAAAATCTTACAGTTGTCACCTAGTCCAGCTTCCCTGCAATGAGCATGAGCTGGTGATACAAAATGTTAGTGAAACCCATCAGAAAAGATGTCCCTAGTGATCCATGCCTTTTTGTTAGCATAATAATGGACTGGTAAGAAATTTACTCTTTGAAAATGGTAAGAATGCAAGCTTTTGCCTATCACAGCAAGTTTACACTTATGCATGCCTGCTGCATTAGCACATCCCAGCATAGTTATTCTGTCTTTGGCTTCCTTAATTCCTGTAGCCGCTGTCTCATCAGATGTAGTCGTCAGTGTCTTTCTAGGGCAGTAAAACCAAAACAGTGATGTTTCATCAGCATTATAGACTTGTTCTGGTGTCAGATTTTCATCAGCAATGACTCTGGTAAACTCACCAATGAATTTTTCCACTGCTTTGTGATCAGCAGATGTTTTATCATCACAAATCCACTGGAAAATTTCATGCTGTGTCTTTTCTTAAATTTCTATAACCAGCCTGTTGAATATTCAGAGTTCCCTTTAATTTTCATTTTATCGTGATAGAGCTTTGCTTGTTTTATGACCAGCATAACATTAAGTGACATGTGTTCACTGAGATACTGATGGATCCATACTTAACTACATGATCAAGATCTTCATTTTTAGTTTTATGCAGTGTTTTTCTATTTTTTATTCACTTTTGTTCATCACTCGCAGCACAAAACTTCACCAGATTCTCCTTCTGTTTCTTCAGGTCATATATGGTAGTCATTTCAACACTATATGTAAGACCTTTCACACTTATATCACTGTCCAGTTTCTCCAACAGCTTGACTTTCTGTGCTACAGAAAAACATAAATACTTCCTCTTTTTATTTTATCACTGTTACTTGTAGGGGTATCTGCTGGCCTTTTGGACATTTTCAACAGTATCTTTATACCAGAGCAGAAAATAAGCATAAAAAAAAAACAAAAAAACAAAAACAAAACACACAGTGAGTAACACACATAACTCTTGGCCCCATGTGGGCATCACTGAGAACCTGTCATTGGCTTGTCTGGCCTGCACACACACCATTTTATTATCCTTTGTGGGCATGCTTGTGTGAGGTAATCTGGTTGTGTTTGGAAAAGAGATACAACAGCTGAAGAAGGCTTGAAGGGTCTTTTTTCCCTTGGGGGCACTGAATAAACTGTGTGTTATTTGTCTGCATTTTGACTATGACCTGTCACATAAGGTCAGATGTGGAATTTCCATTTGTGGCGTCAAATTCAAAAAGTTTTGGAGGCCAGCTGCAATGGCTCATGCCTGTAATCTCAGCACTCTGGGAGGCTGAGACAAGAGGATTGCTTGGGGCCAGGAGTTCAAGACCAGCCTAGGCTACATAGCAAGACACTGTGTCTACAAAAAATAAGAAATATTAGCTGGGTGTGGTGGCATGTGCCTATAGTTCCAGCTACTTAGGAGGCTGAAGTGGAAGGATTGCTTGAGCCCAGGAGCTAGAGGTTGCAGTGAGCTATGTTCAGGCCACTGTACTGCAGCTGGGGTAACAGTGAGAGACTCTGTCTCTAAAATAAAATAAAATGCAGAATCTTAGGCTCTATCCCTAAAGGATCCTGATTTAGGGAGATGGAGTGCTAGGAGTATACAAATTAAAAAAAAAGAAAGAGAGAGAAAGAAAAAGAAAAAGAAAAGGAAAGCTCCGGAGACCGGCGCTAGCATGTAAAGATGCTCAGCCCCTTGCCATGTGACTCCACAAAGAGTCCCCACCAACAAGAAGGCCCTCACCGGATGCTGCCCCTCAACCTTGGACTTCCTAGCCTCCGAAACTGTAAGAAATAAATTCCTTTAAAAAAAAAAAGTTTTGGAGTAGGGATGCTCAACCTGTGTATGTCTGTGTGTCTGTGTGTATGTATCTCACCATAGACAGCTGCCTCTTGGATTGAACCAAGTTTTAACTGAATCAGAATTTCTAGAAATGTTTCAGTCCAGGAAAGGAGATGTTGTGGCAGTAGACTGTTTAGCCCAAGATCAACAAAATGAGAATTAACTAGTTACCTCAGACTAAATGGACTAAATAAACATTCTGATTTAATTATGATTAATGGTCTATTTCCCATGGATATTAAAAACAAAAACCTCATTTCTTTATTCTTAATGTATTGCCAACTCTCAATTTAACAGGTTAAAATCAGAATGAAACTCTCTTTAAATCGTTCTGACTGAACTCTCAGAACTAGAAAGAAAAGAATCCTTAATATAGATCATAAACTTATAAAGCATCAGGCCAATTTAAAAATAATAATTCTATAAAATGTAACAACATATATGGGTTGGCCTTGTTCTATAAAATAATGATAAAAATGGCTAATTATTAGGTAGTATGTATTAACTAAATTTCTTTTTTTTTTTTTTGAGACAGAGTCTCACTCTGTTGCCAGGGCTAGAGTGTTGTGGCGTCAGCCTAGCTCACAGCAACTTCAAACTCCTGGGCTCAAGCGATCCTACTGCCTCAGCCTCCCAAGTAGATGGGACTATAGGCATGCGCCACCATGCCCGGCTATTTTTCATATATATATATACATATATATACTTTTAGTTGTCCAGCTAATTTCTTTCTATTTTTTTTAGTAGAGATGGGGTCTCGCCGTTGCTCAAGCTGGTCTCGAACTCCTGAGCTCAGTCAGCCCACCTAGGCCTCCCAGAGTGCTAGTATTACAGGCTTGAACCACCATGCCCAGCCAGATTTCTTTATTTAATGACCATGTAGTTATTTATGTAGATTCAGTAAGAATATGTCCTTCTCCTTACAGATAAATCTTTGTATTTATAACTCACCACATCAAAAGTTTCATTTAATTAGGTGTGATAATCCCACTGTTAAGGAATAAAAACTACATTTCATATGTAGAACTTATGTCTAAAAGGCCTCCCAGGAAAATGTGCTTCCTATGGCTAGGAAATTCCTGCCTTAAAGGTTGTAAAGACTGACTTCCTGGCAGATCAGGAGTATTAATAAACATGGGATCTCAGAAAAGGAGGATACTTGACAGCTATAAATACTATAAGCAAACCTAGTAGAAGTGAATTAGGGGTTCCTCATCTAAATAGAACTAAAAAAGAAAATATTTCTAACACAAAAGTAAATTTTAACCCTAGGGCCTTTACAAAATCCTCTATGAACAGATAGAAATTACCTCTGAAGCTTGAATTTCACATGGCTCTGTGTTAGCCATATAAAAGAAGTTTCTTTATGTATTAATCAACATCTTCTGTTAGCTTTATAGATCATCTTGCCAAATAACACAAAATATCAAACTAATGATACTAAATCACTAGTTTATTAAGCAAGTTATGTGACTGAAACTGTCCTTAACGGTGGTGGTGGTGGTTGGGGGACCTGACCACAAGGAGAGACTGTGGAAACAACTGCCACGTTGTCTTGCTTCCAATATCACTAACCACTTCACATACCACAGTAAAAACAAAACAAAACAAAACAAAAAAAACAAAGAAAAAAACAAAATACAAACACCAAATAAATATATACAACAATCTACATTGTACCCTGAGATGTCACAAAAATAACTTGGGTCACCCTGATGGTTCTGGTCTCCCAAATAATAAAACCTAGACTATTTCTCACAAACTTGGACTCCTGAACAGAACTTTTTTATCCCTAATCTTTGTTATGCTGATGTCTGAAGATAATTATGACTTTTGTGGATCTGATAATCTTGTGAGAAAGTTGCTGTTTTCTTATTATACAGATCCATGTAAACTTGGTAACTTTGGTAGTTTTGTGTTTTTTTACCCTTTAAAATACCTGTTGTGTTTTGTATTTGGTGACTTCCTCATATTCTTGGCAAGTAAAGTTTTCTTTTCTAAATGCTTCCATTTTTGAGTCTTCTTTGACAATAGTTATTGGCACAGATGTGAATAATAAATATTCTTTGGATGAATGAATAAATGAAGAGCTAAACGTATGGTGTGATTTGTAGAATGTCCAAGAAGAGTCCAGAAAAGGTATTTGGAAAAGCTTCTGTCTCAATACAACCCAGACTAAACATTTCCTTATGCAATATAATGGGCAGATTTTTTCAAATAATCCTAAAAATTTTTTTCTCCTGATTTAACTTGAGGTCAAACTCCTTTTACAAATACTGAGATAAATAAGAATGGTATGTTTTGTTTATCTCTTCATCTCCTAGACTCTTATGTGTTAATAATCAAACTTCCGTGTGATGAGTGAGCATGATACACATGAAACTGGGGATTTATCTTTTGGAAAGTCATTATTTACACTGCCAGTCTATTCAAAACCAGGATGTTTCTCTTAGAACATATATTTTTAATTCATTAAAGAGATATAAAAATAAATACTACTTACTGGATCGAAGACCAACATCCTGCAAAGGAGATGAACAGCTTCATGTGTAGCCTGGCTAGACAGGGTATAGAGTACAGGAAGAGATGGCTGTGAAAAAATTAAAATATTTAAGTGAGTCTTTGTATAGTCATGGAATACAACCAATTTATGAGAAGGTAAGTACTCAGCTAAAAAGAAAATGTTGCATGTAAGTCTAAATTTAAGGGGAACAAGTTTTCCCCTCATTAACCAGTCTTGGGAAGGCTTGAGAAAACCAAATGAGTACATGTCTAGACTACTTAAAATTTTAAATGTCTCCCTCCACCAGATTTCCCCTTTGTTTATAGAAGTACACCCTAACAAATACACTAAAAATAAAGCTGTCATTTTGTCTTAGAACAGCCATATTATATGCTTTCTCCTTTTCTGTTTATGTGTTAGAAGCACACAGAAATGGAAGAGAGTCAGTTCATTCATGCCAATACTTCTTCAGAAAGGTATCCATTAATAATTTAATTTCTAGCACTGGCTCCACAGGAAAGATGCAATACTACGGATGCTGCATTTCTAATTTCACTTTCTTCTCTCTAATCCACCAGCCATTATAGTTAAAACCAATTGGGCCCAGTATACCAGCAACAGATAAGAAGTTTATTTTTCTTGTAAGTGCCATGGAATCAATAGGAATGAGAAAAAATAGAATGCTTAGAAATATGCCCTAAACATCTCATTTGGAAATGTTTTTCCCAATTCTCCCAACATTCACACATGTTAATTTCCCCGTTTAAAATAAACCGCTCCATTTTCTGTTTGTTCTGCAAGTTTGTAAGTCACTTAGCAATGTAGGAGTGAGTGGGTGCCAGTGCTGAGTCATGAGGACAGGAGGGGTATAAAGAGTGCTCTATTAATGACTATGATTAATAGTCAGTGAAATGAAGCAAGGATGAGCTTCTGGACTTGGGTGAGAGAGGCCCTAAGTGATAGCCACAGTCATCATGAGCTAACAGCAGAGTGCTGGTTGCCACAGCAAAGTTGGCCAGGCCGTGCAAGTGTCCTAAGCAAACAGACACTCCTATTAGTTTTCATCCAACATGTAAGTTTTTGACCTTAGCTGGCAGCAAAGAAGCTTGTGATGATCAGTCAGCAACATTAACTGAGTATGCACAATGCACAGTGTACTATAGTAAGTACTCCGGGTGACACAAAAGAAACTCCCTCCTATAAAATAAGTTTGAACTAAATGAACTCTCTAACATCCTTTGAGTCTATTAAATGTAAGATATGGTTCCTGTTAGGAGACCAGCCTGTATGTGGCCCTTCAGATCCCCACATGTAGCCACTCAATCGAATCTAAACTTCACAGAACAAATCCCTTTATTAAAAGGATTTGTTCTGTAAAATTTGGATTCAGTCGAAAGGCCACAATCAAGGATCCAGAAGGCCACACATGTGGCCCCAAGGATACAGGTTCCCCACCCCTGGATCCTATCAACAGGTCAGTACCTCAACAAATGTCTTCCATAACAGATACTTGGGCTGTGGCAAGTATCTTCCCTTCATTCAAGATTTGGAGTTGCAGAAGAAATAAATAAATCAATACATAAAAAGCAAATAAAAAATACTACATAGTATTTTTGTCTGCCTAACACCCCTGACCTTTAGAGAACCACCCCCTTTTTCACTCCCAAACCAAGTGGTTTCATTGGGCTTGATTTCAATCTCTGTACTCCAGGGATGGGCACCTGACCCAGGCCTGGCAAATCACTGGCAAATCAAATAATATTATCCTCCCTGAGCACCGTGACTGGCTCTAGGATGGGTACATGCTCTAAAACAGGCAAGTGACAGGCAAGTGACAGACAATGGAACAGCTAATCCAACATATACTACCAACCCTCTTTTCCCTTACCTGACTCTATTATGTAAGATAGAAAAGCTAAATACTCATTTTGTTAGCCTATTTTGCAGCTGGGATGCCACATATGACAGTTGGATGATGACATATGAGTAGAAGTTTGCTAAACAGGCTTCTGGGAAAGCTGGGACAGGTACTGCTGGTGTTCTCTCTTTCCTCCATTTTCTTGCTTTGAATATGGATGTGATTTCTGGACAAGCCACAGCTATACTGTGACCATGAGGTGATAAGCAAGGTAGGCAGTTGATATGCTAAAGATGGTAGATCAGAAAACAAGAAAAAAAAAAACAACAACTGGATCTTTGACACAAGTAAGCTACTATACTAGCTCTAAACTACCTCTGGATTTCTTGATATGAGGAAAAAATGAACTTTTATTTCTTAAACCACTATATGCAAGATTTTCTATTATTTGTAACCAAACATATTGTTAATCAGAAACCTATGAAATATTATTTCTGGAACTATTTGTAAATCTCTTTCCAGAAAGATTGCTATGGTAATGGAATGAAGGCCTGGACTTCTGGTTCCATCTTTGTAAACACATGGGGGAAAGCCTGTCTGAAAATGAGGCCAACATACAGGAAAACAGGGCAAAGATGAGGAGTAAGATTCCTGGCGTGGAACATCATCTGACAACTGAATTCCAACTGACGTCAGTTGTAGCTCAAGACTTTTCAGTTATATGAGCCTATAAATTCCCTTTTTTGCTTAAGCCAGTTTAAAATGAGGTTCACTGGAAAGAGTCCTGATTCTATACCACATGGAAGTATATATGTTAACTAAACATAAGTCATGAGTTACGAGGACAGGAAGGGGTATAAAGAGTGCTCTACTAATGACTGTGATTAATAGTCAGTGAAATGAAGCAAGGATGAGCTTCTGGACTTGAGTGAGAGGCCATAAGTGATATGCCGCAGTCATCATAAGCTAACTGTAGAGTGCTAGTTGCTGCAGCAGAGTCGGCCAGACTGTGCAAGTGTCCTGAGCAGACACATTCCTATTAGTTTTCATCCAACTACATATAATTTTTAGACCTTACATTTGATGTAGTAATCTGTGACTTTAAAAAGATAGTACATTAGGTTCTCCTTCTGCATATGTATACAGATGACCTTTGAACAACACATGTTTCAGCTGCATGGGATTGAAGTGGATTTTTTTCAATGAAAGTTATACCCAGTGTGCCTACCTTTTCTGCCTCCCCTTCTACCTCCTCTACCTTTTCTGCCTCTACCACCCCTGAGACAGCAAGACTGACTCCTCCTCCTCGGCCTACCCAATTTGAAGACAATACGGATAAAGACCTTTATGATGATCCACTTCCACTCAGTGAACAGTAAATCTAGTTTCCTTATGATTTTTTTATTTATTTATTTATTTATTTATTTTCAGACAGGGTCTTGCTTTGTTATTCAGGCTACAGTAGAGTGCAGTGGTGTCATTATAGCTCACTGCAACCTCAAACTCCTGGGCTCAATCGATCCTCCTGCCCCAGCCTCCTAAGTAGCTGGGACTACAGGCTCACATCACCATGCCTAGTTAATTTTTCTATTTTTTGTAGAGATAGGATCTCACTATGTTGCTCAGGCTGGTCTTAAACTACTGGCTTCAAGTGATCCTTCTGCCTTGGCCTCCCTAAGTGCTAGGATGCTCACAGGTGTGAGCCATTGCATCCAGTCCCTTATGATTTTCTAAATAACACTTTCCTTTCTCTGGCTTACTTTATTGTAAGAATATAGTATATAGTATATATAACATACAAAATATGTGTTAATTGACTTTTTATGTTATTGGTATGGCTTTTGGTCAACAGTAGGCTATTGGTAATTAAGTTTTTGGGGAATCAAAGGTTACATGTAAGCTGGGTGTGGTGACTCAGACCTGTAATCCCAGCACTTTAGGAAGCTGAGGCAGGAGGATTGCTTGAGCCCAGGAGTTCAATACTAGCCTGGGCAACATG
>VBSM01003215.1:33691777-33704838 GCA_008086735.1 Cheirogaleus medius | reverse complement strand
TGCTAGGGCTTATTTTATGGGTAGGTCTTATTTTTGGGGAAACACGGTATTTCTACTTTTTATTGAGACAAGGTCTTGCTCTTGCTCAGGCTAGTCTCAAACTCCTGGCCTCAAGCTATCTGCCTGCCTTGGCCTCCCAGAGTGCTAAGATTACAGGCGTGAGCCACTGAGCCCACCCAGTATAGTTAAAATTTATGAATAAAAAATAGTTAGGAATTATCCCAAGAAAATATGTATATTAATGAATTTGCTTTAAAGACAATTAAAGCAACACGAATGGCTTCTTAAAGCTACACTTTAATCACCTCCTGATGATCTATGCCATATTTAAATATTTTAGCCTAATAATAAAAGTTAGCAATTTTTCTAAATGTTCAGATTTAAAGAAATCAACATAGTATAAATTTACATTGAAAGCACAAACTGTTAAATACATTAAGTCACCAAATATATTTCAAGTCAGAGCCATTCAGTTAGAAATAACGGAGGCCTTCTAACAACTGAAGATTATACCTGTGCAAATTGTTACAGTAAAGTGTGCTGCTATGCATCAGTGCATGTAATAAAGTCAACACTCCCTCTAATAGGCTTGTAAGTTACAAAATGAATTTCTGTAATCTTCAACTTTATAACTTTCTGAATTTTAAGTGAACTTGAATTTGCTAAAAGCAAATTATGTTCCTTTTCTTTCTTTCTTTTTTTTTATTTTTTTGAGACAGAGTCTCACTCTATTTCCTGGGCTAGAGTGCCATGGCATCAGCCTAGCTCACAGCAACCTCAAACTCCTGGGCTCAAGCGATCCTGCTGCCTCAGCCTCCCAAGTAGCTGGGACTACAGGCATGTGCCACCATACCTGGCTAATTTTTTCTATATATTTTAGTTGTCCAGCTAATTTCTTTCTATTTTTAGTAGAGATGGGGTCTAGCTCTTGCTCAGTCTGGTCTCAAACTCCTGAGCTCAAACGATCCACCTGCCTCGGCCTCCCAGAGTGCTAGGATTACAGGCATGAGCCACCGTGCCTGGCCTGTTAAAAGCAAATTGGACAGTATAACGAATAAGGCCAAGACATTTGTGCAAGATAGGTTTTTCCTTCAAAATCTGTAATAGAATTGAAAGCTACTAAAGCCTTAAAGTGAAATCATACCTGCTGAATGGGACTCTGTGCCTGAAACAATATTCTTCGTCCAAGTAGTTCTGCAAAGATACATCCAACAGACCAGATGTCAATAGCATTGCTGTAATGACGGCTGCCCATCAGGATTTCCGGAGCCCGATAATACTGAGTAACAACTTCCTGAGTCATATGACGGGATTCATCTAATTCTTCCACTCTGGCCAATCCAAAATCACAAATCTAAATAGAAAAGACAATCAAAACATTGTCAAGCAGACAAATACATTTTCAAACAAAACCTTCATAGACCTTTAAACTTTAAAAAATTTTTAATGATACCAGTAGATTTGTGTTAACAGACAATCTGGTCTTATCTGGATGAGAAGGAAGAAAAGTCTCAAGCTTCCATATAAAGTTCTACGTAAAATGATGAATCTTAAAAATATTCTTCTCATCTTTATAAATGAAAATGTCTGTTTTGAATAACTAAACTAAAAACACTAGCTCAATGCATATTTCTATGTTTAATTTAGAAACGAAAATATTTTCAAGACTGGCTTGTAGAGGAAGATATTATAAGATAAAAGAGGTGTACCTTGAAGATCACCTGAGCTGAGACTATTGAAATATATATAGTAAAATTTCTTTAAAGCTATGGGTTTCAAACTGAGTCCTACTGAATCTAGTTCTGACAAAGTACTTCAGGAGTTCCACAAACACTGTATCCAAACTTTACATTATCTATTTATTTAAAATACTGATTCACACTCCACTGTGTGAATATGTTAAATTGTAGCACATTGGAGAATACTAATGCTACTAAGTTCATTGATTTCTTCATACCATAAATATTTAATTGAGTACCTGTTATATTTCAGACAGTATGCTAGATAGAATTTGGAGACATGGCAATAAATAAGAAAGACTGGTTAATTTCTATACAGACCTAGGAATAAATCTTTTCTATTTCTGTTTAACTGAAAAGTATGCTGAACTTGCAAGGTGAGCTATTAATAAAACTACTGCTTATCTCTAGGAATTAAGGTTTTCTTGATATTGGGCAACCAAAACACAAAAATGGGGAGCACTAAGGATGAGATCAGTAATGGCCATCTAAAATCAGATAGTAATGGCCATCTAAAATCCAGTGGTTTCACTAATTGACTTTATAAGTCAATATTGTAAGTAATGAAGTAACATTATAAATCTGTTTTCTAACTTGAGGTTCCAGAATAAGATTTTATTTGAAAAAAGGTTTTGGCAGCTTAAAAAAAGTCTGAAAACCACTGTTTTAAAGGAAACAAAATTTACCCCAATTTTTGGCAATCCCCTCTTTCTGACTTGAATCTGCCATGTCTGGTCGCATCAAATGAATTTATATGTATATGTGGGAATATATCAGTATGAAGCCAACATCTTTAAAACTTAAAAATAGAGGAAAAATTTTCAGACCACACAGAAAAACAATGTAACAACAAAAGTCTGAGTTCATCAAATCCTCCCAAAGGCTGGTGTTCAAATAACATTTTAAAAACTCTATTTCTTGGCTATAACTCTTCAGGATATCTTTTTTTTTCTTGAGACAGAGTCTCACTCTGTTGCCTGGGTTGGAGTGCCGTGACGTCAGCCTAGCTCACAGCAACCTCAAACTCCTGGGCTCAAGTGATCCTTCTGCCTCAGCCTCCCGAGTAGCTGGGACTACAGGCATGCGCCATCATGCCCGGCTAATTTTTTCTATATATTTTTAGTTGTCCAGCTAATTTCTTTCTATTTTTAGTAGAGACGGGGTCTCACTCTTGCTCAGGCTGGTCTCAAACTCCTGACCTCGAGCAATCCTCCCGCCTTGGCCTCCCAGAGTGCTGGGATTACAGGCGTGAGCCACCGCGCCCGGCCCAGGATATCTTTTAAAGCAAAACAAAACCAAAGGAAAGAACTTAGATTCTTTCTTGCATTTATATGAAGAAAACTAACCACCCATCCAACAAAAAAGGTCTTCTATTATAAACGAAATATGTTGTTAAAAACATCAGTCTGAGCTGAAGTTGTTTTTAGCAACTTACCAGCAAGACAATCTGAGCCCAAAGTAAAAAGCTTACATGATCAGATAACTAAAAAGATTCCAGCAAAATTATATATCTTGTGCTTAATAGAAAATATATTCACTATATGAATGAATACTAATTTAAAAAATGTTTTATTATAAATATCATCAATGAATTTCTACATTTGGGAAGAGAGAATTAGTATCTGTAGCCTAGCTGTCTATTCTGGCTTTTCAAAAGCAGGTCTCTGAGTCAAAGGGGCAGAGCAAAATTTCAATTTGTTCTGATTTGTGTGTTGTGTATTCATAAATGACATTTTCTTTTAGTTGCCCATTCGTGTAGCCAGAGGTGACAATACCATAATAGACAATTTGGAAAATGAATTTCAGCAGTTAATGGCATCAAGCATGACAGGTTCTGTACAAAAGTCCTTTGTGAAATCTTCTAACCAAAAATCAAAATAAGAAAAATTGGCTTAAATTTACACAAGACTGATTTGGTATGAACAGGACAAAAAATTACTAACTATAAGGTTTTCAAATTTATTTTTTAAAAGTTAAAATGGGTTTTGGGGATAGGTTGCAAGTTCTCCTTAAAAAGTGAAAAGGTAGCAGAAGGATGCACTCAATGACCTATAGAAGGAATATTTACTAGACTTTGGGGACAGTTAACTTCTCTGTGGAAACAAAAGACTGAACTACAATATCAGCTATTTTCAGAGAAAATATGAAAACAGGTTTTTATCTTTCTACAGTTAAAACAGGGTGAGGGCTCTTCAAAGCTATACCATGAAGAGAGAATTTTCATTAATAAATGGTATAATCCACCAGCTTTTAAAGAGAATTGGCCCACAGTTCAAAGAAAGCATTTAAAATAAAATATGAATATACTTGGCTTTAATGCTTAGTTTAACTGCCAGCAACCTAAGTAATAATGACAGTTGTGATTACTTTTAAAGTAGGTAACATTTAAAAAACAGTTTTTTCTTTCCAAATATATGAGTTGAAATGTTTACTATAAACTAAAGCTCTATATAATATAGCAGCCACTCATGAAATAAGTGGAATTTTTATTTGCTTACACACAGATGACACAGCTCTGGGAAAGCTCTTATCTCTTATGTCTACCACGAGGAAAAACACCGTAGACCTCTCACTATTCAGAAGTTCTGCCAGTACGTATCTGTGTTAGAAGTGAGAAAATGCACACATGTGGATTTTGCTATTAGTGAGCCACTCTAACAAAAGACAATGGGGGGTGATATAAGGGAAAGAAGTAAAACTGAAACTGATAACTTGAGATTCTAGAAGTACTAAATATAAGTAATCCTGTAAGCAATTCCTGTTCAAAGGAATAACTGAGGACTGGCTACTATATATTGTAGAAATACATTTCACAGGTGCATATACCCTTTTCGGGCTTAGCATTTTCATTTTTAAGTAGGTTTTTGCTTCCTCCTTTGCTACCTTCGTCAAACAGTATATAGAAATATTAACTGTGGGCTAGGCGCGGTGGCTCATGCCTGTAATCTTAGCACACTGGGAGGCCGAGGCGGGAGGATTGCTTGAGCTCAGGAGTTCGATATCAGCCTAAACAAGAGTGAGACCCCCATCTCTACTAAAAAAAAAGAAGAAAAAAGAAATATTAACTATGCAAAAATGTAGACAGTCTTCCTAAAAGCCATGCTTCATTCTCACCTAAATAGAAGCTTGCTGATCTACTATTTCTTCTGATATACACTTCTTTTAATAATGGAACAATCTGAAAAGAAGTCACCTTCTCCATTCTTCTTTCTAGTTATAATGTAACTAGAAATTCAGTGTTTCCAAAACATAGGCAAAATATCATGAAAAGAGCATGAGGCAGGACTACAAATTAGTTACTATGGCCATGACCACTGATATTGCTAGTGAAAACTGGGTACTGGGTACTTTTTTTTTAAATGAAGGAATGACACTGTAGAAACTGAGTACTTTAACTTTTAGTAAAGTAATGAAAATAAACAACTATTTCTTCCACAAAAATATGTTGTTCTTAAGCCTGCCCTGACATTCTTATTTCTCTCAGAAATTTAAATAAACTGAAAAGCTACCTTTAGAACACAGTTGCTGTTCACAAGGAGATTCCCTGGCTTAATGTCTCGATGTAAAATGCCAGCTGAATGGAGATATTTCAAACCTGAAATAACAAAGAGATTAACTACAGATATTTAATTCCTTTCACTCAACCAATGATTTGGGGAAAATCTTAGAGGAAAATAAAATAAAGGATTTAAAATTCTTTCCTAAATAACTGCATAATAGACATTATTAAAAACTTGACTTATACCTCTATAATTTTGGTACAGTAAAATAAAATGTCATCAAAGGTTTGCAGTCTAGAGATAACATCTATAATTCAAAAGATTATATAGGCTCAAGTACAGATATGCCTCTTAGGCACTGGAGTTAAGACTGACCACACTAATATCCTTAGATTGTTCATCAGTGTGGCTACTAGAGTTCTGCTACTGATACTCTTAATCTGCAACTTTGAACCTGCTCCCAGTTCAGATTTTTCACCTATATGACAAAATTCAGGAACTTGTCCAGGTTTGTCAGTAGTACTCACTACTGAGAATCAAGAAGGTAATTCATCACTTTTTAAATATTTTGGACATATTAAAAGAATCATGGCTTCAGCACTGCTAAAAGTAGCAGCCTCAAGGTTGAGTCTTTTTGGAATAAAATGTAGCAAATCACATTTTCACAATTATAGACAGTATCTTCCCCATTTCTTCCTACCACAGAATATCAAAAAATTTACTGGATGGAGGTGAACTTTCTAGTTTTAATATTGTTTGTATGTTTTCATCCCTGTGGCAGATGTTTTTCAAGCTCTATAAAGAATATGTTAATCCTATAAATTCTGTGGGGAAAAAAGAATTTCACTAGGTAAGAAAGCTGTTTCAACTTTAAACAATTCTCCATTTCTGGAGGACACACATGACGGCCAGAAGAGGCATCAATAATGTTGGCCTCAATCCTTTCTCAGTCAAGTCCATACTCTTTAAGAGCCAGTCTGAAGTTACTTAGCTGGCTGTTTCTATAGGTCTTCCTCAACTGCTTTGGTTTTAAGGGTCATTTTGTTTCTCTAGAGTTGCACTAAGGAATGCCAGCTAACACTCTGACAGGCCCACCTACCGCTGGCTTGCAGGATGGATGTCATTCATAGGTGATACAGTCACTTTTCACTTTAGTCATCTGATGCGACATACTCCTACTCTGTGGAGAACTAAAGACTGTTTAGTGGATTTGTGACAAACAATCCTGCTTATTTACCTCCCTAGATTAACCCAATCAATTACTTAATTTGACAGGGCCTTCTCTTCCATCACTAAAAATAAAAACTATTTGGCCTCTCTTAAAAGCCTCTTATTTAACATCAAATATAGAAACTGTAAAATATGTCTTGTTCAAAAGAAAAAAGTCTTTAGGGAAGAAGAAAGCCTTGAAAGGTCAGATTAAAGTCCAAATGAGGATTAAAACATTTTATTTATACAGTGACAGTGCCTTTTTCTTCATAAAGAAAATCTTACCTCGCAAAATCTGATAAAGAAAAACTTTGACATGATCTGAGCTGAGTGGTTGAGGAGAGACAATAATTTTATGTAGGTCACTCTGCATCAATTCTGTGACAACATATCTTGAGGTTTTAAGTTAAGGAGAGTTCAAAGAATTTAGCCCCCAACCCCTTCAAAGTAGTTACCAAATCTAAAGAATAACGTCCATTCTCAAGTTTAGAAAAGTTTAGGGAAAGAAAGCTCCTAGACAGTAATAAAAGGTGGCAATTCCAGGCCTCACGAGATAAAACATTGCTAGAATTAAAAGAATTTATACATTTAAAAGTCAGCAGAAGTAAACAACCAAGTGATTTTCTTATAATCAGCATTATAAAAGAGAAAACCAATGACAAACATTTTAAATAACAGCCAAGCCATGAAAAGTGTGAAGACCAAACAGTCTCAAGGCCTACTCAGACATGTTACTGGAGTGTCCTTTGAGTTCAAACAAAAGGGGGCTGGTGATCTCATTGTAGGCCATCGAGGCACCAATGGAAAAGATCACAACCTATCCAACAACTGTGGCTTAAGTTACTTTCTAAAATATGGTATTCCTAAAAACATGTAAAATGGTAAATTCAAATCCAAGTCTCTCTACAATCTTAACAATTATTTAACTTAGTATACATTTATTAAATCCCTTACTAGGTTTTAAGATTACTATGTTTTGTACTCTTTTGTATCCTCAGAGTTTTGCTCAATCAACACATGGCAAATGATCAAAGGCTGGAGCCTGGGGAACCATGGAGATGTGGAATTCAGAACTCTTCCAAAGCACATGAATGTTAGAAACATTAAGGAATCAAAAGTTCAGGTGAATTTTATGATTTAAGTATAACTTTACTCATGACAATTTCTAATTTAATGTTTCAGCAAAACAAGTAGGAAAGGGGACAATTTAGGAGTAGGGAGGAGAATTAATAAGTATAGCATTTGACATAAACAGTTGAAAACTCCCTCAAGATTTTTTTTACAAATGGCTTTAAGGTACCAAACTATAGGCTTTCCTTCTCCCTCATCAGTTGTTCTTTCTTAGTCTCCTGGTTTTCCTCTCTCCTTCAACCACTTAATGTTGAAATGACCCAAGGTTTTGTCCTCGGTCCTCTTCTCTCTCCATACTTACACTCTTGGCTATGTGGATCCAGTTCTATGCCTTTAAACAACACCCATGATGATGACTCCCAAATTTGTAATCTCTAATCTTTCCTTAAGTGCAGACTTGTATATCAAACTGCCTACTCATCATCTCCACTGGATACCTAATTGATATTTCAAACTAACATGTCCCAAACTGTATTTTCGCTCTTTTCTCCACCACTTTTTTAGCTGCAAGCTTTCCCATAGCAAATCCACTTTTCTAGCAAGTTGCTCACACCACAAACCACATCAAGGAGTCATTGATTCTTCTCTTTTTCTCTCACCATACTTCCAATTCATTACAAAATCCTGTGAGTTCTGCCTTCAAAATTTAGTCACATTAGGCCACTTCTTATGCCCACTGTTACCATGCTGGCCCAAGACTGCTAGATTTCTAAAATACCGCAACTAGGATAAATTTTTTTACCATTATATTTTTGTTTTACCCATATATTGAGATTTATTCTATTATACAGAAAATATAATTTTTAAGTTTTTACACTCTCAGATATTTTAATCTTAGGTTTTATCATCCAGATCCTTTCCAAAGAAATATAATCTACTTCATAATGAAAGTTAGTGAGAAAATGAGATTTGGCATATGCAGTTTCCTTATATGACAGTTTTCAGTGACATGTTAGAATTATTCTATAAAATGATAAACAGTTAAATTATGATATTACCAGGGTTATATTTAGTTTTTCTTCTTAACAGTTTTTATTCAACTTTTTCTTATAAAAATTTTCAAACACACAGAAAATTTGAAAGAATTACACGGAGACTACCCACATATATACACCTACCACCTAGATTATATATTTAACATTCTGCCATATTTGCTTTGTCACACATCTATCCATTACTCTTTCCATCCATTAGTTCATCTAAATTGAATGCATTTCACAGAATCATCTTTTAGGATGAAGGCCAAATTATGTTACTTTTTTGCAAACGCTTTCTATTTCATTTAAGAGTAAAAGCCAAAATCCTTAAAATGGCTTATAGGGTCATAAATCATCTGGACTTCTTACTTCTCTGATCTCCTCTTCTATCACTTTCCTCCTGGCTATTCTCTAAACATGCCAGATACACTCCAGTCTTTGTTCTAGCTATTCTCTCTGCATGGACTGCACTTCCTGACATCTATTTGGCTCTTTCAGCTCCTTTGTGGTTTTGTTCAAATCTTATCTTTCAAATGTGGTGTACCTTGACTCTAATACTAGTTATGTGCCACATAATGACTTTTCAGTCAACAGTCGACCGACCACATGGACAAAGGTGGTCCCATAAGATTATAATGTAGCTGAAAAATTCATACTGCCTAGTGATGTCTTGATAATCCTGACCCTATGTAGGCCTGGGGTGATGCATGTGTTTGTGTCTTAGTTTTTAATAAAAAAGTTCTAAAAATTATTAAAAAATTTTACATAGAAAAAAACTTAATAGAATAAGGACATTAAGAAAATATTTTTGTACAGCTGTACAATGTGTTTTAAGGTGTTATTATAAAAGTTTCAAATAAAAAGTTTAGACAGTAAAAAAGTTACAGTAAGCTTATTATTGAAGAAAAAAATTTTAAATAAATTTAGTGTAGCCTAAGTGTACAGTGTTTATATAGTCCACAGTAGTGTATACCTAGGCCTTCACATTCACTCCCCACTCACTCACTGACTCACTCAGAGCAACTTCCAGTCCTGCAAGCTCCATTTCATGGTTAAGTGCCCTACACAGATGTATCATTTTTATCTTTTATACCATATTACTATTCAAAAAACTTCATTGTAGAAAATAGGAAATACAAGAAGCAAAAGAATATAAAAACTATCCAAATTCTATTTTTTTTGAGAGAGAGAATCTCCCTCTATAACCCGGTGCAGTGGCCTGATCATGGCTCATTCCAGCCTCAAACTCTTGGGCTCAAGTGATCCTCCTGGCTCAGCTTCCCAAATAGCTGGGATTGCAGGTGCATGCCACCATGCCCATCTAATTTTATTTATTTTTTGTAGAGATGGGGTCTCGCTCTGTTGCTCAGGCTGGTTTTGAACTCCTGGGCTCAAACTATCCTCCTGCCTCTGCTTCCCAAAGTGCTAGGACACAGACATGAGCCACTGCGCCTGGCCCAGATTCTACCTCTTTGAATTTATTTATAATATTTTGATGAATATAACGTGTATGCCTACATATATGCATATTTAAAATAAAATTGAGATTATAATATACACGTGTCTTTGCTGCCTTTTCCCTTAATTTAATAAAATATAAGCATGTAAACAAAAAATAAGCATGGAAACTGTCATTTAATGGTTTAATAAAGCAGGATTTTTATAACTGTATAGTGCTCTAATGTGTGGATATATTATAATTCACACACACACATATATATATATACTTTTTTTTTTTTTTTGAGATAGAGTCTCACTCTGTTGCCCGGGCTAGAGTGCTGTGGTGTCAGCCTAGCTCACAGTAACCTCAAACTCCTGGGCTCAAGCAATCTTTCTGCCTCAGCCTCCCGAGTAGCTGGGACTACAGGCATGTGCCACCATGCCCAGCTAATTTTTTCTCTATATATATTTTTTTAGTTGTCCAGATAATTTCTTTCTATTTTTAGTAGAGATGGGGTCTTGCTCTTGCTCAGGCTGGTCTCGAACTCCTGAGCTCAAACGATCCACCTGGCTAGGCCTCCCAGAGTGCTAGGATTACAGGCGTGAGCCACCATGCCTGGCCACACTTATATATATGTTATAATTCATCGTTGTTGAAAATCTAAGCTATTTCTAATTTTTTAACTATTTTAAATAACCTTGAGATAAACATCCTATACATACAGCTTTTGTGACTCTGATTATTTCCTAATGATAGATTCTTTGAAGTGGAATTATGGTGTCAAAGTAGGATATTATATACAGGTGGCCCCAGGTTACAGATGAGATATGAGATATGTTCCTGAGAACATCTTTAGGTTGGATTTTTATATAACTCAGATACCTGATGAACAGTGCATATATGGTAATAATAACAACAATGGCTCATGTAGTAATAATACAGTGTAATACTATAATACCACACCTGTATTGTAATATGTTATAGAAACCATTGTGTTCTTTTTTTAAATTCAAACAGAACATAAAAACAAAATCACCCAAAAGTTTAGATAAGAGACAGGAGAAATTTCAAAAAAGAATACTGAAGGTTAACACTCACCTTATGTTACATAAACACTAGACTAATAGGAATGTTATACTTATTTTGATCTTCTAACCAAATCAATAATAACTATTCCATTTCAATAATTAATCTACTACACTGCTGAGTAAAAATTGATGCTTTCATTGGAACATTGCCTTTCATATGTACCATTATTCTTACGTCAGCCTTGTTATTGCTTGATAGTTGAACAACTGAAGCCTAATGCTTTCCCAATGAACAATAGCATCTGGCCTTGCTCTGAATGTTTATTTCTACAATCATTTCCATTGTAGAACCTTTCTCTTCCCGGCAGGCTCACCCAGACTTGTGGTGGACTTTCGCTTTGGAGGCATGGTCATGAGTATAAACACAGACTCACAAAATCGAATAAAAAGGTTAAGACAAAAATGATGCTGTGCGTAAGCGACCATGTAAATAATGAGACTAGCCTAGCATAAAGATGCTGTGTCAACTAACTGCTTACACCACGTGGGCTTGTCTACATGCAAGGAAGATATTTCATAACTAATTGCTTATGTTATGTGGGATAGTTTATATGCACAGAAGCTACTGTGTTTCCCCGAAAATAAGACCTCCCATAAAATAAGCCCTAGCAGGATTTCTAAGCATTTGCACAATATAAGCCCGACCCCGAAAATAAGACCTAGTGATGGGCGTGGCTACGCAGCGTATCTGCACAACCCATGCATTTCGTCACGGAGCAGTAAAGAAGACGAGCAGCCCTTCTCATCTGCCCCATGAGAGCTCTATTGCTCGACATGAGAGATTGGGGCCAATGGTTCTAAAGGAAATAGAGTCGCAAGAAATTCAGGATGGAATTTGGGGTTTGGAGAGTTATGATGATGTTCCAGAAGAAGACGACTTAACTATATTTGAATAAATGTAGATTGTTGTACCGTACTTAAAAAAATAACACATCCCCTGAAAATAAGCCCTAGGGTGTCTTCTTGAGGAAAAATAAATATAAGACCCTGTCTTATTTTCGGGGAAACACGGTAGTTGCTGATTTATTAATTATTTAATTATAAATTATCCTTATGGGGAGCCTTGGGAGCCCATTCCTAGGTATGGAATGATGTAAGTCGGGTCATCCATTACCCAGGGACTGCCGGTATTCTTTTTTTAAAATTTAAAATACTGTGCGCTCTTTCCATGGTATTATATTTATTTTTAATATCATTTCAAGCGCTTAAATAGTATTCCATTTTATGTAAGATGTCACGAGTTAAGCAATCCTTTAACACTATATGTTTATAATATTATTATAGCTTTAGGGTATTGTTTCATGAGGGACCCTTGATTACATACAGATCCTCCTTCTTTGGTTAATCTATTTCTTCAGAAAAGAGTCCTCTAATCTTCTGTCTTAGGAGGTACAGGAATCAGCCAGGAATCTGTCTGAGTGAGAATAGGAGCCAGAGATACCATAGCTCTCAGCATGCTGTCTCCAGGGAATAAACCTTTAGTCTTCTGCAGGATAGCAGAAGATCTGAGCATCTTAATACTTCTTAACAGGCTTGCAACCAATCCTATGTTTAGGCCCACCTACATCCCTACTTTCTGAGATACTTGATGCCTCTAATTCCTGAGTGTTTCTGATGTTCTATAGCAAGAATCACCCTGTTTCTGGGTTCTCATTATTGCCACCTTAGGTTTTTGCCTCTTCTAGTCTGAATTTTTAACTTTTTAATGACATTTAAAGGGGTCTGCAGGAAGAGTAGTAGTAAAGATTTGTGTTCTATCAACTGTGTTTTCAGGTTGAAACTGTTTATAATGTTTACTAATCACATGTGTGAGCATGAGAGACAGAAAAAGAGGAAAAGCAAGACCAAATTGTTCCTGTTCTTTGCTCAATTTCCTACTGGGGTGATAACTTTTATTTGTAAGACTGCTTCACATATTAAGGATACTAACTCTTTTGTATACACTAAAAATTTTTTTCTACTAGGAAATCTTTTTT
>VBSM01003215.1:33654226-33667812 GCA_008086735.1 Cheirogaleus medius | reverse complement strand
AAAAAAAAAAAAAAAGTATAATTTGATGAATTTTTACACACACACACACACACACACACACATCCATGTAAGCACCATACAGATCAAGAAATTAAGCATTTTCAACACCTAGAAAGCTCCCTTGCCTTGTTTTTAGTCAAAACTCATCCTGGCACTATTCTTATTTCTGTCACCATAGATTCATTCTGCCTGTTCTTAAATTTTATACAAATTGCATCATAAAGTATGGAGTCTTTTGTGTATGGATTATTTCATTTACTGTTATGACAGCGAGTTTCATTCATGTTGTGGAGGTCAGTGGTTCACTCTTTTTATTGATGTGTAGTATGCCATTATATGATTGGACTATACCACAAAGAACTTCACCAGAATACTGTTGGCAGACATTTGTGTCTAATTTCTAGCTATGATATATAAAGTTGGTATGAGTATTCTTATGCATGTCTTTTGGTGGATATATATGCACTCATTTCTTGAGTATATGTATACCAAGGAGTAGAGCGGCTGAGTTGTTGGGTAGGTATATATTTAGTTTTAGTAGAAACTGTTAGTTTTCTTAAGTAGTTTTACAAATTTATGCTCTCACTAGCAATGGGTAAGAGTTTTAGTTGATCCATGTCCTTGTCAACAGTTGGTATTGGCAATCTTAATTTCAGCCATTCTGGTGGGTATATAGTGGTATCTCATTGTAGTTTTAATTTACATTTCTGATGACTAACGACTTTGAACATTTTTTCATTTTTCTTTCATAAAATGCTTAAGTCTTTTACTGATGGTCAAAACCTTTTGATTTATAGAAGCCACTGATTTCTAATTGTCTTAGTCAAACACTAAATATTTTAAAAATTGTTCTAGCCCATAGTATATTCTAGAAACAAGTATGTTGTTGGATAAACATCTGCAGTTTGTATTTTCATTCTTTTAACTTTTGACTGACATTAGTTCTTAATGTTAATGGTGTCCAATTTAACATCTTTTTTTATGGTTAACACTTTACTTGTCCAGTTAAGACATCTTTGCTTATCTCAGTCAGGAAGATATTTGCCTATGTTTTCTTCTAAAAGTTTTATTACTTTACCTTTCACATTTAAGTCTATGATCCATTTTGAATTAATTTATGAGTATGGTTTGAAGTAGGGGCTAAGAGTCACTTTTTTTCCCCATATGGATAACTAATTGACTTAGAGCTGTTTATTGAAATGACCACTCAGTCCCCCACTGAACTGCAGTGTCATCTCTCTTGTTAATCAGGTGAACATGTATGTATAGGCTAGTTTACAGACTTTCGATTCTGTTCCATTAATCCATTTATCTGTCCTTGTTCTGCCTTGATACCTTGTGCTTGGTGTCTTCTGTTGTTCAATACCTAAGATTGAGTTTTAATACCTGATAGCAGTCTTAATACCTGGTAGTATGAATTTCTCACTTTATTCAACTTCTCCAAGATTGGCTGGGCTATTTTAGATCTCTTGCATTTCCACACATTTTACAATAAGTTTGTCAATTTCCATATACATATACTCTCAAAATCCTGCTGAGATTTTGATTTGTATTACACTGAATATATAGCTCAACTTGAGAAGAAAAGGCCTATCAACTACATTAAGTCTTCCAATGCATAAACAAGGGAGACAGCACTATTTTAAATTTGTCAATAATCTGCCCAGTACCACAAATTTTAGGCACACAGCAAACAAAACCAAATCCCCTGAAAAGTAACCCACCTCTACAGCATCCTTTGTTTTTTCACACTCCTTAGCAGCAGAACTAGTATAACTGTTAGTATTACTTAGCAGTTAGTATTATTAATGTCTGCAGCTGAATAGCATGTCTGCATTCAGAGAAGGGTCCTATCTATTTTTCCCTTATTGGTATGGTTCTCTAACCTACTTAAGAACCCAAAGAGGTCTTGTTTGAGTTAAGCCAGACTACACACAGACACACACACGAATGATGCTTCTTTGCCTCATTCTACCCCTCCTTAGAGCACTCCAGAGCTAAGACTGGGTAAAAGTAACCCTGAGAGAGATCACTAGAGTGATCATCATTCCAGACCCTGGAATTTTTTTCTGTCACTTTCATTCACTTATTCAATTTTCAAATAGACTGCCTGCCTAATGTGTGCTTAACGCTATGCCTAAAGAGAAGAAAATGCCCAACACTTGTATTATGGGGGCTTTTAGCAGGAATCAATGGACCCTCGAGGGGGCTCTAAAAGGGCTGTAGAGGACAAGTGAAAGCCTAAAATGACATAAAAATTCTGTGTATGTGCATTTTTTGAGAGGGTTCACAGCTCTCATCAGATTCTCCAAGGAGTACAAGATTAAAAAAAAACTCAATCATCACTTTCCATGCTGATCATATGACAAACTATGCATGTGTGCACGCACAAGTGTATAAATGGGTATAGAGACTATGTCAGATTTTATAATAGCTTTTGACTAGACATTAGTTATAAGCCTAAACAACACCAATCTTTAGAAAGTTAAACACATTTCTGTTTTCCTAAATTACTACAGCTGAACTTATCCTTTAAGATGGTGAAGTAGCTACTCAGATATGTGTAAAAATTCAGTCAGATCACCTGAGATCAATGAATTTGATATAATATCTTTGAAGGTTCCTTTCAAAAGAAAATCCAAAGCCTCCCAGGGCTTTATAGCTATTCTTCAACACATAAAAAGCAATCCAAATTAAAATCCAACCTTCCTACAATGACCAGGTTAATCTTTCTAAATGCCATTTTTATCATGACATTCTTTTCTTCTTCAATCAAATCTTATTCTCAAAAGGCTCATCTTAAGGTTTTCCTTCTCTGTGTTTGATTCATCTTTGAGTTTCTAAGTCCACAACAACTTCTCATTTTTCCTTAATATTATGGTACCTGACTGCCACCATTCATCTGAGAAGCTTTAAAAATTACAGCTACTTGGGCCTTAATCCTAGAGATTTCAATTTAGTAGGTCTGAGGTAAGACCCATGAATCTGTGTTTTAAGGCTCCCCTCTCCAGGGAGCCTTTTAATACACTACCAGGTTTGGCTGTCCAGCTCTTTGCTATGCACACAACAAAGACTGTCCTGCGTTAATGTTTAACCATGCAGGTAATCTTCCTATAGCACTTTTATCACATTATTTATCATATTATGAAAATCATTTAAACTAATTAAAGGTAAAGACCCCAGAAGCTAATGTAGTTTAGGCATATAGGATGTGCATAATAAATGCTTACTGAATTAATGAATATGTGCCCTGGAACCAAAGAGATTTGCAGTCTAATCTCTGCCGCCCTGACTTTGGGTAAGTTACTTAACCCTAAGCTTCTGGTTCCTCCTCCATAAAGTAGGGTTAATAAGCCCTGACAAGATTTTTAAGGAATAAATGAATTAATATACATAAAGAATCTAGCATACTTCCTGATACACAATAACATGTGTTAAACATAATCCTTCAAAAACGACAGTATTTTAAGCTTTTTTTGAATCTGCGGTCCCTAACCCCCGGTCCACCCCACCTTCCACTGTCCACACCTTCCCATGAAACTTAAGAAGGGGGGCGCGCACAGCAGGAGGTGAACAGTGGGCTAGAGAGCAAGGGAAGCTTCATCCATATTCATAGCCACTCCCCATCACTGGCATCACAGCCTGTGCTCTGCCTGTCTCCCTGCCCAATGGAAACATTGTCTTCCATGAAACCAGTCCCCGGTGCCAAAAAAGTTGGGGACCAATGCTTGACCCTACCTAGCACTGCACTCCTTACACAGGACACAATTAATAAATAATTGTTGCCTTAAGTACATCAAATACCAGTTGCCTCTTAGACTGGCATTCCACACATACCAGGTATGCTGGCCCCAAGATGCATTTGGCAATAGATCTTAGAGCATAACAGAAATTCATGACATATAAAATAATGGTGCCATGCCATCTTCATCTCCAACTATCTGCCTCACGTTTGAACACTCCCACAGACATCAGAGGCACTGTTCTTTTAAAATTTTTTTACTTTCTAATTTTTTTAGAGACAGGGTTTCACTCTGTCACCAAGGCTGGAGTGTAATGGTGCCATCAGAGCTCACTGTAACCTCCAACTCCTGGGTTCAAGCCATACTCCTCCCTCAGTCTCCCAAATAGCTGGGACTACAGGTGCGCACCACCACACCAGGCTAATTATTAAAAAAGATTTTTTTGTAGAGAGATGGGGTTGGCCTCAAATTCCTAGCCTCAAGCATTCCTCCAGCCTTGGCCTCCCAAAGTGCTGGGATTACAGGTGTGAGCCACCAAACCCAGCCTATTCTTTTAATGATAGAGACCATGAGTTTCAAACGGTGATGTTGGTGTGTGTGTTTTTTAACAGATTTATATGCATTTTCAAAATTTAATTTCTGTAACAATCATATACAGTTATTTCTGCTTTTACCATACCCACTTTGCAAACGAGAAATTTGGAGTTTAGAGAAGGTCCAAGACACACCAAAACCCAGTTCTGCCTCTAAAGCCCAGCTCTTATAAACTACATTAGGATTGGTTGTGTGGTTTAATTGGTATGATTTTCAAGAATTCAGTTTCTTGGGAGATGGACACACTTGAAGCTCTGACTCAGGTGGGGCACAAGCAATATATGTAACCTAAACATTTGTATCCCCATAAAATGCTAAAATAAATAAAAAAAAGAATTCAGTTTCTTTCTTTTCTTATACTACTTACTCTGACACAGTGTTTGTAACTTAATTAGTTATTCCATAGAAATGAGCCATGAGCAAAAGTACCAACTAGATAACAGCAGTTTATTATGTCACTCCTCCTTTATAAAAGAGGCCAAGACTGGTCAGAATATAATAAACCATTGAAATCTTTAGTAAGCAAATTTCTGATGCCACCTTTGAAATATTTCTTTACCATGGATACCTTTACTTGAGTCTCTGACAATGTATATAAGGTCTGTACTCTTTGATGCTGGAGTGGGTACACTAAGGCAAATTCAAGAAATAAGTAAGCAAGCACTAACATCATTCTAAATTACTTCTAAAATCTGAGGAATCAGTTATAAAATAGCAACTCAAGTGGTATTTTGAAACTTATTAAAACAAACCAACACATTGCTAGGCAGTTCCAATTGATTAAAAAACAGCAGTCCTTTTTTTTAAAAGTTTAAGGAAAAGAGATTTCTACAGGGATAATGAATAATAAATATGAAATAGTCAAACCAAAGAGCTTCAAGTGAACCACATTATAAGTTTAATTTACCAAATACCTCGAGCTTTTGCAGATTTCTTCCTTAAAGTGAGACCCAAACTTTGGCCAAAGTTCTAAACATTTCTGTGCAAATAAGCATTCAGACTCATAAGAAATCATTATTTTTCTGATAAAGTTTTTATTACAGCAATTAAAATAGCATACGTTCTACATAAAGAATTTAAGGCAGTTTTTCTTTTCACATGAAATTGAAAACAGATTCTAATACTAACAAACTCCAGGCAAATTTTACACATATCAAATTTTTAATTCAGGATTAGTTGGAGAGAAGCTATCTCTCAAAGGACAATGAGTCTATTTGTCCATGAGTCTTCACATTTCTAAACACAGCCATAAATAAGCTAACCTATGTTACCTTAAGGGCTGTACTGTTTTTATAGGAGAAACTGTTTTCCACACTTCTAACGAACTCTGATTAAAAATATTAAAGGATAAAAATAAAGCACTTAAAACCAGGGGCCAATTATTCACACTCTAATCACTCACCAAATATTACACTCTATTTTTGTGTTGAATATTAGCATTGTTTCTCAGCTAAATATCAACATTTGCTTTGCAACAATTAATATTTATCTGTCAATCAATAAATCTTGGAATTCACTTTAATTTGCTCATTGTTCAGTCACAAAAAGGGCTTAATATGTCTCAGGTTTCCAAGCCATTTACTAAAATCCTTGGCTGTGGTTTCTTAGTAACCTATTTTTTCTGCAAATACATACTCCTTTTCTATGAGCTTTAAACTTATTTAATAGCTTATAGTCTTAGAATTTAAAAAGACATTCAAACTGACAAATGCAGAGCGCAACACCACAATTTAGAAGCCAATCTGAAACTTAATAGGTTCAATGTTTTCTAATTTGGAGGTTAGGCCTTGTGCAAGTCATACAATTCATAATGTAATTTTCAAACGTTCAAATAAAATGTTGATAAAATGGACTCCCCAGGTGACTCTAATATGTTGCCAAGGTTCAAAACCACTGATCTTGATAGTGAAAATTTAAGAAAGTTGTAAAGACATAAAGAGTATAAATAAAAGGAAAAGCAAAGTACTGAAAGAATACAGCTTAGAAAACTTGTGTGTGTGTGCATGTCCCTTTTAATAAGACTGTGTGAACTGAAAACCTATCAGCAGGTATTCCATAACCTCGCTGGTGCGCTTACTGCTTTTCAGAAGTTGGTATAAAACTATAGCCAATTTCCAAATTTTACTTGCACATACCCTTTTAAACTCTCATTTGCTCTTCACCAATTCAGTGAAGTAGGTTTAGGAAATAGTTTCCCCCAAACACCAATTTCACTTACATTATCATGTTTAAAAAAACACAACATCTTCAATTCTCGGAAGACCCTTTTGCAAGAGACCAGATTCTGGAAGACGTTGGGCATCTTTTTGAGTGCTACTCTCTTTCCATCTCTTGGATCTGTTACTGACCTGAAGAATTTGGGGGGAGAGGAAAAAAAGACAGAAATCAATTCCAAACCTTGTTCTCCAATGTTTCAGATCATGAAAAATATCTTTATCATAAAACACTCAATAGTAAATACACTTAATAATGCTTAAGGTATCGGTGGGAAAGATAAAAGAATACACACCTACAAATAAAGAGAATGTTCAGCCACCCAACTCATCTACCATGCTTTACAAGAAAAAAAAATCGCTGTCTAAATTTCAATAAACATCCTGAGAGGTTATTTCATACATCTGAGGTAGGAGGGATATTACTAGTAAAGTCATTTTAAAGATGGGGGAGCTCAAACAAACAGAAACAGCATAGAACACTGACATGATCAAGGTCACATTAGTCTTATGCTTTATTTTCAGAACCATATTCAAAATGGAAGGGATGTTCAAACACAATTTAAATATTTTGGTTTCTTATTAATATATATATGAACATCTTTCAGTAGTATGGACTTCAATATCAACAGTAGCTGAACAATGTCCCCTCCTCAGAAATCTGAGTGTCAGTCAGCCTAGGGATCCCTTTAGTTCCTAAGTAACAATTCCTTTTGTTTCCCAGCTTTTAGTGTAGTTGATTCCTGTAGTTACTATCTCTTTAATAGCTCAGTGTCCTTTTTTTCCCTCTTTTGCCCTTCTAACATCTGTGCAACCAATTTCCTGTATTACATTTCCCCATGTTTGAAATACTAGTGTGATTTCCACTTTTCTGACTGGATCAAACTGATATTTAAACCAAATAGTTAAAAGAAAAAAAATCAATCAATTGAATACATATGCTCAAATTTCCATGAATTAACTTAGAGGTTTTTTCCCCTTATCCATTATACTAAGACTAGTTTTCTTATTCCTGTAGAATTTATTCTATCAGATTTACTTAGCTAGATTTCTGTTTAACATTCTCAGCCCAGCATTACTGCTCAGTTCTTGTTCAATTCATCTAATGCTCTAGGTATTTCTCTTAAATTTTTGTCATTTTAAAATTTGATTCATGTGTCATCAATGCCTTTATTCAAGTTATTAACTAAAGTTTAGAACAGGACTGAGAATAGATAACACACTTGTTAGAAAAACAGCATGAGAAACCATCTATGAGACTGACATCCAATCATTAATCTTGGGTATGGTTATTCAATTAATTATTCATTCAGTTAAGTACAATCACTTAATTTCTTCATCTTGTCCACAAGGAAATCAGACACCCATCAAAATGCCTTCCCCAAAATAAAGCATTCCTGTTAGCTACCTATCTAAAAATCATACCAAACTTCTTTATGAATTCATCTTAGTGATCACTACTTCCTTTCTTAAATGCTCATGAAACTCTAGTATTTTTCTAATATTTTTCTATATTCTAGTATTTTTGAACAATATGAGGCCTCCACTTTCTTCCACTGATTGAAAATTTGGCAAACCAATGAAGTATTAGCAGTTTTGAGTTTTCAATAGCTTGATACGTAGCGCAGGCCAGGAAACCAAACGTTCGTGACTGTTGCTTAAAAATACCAACCCAAACCTGCAATACTGCTTAAAATCCACATAAACTAGAAAAGGAAAACATGGGAGAAACTGAGTATAATATTATATTTGGACTCTTAATGCTCCAAGTGGTGCAATTGGTTAGCATGCAGTACTTAATACAGACTCTTAAAGTACCTTTTTTTTTGTTTAAACACTCCACTTCTGTATCTAGCTAACTAGAAGAGAAAAATGTCAATGACATAAAATGGAAAGAAAATTTGGATCACATATTGTATTCAATTGTCATGTCTCTTTAGTCTTCTTTAATCAGGAACAGTTATTTAACATGTCTTTCATGACACTACCATTTTTGAGTATAGGCCATTTACTTTATAGACTATCCCTCAATTTGGTTTGTCTGGTGTTTTCCCATAATTTGATTCAGGTTATGCATTTTTGACAGGAATAACCCAGAAGTAATGTCTTCTCAGAGCATCATATCATAATGTACATGACATCAGTATGTCCCATTACTCATGATAACTTGAGTCATCTGGATGAGGTATCTGCCAGGTTTTTCCTTTATAAAGTTACTATTTTTTTCCCTTTATAACTGTGTAAATATCCTATTCCTCACCAAACTCTGACCCATTACCTTTAACATCCCTTAATGATTTTTGCCTGAATCAATTATTATGATGACAGTTGCCAAATGGCACTTTAATAATTTTAATATTTTTAATAACCTAGCACAATAAATATTAATTTCTAAAAATGAGTAAATTGAATTAATGCAATCAATTTAAAGCCCTTTCCACAGGCCTCATACATTACTTCTTCCCAACTTCTGAGTACTACTGGTCACCCTATTGTGTGGTGAGGAAAGTTAACTCTAAGATAAACCCACACCTGAAAATACTTGACACAGGCTCAAGGTTAGTACTACGCCTTGTACTGTTCTAAGGTAAATTCACAAAGCAGCATTTTGTTTTATTATTCATGCAAAAGCCAGTCATGCCTGTGGCTGGTAACAATATAACTCTAATGAATGTGAATGGCAGTGCAGCAATTTCACGCCATGTTGAGTTTGTTCTCTCTTAACTTGAGGTAGCAGATGCTTTAGTTCAGCACAAACAGTACCACAAAACACAGATAAGTGTGGAAGCATGTTATACAGGAATTCTTTTATTTTCTTTGTTACTCTAAGGCTTGCCATGCTTAGTTTCTCTGCTGCTGCAATACCCAGGTTATTCCAACTGCACTTGTTAATGAAGCTCCAGCTGTAGAGATAATGAACATTTAGGACAACTTTCCTCATTTCACAAAAAAGGAGCCATCCTTAAACTTACAATTCACTTACAGGGCAGTTATTTTCTCTGCTAACACTGGATGCCCTAAATAAAGCAATGTTATCTGTCATTTTGGCTGATTACCATCTTAAGCATTCAAGTTATACTAATAGGAATTTACTTCTTAAGTTTTAAGTTAATATTTGATTCTTCAAACAATATGTTAAAAATAAAGTTTTAAGGGTTGTGAGAAAGAATCCTCTCTTACATCTGTCCAAAGTGCATCAGTCAATCCTTTTTTACACTTAGAACACAGATTCAACTGTTTTGCAAAAAGCCAGGAGAATCTACAAGCCATTTTTCAGTGAGGTACACACAAGAGTTGGTCAAAAGAGTACAACAACAAAACAGGAAGCATTTCAGATCTGTTGTGGTCATTCTGTTGTAGAGTTTTCTTAATTCCAGAAAACT
This sequence comes from Cheirogaleus medius, assembly GCA_008086735.1. Lineage (NCBI taxonomy): Eukaryota > Metazoa > Chordata > Mammalia > Primates > Cheirogaleidae > Cheirogaleus > Cheirogaleus medius. Next base: position 33,657,879 of record VBSM01003215.1, on the reverse strand, counting down.
GTGACCACTGCCACAAATCTGCTTAAATTACTGACAAGCAGAAAATGTGGAATGAAACAAAAGTGATAATTATTGGGGATACTTCCCCAGGCACTAAAATGTCACTTAAAACATCTACTAGCCAGCAAGGATCTTCAGGAAATTACACGTTCTTCATTCATTTTTATGTGAAGAATCTTTCCCCATGTATTTTTTTTAAGTAGTTTTAAAGTTCATGTTTTTTGATACAGGTTTTTAGCTATTCAAAGCAAATAAATAATTTATAATAAGAATGCTTCCATTTAGATTAAGAAAATCAGGTTTTTCTAATTCTATTCACGTACAGTTGTAATCAGTAATCCTCTATTTTTTGCTATACATACTACAATTACTATGTCAACTATACCAATACAATATACATCTCAGTAATAGAACCTCCTAACTAGACTCTAAATATTTAGATTATTGCCTAACATTCATTTTGAAATTCATTTCCTTAGAAGTTATTTTTACTTGTATATAGATTGCCTGCTTGAGAAAACAAAAGCAAAGTATGAGGCAAATTTTTTGACAACAAATAAGTCTAGGAAATGTATCCTATTTGTACCTTAGTCCTTGTTATATGTTCAAGGACACACAAGAAATTTATGGAATAAGTTAAGGAATAAGGAATTTATTTTTGTCTCACTAGTCTTTCAAACCAGAATTTTAATAGGCTATATAGGTTGTGTGCACTCTGCCATATTTACAGACTTGCACACTATTTAGAAGAAACCCTTCTAGGCCTCCCTGCCCCCACCCAAAACCACAGAAATAAAAAAGGATTCTCATCTTCCATATCTAGATAATTTGTTCCATCAGATGAATTTTTTCTGATTTTTTGTGTGTTTATCCAAGTCTGGTACTTGTTGAGTTGGCTGTATGCAACAGAAAGAGACTATTTTCTCCTTTTTTTCAAGATGCATAAAATGATCCCCAAATTTGCTAATTAACATTATAGGGGGAAAAGGCCTTAAATAATAGTTAAACCAAAGCAGTGAAATAGTTCTTTTTTTCATGTCCTTTTAACAATATTCATAAGACACAAAACACCTACATTTAACTGAAAGAGTTAAATATGAACTTAAATGTCCTCTAACTCTGTGTTTAAATAAGTATAAACAACAGATGAGATAGCACTGGGCCATTCTGATCTGTAGTGAGACACCTAAGGGTGCTGAAAAGGGAGGAGGGATAGGGAACAGGCAAGCCATTCAATATCAGGCTGCTGTGTTTATTTTCAAATACTTATTACTAGTAAGACCTAACTTTTAAGACCCCTTCAGTTTCCCACCAATAATATTGCATAAGTTAACATGTAGCTGAAAATCTTTTTAAGCTAATTCCTGTGGTCTTGGGAATATATAATTGTTCTTTAGACAATGAATTAATTAGTTCCATCCATACTGCAGATGCTGGAGAGATACAGAGACTCTTCCTCCTTAGTCACTGTCAAATATCTCTGTGAGGAGTCTGACCTGCCTGCAGGAAAGTTGCCACACTGTCTTCTCAATGGGGATTTTCTCATGTTAGAGGCTGAACATGATACAGCCCAGTCTGCCAAGTCTAGGAAGTTTTCATGGCCCACTAGACACAGTCCTCTCTTAGAAACAGACCTATGAATATTGCATGGGGGGAAAACCAGTTGAAGGAATGAAGGAAAGGTTTCTGTGCAAAGTGACAAAAGAAAATAATTCACAACTACATCTTCTTGCATGTTAACAACTTTGGGCAAGAAGAGGTCACAAAGGGCAAGTAAAACTAAAACTATGTCACACAAAAATGCACTTGCTTTTATTCTGGCTGATGACTTCCCCAAAGACTTATGTTCAGTAATAGAAACACTGAAGAATACAAAAATTTTTTTAAATTTAACAAATGGCAATTTTTTTGCACATTAGATTTATAAAGATAAAAGACACCTCATGAAAGAAAAAGACAATTTTATTCACATGGTAGGTTTACAACAGTGTGGCTTTGCAAACATCAGAAATCTTAATGAATTTAGAAAGAAAGTTCACATCAGACAAAAAAAGTTCTGAATTATCATAGAGCATATTTATTATTTAATATTTCAATGGCTAAGTTAATATTTAATAATTACTTAATATAAAATGTAAGACCCAATATGCTGGTAGTTAAAAGCAAACTGAACACACCAACAGTAAAAAGACATTGTTGAAAAAAAAGGAGGAAATTTGAATACGGCTTAGAATTATGGTGAAAAATAAAATGTCCATATTTTCAATAGATGCATACCTAAGTATAAATAGGTGAAATGACATGAAATCTAGGCTTTGGTATCTTTTTAATGCTGATTATGCAGAGCAATAGGATTTGTTTGAAAATACTTCCACATCAAAAATTAAAAAGGATAGTTGAAACAAATGAAGCAAATCTTGATAAATATTAAATTTGTGTGATAGGTATAGTAGGGGCTAATTATACAAAAGTAAAGAAAATAATGTATGTTTGAAAATGATCAAAATAACTGAAATGAAATTTATAAAAATACTATTTATAATACTAAAAAATACAATAATGTAAAAAATATTCCATATCTGAGATTAAAGCTAACAGACACTATGCAAGACTTTGATAGAAAATGACTAAAAGATAATATTGAGTGAAATTAAAGACTAAATTGAGAGATATATCATATTCATGGATTGAAAGGCTCAATATTGTAAACATTTCAATTCTTTCCAAATTGATTTATAGATTGAGCAAACTCCAATCCAAACCTCACAAAGTTTTCTTTTTGTGAAACAAGATGAATTAATTCTAAAGTTTTTATAGAAATCCAAATGTGGTAAGGACAGCTAAAACACTCTTCAAGAAGAACAAGGTAATTTTAAAAAATTGTTCTAACAGATATAAAGACATTATAAAGCTACAGTAATTTATTTAATAGTGTAATTGTGATATAAGCATAGACCAAAGAAATAGAAATATGACCTAGAAATAGATTCTGGCACATATGGACATTTGGCTTATCAAAAAGGTTGCTCTGCAGAGCAGTGGAGACAGAATGTATACAGAACTCTTCTACAAGTCAATTTCTTAAAAGTCTGACGACAGCAAATGTTTTGTTAAGATGTGGTGCAATGACAATTCTTATAGACTGCTGATAGAACTGTAAATTGGTACAATAACTTTGGAAAACAAACTGGCATTATCTACTAAATCAAAAATATATATACCCTATGACTCAGCAATTTGACTCCTAAGTTCATACCCAAAAGCAGTGTGCACATCTGTTCATTAAAACACATATAAGCATGTTCACAGCAGCAATATTTGGAATATCCTTAAAACTGGAAATAACCCAATTATCCAGAAACAGTAGAATGTTCAATATATAATATACAAACATATGATATATAAATTGTAGCATATTCCTACAATGGAATACTCTACAGCAATTACAATGAACTACAAGCCATGTACAACACAGATGAAACTTACAAACATAACTTTGAACAAAAAAAACCCAGTCACGGCCTGGCGTGGTGGCTCACGCCTGTAATCCTAGCACTCTGGGAGGCTGAGGCGGGCAGATTGCGCAAGGTCAGGAGTCCGAAACCAACCTGAGCAAGAGCGAGACCCTGTCTCTATTAAAAATAGAAAGAAAT
>VBSM01003215.1:33643735-33654126 GCA_008086735.1 Cheirogaleus medius | reverse complement strand
GACCAGCCTGAGCAAGAGCAAGACCCAATCTCTACTAAAAATAGAAAAAATTAGTTGGGTGTAGTGTGTGTATCAAATCAAAAATAAAAAAACAAAAGGGAAGTGCTTAGCATAAAAATTAGAATAGTGGTTATCTTTAGGAGGAGAGGGTAATGGTGGGAGAGAGCATAGGGGACTTCTGGGTGCTGATATCCTATTTTTCACTAGAATGGTGGTTACAGAGGTGTGCACTTTGTGATATATCACTGAGCCATACATCTTATTTTGTGTATTTGTGTTATTAAATAACCAAAAAGGGTTTTTAAAAAGGCATACTGCCCAGCTTAATTTTCTAGCATAAAAAGCATTTTAGTTTGAAATCTGGATAATGAGCAATTTTTAAAGAAGATGATTCTTTCCATTATTTTCCACATAGATATACATCTATACGAGGCCAGTGGATTTTGTCACTTTTCCCCCTGTGCCACAGGTTCATTCTGTAGAGAGGAGTATACTACAATATCTTTTTTATGTTTTGGTAGAATTCCAAAGGAATTTGCTTGCTTAAAAAAATAAACATTTTCTTCATCATTACACAAGAATATCCTATTAAGAAGCATACCACAGGAAAGTGCTGTCAGCAAATTTAGGACTACAGTCCCACCCCTAATCTAATCACAATCTCCTAACTTCTTCCATTGTGAAGCAAAATGCTGAAGCAGCTACAGTATATAGATGTGCTTCAGGTTTTTAATTAGTTAGGCTGTTAAAAATAACCAAAACCCAAAATATTGCAAAATCAAAACAGGAGGCAGGACTTCCAGCTGTGGCAAACTGAAGAGGTCAGCAAATCCTCTCCTCACAAAACAACTATAAAAGTAGACAAAGGTGTCAAAAACAAACATTTCAGCACTCCAGAAATTGGCCAAAGTCAAATGACAAATTTAAAAGTGTTTATTTATGAAAAACTGATGAAATTTGAGTAAGAAAAGTGTGAGTTAGTGGCATTACTGCTTGGGACTGCTCTTTAGCAGCTCCCCCATTCCCCACCCAAGCACCAATCCATGCAATAGGTTTTCCTAGGCAGGGTGGGCCACTAATACCAGCAGCTTCACTGTCTGAGGCAGTTTACATGATTTGAGGGGCAGGGCAAAAAACCCATACCCATAGCTATTAGGGTGAAAGCATCAAACTCAATTAGAAAAGAACAAAGGAAGGGTACAGCTCTGCTAGCCAGAGGCTGCTTGTCCCAGTTGGGAAGCAGAGTAGGCTAACAGAAATCCAAAAATTTAACAAGGAAATTCTGGAAATGAGAGAGCCATAGAGGGACTAGATCAATTCTCCACACATCCCTGGCTGACTGGTGGTTGAATACATGCCCAGAGACCAGGCTCTCTCTATATCCCTGGCTGACTGGGAGGCTTACTGCATGGGAGAACTGAGAAGGCTTAAAACTGGGGCTTATCTGAAAACTGGATGTGCTCCCCAAAATACACACACACACACACACACACGCACACACCAGCAAAAAGTGGAAGCCTTATTGGCTTAAGATGTTTGAGCACAACCTTTAACCAATCCCTGGATAACTACTAAGCTATGCAGACACAAGGGGGACCCCAAGAAGGCCAGGCTAAAAATTAAAATAATAATTTAAAAAACCTAAGCAGAGACCTGAGTGGCTATACCCCACAGAGGAGAGAAATTCTGTACATTAAGTCTAGACAAATTACTTAAAAATAAGCAAATACACATAATAACAATAACGACAACCCTCAGGGGAAAGGAGAAATAAGATCCAGAATTGTTACAATATATTATCTAATATGTCCAGCTTTTAGCAAAAAACATCCCAAGACATGTATGTGACTTATACTCATGGGAAAAAGCAGCAAATAGAAACTGTTTCTGAGCAGGCCCAGATGTTACATTCAGAAAAGCAGCAAATAGAAACTGTTTCTGAGCAGGCCCAGATGTTACATTCAGAAAAAGACTTCAAAACCTGCTATTATAAATATGTTCAAAGAATTAAAGGAGACCATGTTTAAGAAATTTAACAAAAATATGGCAATAATGACTTAACAAATAGGGAATATCAATATAGAAATAGAAATTACCAAAAAAAGAGAGAACCAAATCAAATTCTAGATTTGAAAAATAAAATATTAGAAATGAAATATTCACTAAACTGACCAAATAGCAGATTTGAAAAAGCAGAAGAATCAGTGAACTCGAAGATAGATTAATAGAAATTATATTAATATAATCTCAAGAACAGAAAAAAGTTTGAAAAAATAAACAGAGCCTCAGAGACCTATGCAATAACACTGAGTGTACCAACATGCATATAATGGGAGTATCAGGAAGAGAGGAGCAGAAAATATTTGAAGAAATAATAGCTGAAATCTTTCCAAATTTGATGAAAAATAATCTACAGACCCCAAAAGTTCAAAAAACCCCAAGACAGACACAAAGAGATCCACACCTAGACAATTGATAGTCAAAAATACATCAAAGTCAACACAAACTCCTGAAATAACAAGAGAAAAATAAATACAATAAATGACTCATTTCTTATCAGAAATAATGGAGATCAGAAGGCAGTGGAATGCCATATTTCAGTAGGGAAGGCAAAAATTCTATAAAATGAAAATATTCCAAGATATATATACTAGCAGCAAATAATATGAAGATGAAATTAAAACAATTCCATTCACAACAAAATCAAAAAGAATAAAATACTTAGGGAATAAATTTAACAAAAGAAGTACAAGACACATTACTGAGATAAATTAGAGAAGATTTAAATAAAGAGAAAACATTTCATATTCATGGATTAGAAAACTCAATGTTGTTAAAATGGTAATTCTTCCCACAGTGACTCATAGATTCAATGCAATCCCAATCAAAATTAGAACCCTCATACATTACTGGTGAGAAAGTAAAATAGGACATCTACTTTAGAAAACAGTTTGGCTAAGTCTTAAAAAGTTAAACATAAACTTACCATGACCCAGTAACTCCACTCTTAAGGTGTCTACACAAGGAAAATGAAAACATATGTCCACACAAAGACTTACATGTGAATATTCATAGCAGTATTATTCATAACAGCCAAAAATTGGAATGAGTTAAATCAACTAGTAAATGCAAACAAACTGTGACACATCTATACAACAGAACAAAGTACTACCTACAAACACATGGATAAATCTCAAAAATATTATGCTAAATGAAAGAAGCCAGACACAAAGGCCATATAATGTATGATATCACTTATATGAAATTTTTAGAAAAAAATATAGACAAAGCATCTCAGTGGTTGTCTGGGGTTGAGGGTGGGAACTATTAATGTGCAAGTTTTGGGAGTGATGAAAATATTCTAAAATTGCATCATAGTGATGGCCACATAACTATGCATTTACTAAAAATCACTGAATTACTTATGATGGGCAAATTTTATGGTATATAAATTATGCCTCAATAAAGCTATTAGAACAAAAGCAAATCATCGCCACAGAATATCAACTGTTCATAGCATTCTAGGCCATTCTGATTTTATTCTACAGTTTCCTCCCTTCTCCTTTGATATAGTTCTTCCATTTATCCAAATAGGTCACATATTAAACACTTACTTAAATATAGAAAAATTTTCATTCTTTCTGTCCTTTTTTATTTTCATATCAGTGTTTTATTTAATTCACTTGGAAATTCTTATAATATATGGAATGTATTAGTTTATAACAATATATACTATGGATCAATTTTTGGAACTGCTATTTTGTTCTTAGGTTTCTAGTTTATTTTTCAACCAATACCCAATAATAAGTGATAACCAATAATTATCACTTTATGTTTTCCACCTGTACAACTTTTTCATATACACTTTATTGCTATTTTATCAAAGTCTTTAAGGCAGCTGCTACTAAATTTAGCACCTCAGAACCTACAGAAAAAGGTGGGCTTTAGAAAAAGAAACATAAAAACCATAACTCTTTTTTACTTCATTAGCTTATAGCAGGGCCTAAGAATTTGTATTTTTAAAAACTCCCAGATTACTCTGAATTTTAACCAGATTCAACAACCATCCCTTTAAACTCAGTGCTTCTCTAATTTCCAGGAATCACCTGGATATCTTTAAAAAAATCTATAAATGCAGACTGGTTCCCTCATCTGGGGTGAGGAATGGAGATTCTACATTTATAACAAGCTCTCAGGTGATGCTGCTGCTGGTGGTGGTGGTGGTGGTGTCAAGACTTTAAGATATTATGTTGGAAATCTTGGTTAAATATTAAATCTAGTAAATAACATAGTAAGCATGGAATTTTAATACACTTAGCCTTCCCATGAGCCAGTACAACTTTCCATTTATTCAAACTTTTTACACTTGATATTATTGTTCACATACATATACATTACGTTAAAGTATTTATTTATTTAGACAGAGTCTCACTCTGTCACCCTGGCTAAAGTGCTGTGGCATCAGCCTGTCTCACAGCAACCTCAGACACCTGGGCTCAAGCGATCCTCCTGCCTCAGCCTCCCGAGTAGCTGGGACTACAGGCATGCACCACCATGCCCGGATAATTTTTTCTATATATTTTTAGTTGGCCAATTAATTTCTTTCTATTTTTAGTAGAGACGGGGTCTCGCTCTTGCTCAGGCTGGTTTTGAACTCCTGACCTTGAGCGATCCTCCCGCCTCGGCCTCCCAGGGAGCTAGGATTATAGGCGTGAGCCACCACGCCCGGCCTCGTTAAAGTATTTAATGTGTACCATTGTAAAGAGGTGTACATTTGTTGCTATACTATCTATTGTTAAAATACAGTAACATATTTTACTTTCTTTAACTTAAAATTTGCAACTTTTCTAAATTCAATTATGCTGTTGAATTCTTTATTAATAGATTTTCTAGATTAATAGATTTTCAAATGATCTATAACGATCATTTGCATTGTGGTAGTTTAATATCCTTCATGCATATATATGAATCTTGTTTTTTTAAATGTTTATATGATGGCTGACATTTGATAACAGATAGCATTATTTCATTTATTTTTTAATAGAAGATTCCTTTATTTTTTCATTTATCTAATGTTGACTTTTAGTTACAAATATATATAGAGAAACCCCTTATATTTCCTTTATACTTTTTAGGGTTGTCAGGAATGGGTATTGGTTTTTCTAAGATATTTTTAGGATATTTTCAAATATTTGAGGACACAGTGATTTTCATGAACTTTCTCTTTTAATCTACTAGATTATAAACCCATGAGCACAAGGATTCTATTACATATCTTTGTATACTCCCAGTTCTCAGAACAGTATCCCATCCCAGGGTCAATGAACATTGGTAATGGAATGAATTATGTTAATAGTTTGATTTACACTGAATCAATCTTGAATTTCTATACAAAACCCGCTTGGTCATGGTGAATATTGTTTTTAAATGCTGAATATCTTTTAATATGTGTCCTACTTACATTATCCTTAGAGTGTTTTCATTTCAATCTATGTTCATCAACAAGATTGGCTTCAATTTTATGTTCTGGCCTTACCAGGCACCATATCTGTCTGCCTCACAAAATAAACCAAGTAGCCTTCAATTTACTTCAGTGTTTAGTAGCTATTTCTATGATATAGGAATTATATATTTAAAAATATTCACCAGTGATTCCATCAAATTTTCTTGTGTTTCCTACTGCAACTAGTTTATTCAAAATATCTAGTTGTGTAGGGTCTTTAAATTGTTATATTCTAGTTTCTAAATTTTTATTAAGAAATTATCCATTTCAGTAGTTTTCACCTTAATTTTATCTACTTTACTCTGTTCTTTTCTTAGGTCCTTTTGAGATTAACTAGTCCATTACATATACTCTCTTTTTTAACTTGTTAAAATAGGCATGTAGAGTTGAATAAAATTATAAGTTCAGCTTTGCCAGCCTTATGAGCTTGACAATTGGTGATGTGGGTTTTCTTGTCTTTTAAATAGTTCTTGGTAGTATGTATTTTCCTTTTTAATCTGGTTGAAAACTTGCTATGTTTTGTTATTCGTTTTTAATATTATTCCACCACAATCTGAGGATGCTATATGTAAAATTTACATTGAAAATATTTACTAAGAAATTGTATATACTCAAATATGTGCACTTAAAACAAAGTGCATATGCCTACCGCTTACATTTCCTTTTCTCAAAAATGTATATTACTGAGAGGCAATTGATTTTTAGTGTATTTGAATGGAAATTCTCATAATGAGATAGTCTCTTACTCTGGTGTTCTGGTATATAGCTCTTACATTTATCAGTTTTTGTTTCCCTTGTTTTCCTGTTATGTTATTTGCAACACATCTGCTGGCATATAAGAAGCATGGCTGCATAAGAGATATCCCAATTTTACAAAGGAAGTTTTGGGATAAATATTTTAAATATTTTCATTATATATGAATAGCAAATGATTTTAAAATGGTAATATACAGGAAAAAACAATTTTGTTCATATAAATAAACTCACTGTATAATAGAATTTAGTTGAGGATAATAAGTTGTGAATAGGCAAAAATATTCTAAAAGGTAAAAAAAAAAATCAAGTTGTTTGAAGTATGTTTTCAATAAAATAGGTGCAGTAAGGTGCACAAATCATTATTCTATATACTTCGCGCCAGGTTCTTCAACCATAATATGGGTGCTTTAGATGCAGGATAAGTTTTTGGAAAACATATTTGGAAAAAATGCAGTGGAGTAAATATTGCAATTTACTCCACTCTTGATTTTTAATTACGGTAAACAGAACAATAAAGGAAATTACATAAATCACCCACAATAGGAACATCAAACATTGCAAACAATTTTTTTCATATGTTGGTGTTCTGACACAGGGCTGCAGGCTTGGCTCTAGGCACTGAAGCCTGCTGGCATAATGCAGGGAGCAGAATGGCTCTAAATGAGTAGGGTGATCATAATTAACTAACGATGTCTACTCCAGACCCACCTGGGGAAATGAGGATGGGCTCAAAATCTGCTAGCAAGAGATAACAAGGGCTTTCTTCAGTGGCCAACCTATGGGTGAATCACCAGGTCTTTTTTATAGCTCGCTTAAGAAGTAGGGGGGTGGAGAGGAGTAAGGAATGGAGAGGTTGGGGGTGGGAGGAGAAACTGGTTGCCCTAAGACCTGGCAGGGGTTTATTTGATGACTAAATCTTGCTTTTTCCTAAATCCATTTTTTACTAGCAAATGACATCTACAACCCTTTGATGAAGAACCCATATTTTCTCCCATTTGAAAAGCCAGTTAACTGGAAGAAGGAGATGAAAACACTATCCCAGGTTTAGATTTGAAGCATACTAGCCTTTGGATCAAATAATTTAAAAAATTTTACATTACCAATTAAAATATACATATTTAGATTAACAAAGCACAAAATCTCCCATAAAGAGGGATGTATTTTCTTCAGTCACAGCTCATTAGCCATGTCACAGAAGCAACCTGTTATACGACAGGTAGAATTTCAGGTGTATATTACATGGCAGGAGGATTTTTTAATCCCCCTTTGGGACATGAATTTAAAAGACAGAGTTGGTTGAAAGGAGGTGCCTGTTTCCTTTCCCTTCAGCTATAATAGAAATCTTGAATCAAGGTGAAGATTCAAGGTAGCAATCAGAGACAGTCATGCAGGATGTGGTTGAATACAGAAAAATGGTCTGCAGCCTGATCATACTGAAGAATACAACACTTAACAGAAAAACTACCTGAAAAATGGAAGGCTACTAAGTTAAGCAGAACTAAAATGAGATTCAACGGTGCAAACAGTTTTAGTAGTCAGAGTCTGGGAAAGTGGACATAAGAAAACCATAAAATGGATTTAGGAATGGCATCAATTTGTTTTTAGTTTCTTTCTTTTGCTATTTATATCCAAAATACCATGCCAGCAGGAAAAAGGCTTTCCCTGAACCTACAGGGTTCCACGCAGAAACATTTCAATACTATTACTAACCTCTCCTATGAAATAATTGCAAGTAACTTCCAAATAGATGCTGATTTCTGAATCACTTCTTGAAAGACTTGCTCTGCTTGTTATCAGTTTCACCTCGGGAAGAAGGATGAAACTAACCATCGTCAGTGAAGAGGACAAAATATGTCAAGTGTGCTTGCCAAAAAAAACCTATCTGAAAACGACCACTTACAACATCCAATAAAAATAGCTAAAACCTAGCCACTGTCTTCTATGGATTGGCTCCACTTCCATAAGGCAATAATGATTGTTTATATATAACAATTTTTATCTGGTCACAAATCCCCAGGAGAAACAAACCAGAGAATGAGAAACAGCCAAGATCTATTTGAGAAAGAGGTTAGAAAAGCAGCTTTACATACTTAAATTTCAAAATCCCTACTCTGCTCTTGGAGAATATACTAGTTTTGGTGAATAATGTAAAAAAGTAAACATCAGGCAGGAAACATATTTATCAGTAGACAAAGGGTCAACAGATTTCTTTCAAGTTAAAAAGGAATTCTGGAATGTTTCATTTATTATACGACAACCACAACCAATAAGAGAAATAGAGTAAATATATACAAAAAATGATACATATATGAGTCAAAAAATTAGCAGGAAAAGTGGTCAGATTAAATTTTTCAAAGAGCTTATCAATCTTAAAACTATTTCTCTCGGAACTTTAGTCTAAATGGACACTATTTTTCACATTTTCAAAATATAAACCTTAATCAGATCTTAAGTTACATATAGAGAGGGTACCTGCTAAGTTTAAGAAGATATTAGATTTTGCCTGTTTTCAAAATTATTTACTCAGAACTTGGTTTCCAAAGTTCATCACTGATGTGTTAATTTTCTATCCTTGGGATAACCAGATAAAATTTAAAATCTATGCATATTTCCAAATTCATTATCTCATCTGTAAATACACACACAAGAAACAATCCTTTAATTGGATCTTTAAATATGTAGTGACTATCTGAAGCAGCTGTTTGTAAATTTATACACACACATATTTATGTATTAACACATTAATTGCCATGTGAGTTGTATTTAACTCATGCTGGTTTTGAGCCTGGGGCCTTGTGAAGCATATGTAACTCATATATCTCTTCACCTTGGGAGCCGTGTGAACTATTTTTCAAGTTGTATGTAACTCATGCACAGAAAACAACAAAAAATAACAAAATTTTCATTAAATTAGAAAGGACTTTTATTTTGGAAGCTTTTATTCTACTTTTCATAATAAAACACCATGGTCCCAAGGAAAAATATTTTTTTCTACTGTGGCAGTCAATGTGTTAATAGCTATATCTATATATGTGGCTGAATACACAACTTTCAAACAAAAATTTTCATGTTGCAAAAGCTCCAAAGTTCTGAACAAAGGGTAAAGCATAATCTTAAACTCACCCTTGTTTCTCTCAGACAACATTTTAAACACTACCTTATATACAAAGTTGCAAGAAACAGAGTAAGAATCACATATAACAAAATACCCCCCCCCCTTCACCATCCTGGAATTTTTTTGGAGAAGGGATGCATCTTTCCCCCTCAGAGAGATGGGAGGGAATATATAGAAAGAGAATACTACTACCAGAAGGTTGTTAGAGATTGCAAAATTACTCCCCATAGATACTGGAATTTTCTTTATGGCAGAAAGACAGAAATAAGAGCCACTTGCAAATCATTTATTCTTTCTGCAAACTTTTACTGGGTTATACCTAACTATGATCTAGTCATGAATAGGTGCTAAATGATATAAAGAAGAATAAGACAAAGCTGATGCTTTTAAGGAGACTTATGTCTCCCGTAAGAAACCACAGAGAGAAAATGCAGGTCAAACTCTAATAAGAAATGAACTGTTGTTATTCAACAGGCTTTCTAGATCTGCTAAATTTATTTTGCAACCTCATCACATCCCTCAGAAATCAGAAATATTCCAAATATCCACTGGCTGAAGGGGAAAAGTTTTTTTTCTACTTAAGTATAAGTCAATAATATCCAGACATGTTCAATCAAAGCAATTACTGTCAGCAGACATCTAGAGATCATTTTGTAAAATCAGTTAATATAAGCTTTTCTATTTTGATAAAAATATAGTTCAAATAATCCCAAAGTGAGGGGGAGAAAAAGAGGAGCATAAAAACAAAAGCAGGAGACAATAGAAAACAAAAAATTAAATAGTAAACCTAAACCTCACTGTATCACTAATTACATTAAAGATTAATGAACTAAAGCCTTCAGGCTGGGTGCGGTATAATCCTAGCACTCTGGGACGCTGAGGCAGGAGGATAGCTTGAGGTCAGGAGTTCGAGACCAGCCTGAGCAAGGGCGAGACCCCCATCTCTACAAACATACAAAAACAGAAAAATGAGCCAGGCATGGTGGTGCATGCCTGTAGTCCCAGCTACTCAGGAGG
>VBSM01003215.1:33631470-33643597 GCA_008086735.1 Cheirogaleus medius | reverse complement strand
AAAAAAAGTAAATGAATGAAAAGAATAGTCAATGTACAATGTAAGCATAAGAAGGCCTTATGATGGTTACATTGACATCAGATAAAATAGATTTCAAGACAAAATTTATGCAAGAAATAGAGATAGTTTATATACATAGAAGGGCAATTCATCAGGAAGACACAGCAATCATAAAAGTGCATATATACTGGAGTATCTAGCCAATGCAACATGGAAATTAATTAATTTAAAGAAGACATATGGATGGGAAAGGAAAAACTTAAAATGTCCTGAAATGACAGATGATAAAAATCATGCATGTAGTAAATCTTAAGAAACCTGTAAAACAGTTACTAGAATAAATGAATGCAGCAAAGTTCCAGGATATGAGGTAGATTTACAAAAATTAGAAGATAAATTTTTTAAAAACTTCTGTTATAATAAAATAGCATAAAAATAATATACTTAAGAACACATTTAATGGAAGATATGCAAGGCCTATACTTTGGGAACTGTAAAACACTGCAAAGAAAAATTAGAGACAATTTCAATAAAGAAAAATATATACCATAACCATGGATTCATATTCATGGCTTCAAAGACTTAAAACTGTTCAAATGGCAAACCTCCCAAAATTGATCTTTAGATTCAATGCAATTCCAATAAAAATTCTGCAGGCTTTTTAAAGGAAATCAACAGCTGATTTTAAAATTTATATGGAAAGGCAAAGGACCTAGAATAGGCAAGACAATTTGAAGAACCAAGTTGAACGACTCACACTACAGAAATCAAGAAGGTATGGTATTTGCATACTGACATACGGGTCAATAATGTTTTATTATTGTTTACTAATTGTTTTTTATTGTTTATTGTTATTTAATTATTATTGTTTTATTAATGTTTTATTATTTGGACAGACAGTCCAAAAATAGACCCACACTGATATGTCAAATGATTTTCAAGAAAAGGGCCAAAGTAATTCAATAAAAGATAGTTTTTTCAAACAATGATGGAACCATGGGATATCTACATGGAAAAAAATGAGTCATGACCCCTACTCTCACACTATACACAAAACTAATTCAAAGTTGATTACAGACCTAAATGTAAGCGCTAAAGCTATTAAGCTTTCAGGAAAACAAAACAGGGATGAAATTTTTGTGACCTTGGGTTAGGCAAAGACTTCTTAGGACACAAAGAAGCAGAAGCTATAAAAGAAAAAAAACAGATGAAATGGACATCCTAAAATTAAAAACATTTGCTCTTTCAAAGACACTGTTAAGAAAATGAAAAGGCAAGTCACCAAATGAGAGAATATTTTAAAGCATCTATCTTACAAAGGGCTTGTATCCAGAATAAGTAAATAACAATCCAATTAACAATGGGCAAAAAGATATGTAGATGGTCAATAAGCTCATAACAGGATATTCAACATCACTTGTCAGAGAAATGCAAATTAAAAACATGGTAACATTCCACTACACACCCACTAGAATGGCAGAAGTTAAAAAAGACTGACATACATAGCACTAATCACACTATATTGTAATTATGGGCATGTTTCTCTATTCCAATAAAATGTGAGGTTATGATTTAAAAAAAGAAAAACTGAAAATAAGTGGTAGGGAGGATTTATAGCAACTTTAACTCTCATACATTGCAGGCCGGAATGCAAAGGGTACAGACACTTTGGAAAACGGTATGACAGTATCTCATAAAGTTAAGCATATACTTAACCATGTGACCTAGCAATTCTACTCCTAGGTATTTACCCAAGGGCAATAAAAATACATACCCACATGAAAACTTGTACATAAACATTCATAGCCAAAAATTTGGCACAATCCAGATGCCCATCAAAGTGATGAATAGATTAACAAATTTTAGTATATCCATATTATAGAAAACTAAATAATACAAACAAATGAAATAGCAATACACAAAACAACATGGATGAATCTCAAAACATGCTAGGTAAAAGTCAAACATAAAAGATTATGTCCTATATGATTCCATTTATTATAAAAGACAAATAAATGTCTAGAAAATTACTTGTCTAGATAAGGCAAAACTATAGTGACAGAAACTAGATCAATGGTTGCCTGGGGCTGCAGGTGGGAGAGGAGACATGCTGCAAAGGAGTAGGAAGAAACTTTAGGGTGCGACATCTGTTGTATGTCTTGACTGTGGTGGTAGTTCCATGATTATATATAATCTACAAAATTAGTCAAACCATACACACTTAAAATGAGTACATTTTATTATATGTAAATAAAACCTTAATTTAAAAAAGAACAAAAAAATCAGAAAACAACATAGATTATACTCTGCTGTACTGATAAAAGAACTGAAACCATGAGATTTTGTTTTTTTTCTCACAGACATGGCAAAAATTATACCAGTGATGAAAGGTGTTAATTACTGTATGTCTGGGGAGTAATTTGGCATTGCATACCTAATGCCTTGAAAAATAAGTGGACCTTTTGATCCAGCAATTCTATTTCTGGGAATTTTCACTACAGAAACAGACAAATTAAATAAGACAATATATGCGAATGGTATTGGAAAACTTTTCATAATTGGAAAAAAAAAACCTTGTATGCCCAACAGTAAGTGATTGGTTAAATAATGAAACATGCATCCAATTAAAGTGATGTGGCCAATAATATATATGTGTCCTTATTGATGAATGAAGATATACTCTGTGTCAGTTTTCTTCCCTTTTCCTACACTTTATGCTGGTACCTTTCACAAAAATGTTTATCTTCTTGTGGGAGTTACGGTATAAATAGTGACTAATAACCAACATAAGAGTCAGATTTCTATTATTAGAAGAAAAATAATTCATCATTTCCTGTCCTCTTTTACCCCACTTTGGGCATATGAGGCTACATTTTCTAACTAATTCTTAAGACAATTAATGGGGGGAAAAATCACCCTTTGGACTTAATTCAGTATTATCACAAAAAATCTGACATGAACAATTATATCATTTCAAGAGAGCTCTGACCCACAAATTGAATTAGTTATTTTAATAATTTACTTACAGTTTGCCCTGTGGTAGATAAAGGAGTAATCAAGGGTTCTACTGCATACTTTTTTTAGTTTTTCATTATCTGGGCTTCAGTTCCCTTATCCATAAAGGGAAAATGGAACAGTGCTAGAGCCAGTCATTTCTAATTCTAAGGAAGATTAATCTATTAATCATCAGTCAACACCTTCAATAATTATAGAACTGGCAAATGCAAAGTGCTAAGACACAAACCTTTGTCAACCAGTATGGTATACTTTGTAAACATTCACTTAAAGAAAAAAAAAAGGAATAGGATCCTTACTAAATCTTGGTGAATTGAAACCCAAGGAACATTCACCATAACGTAAAATAGAAATTCAATCTGTTAAGACTAACAAAAGCAGGAATCACAAGTGAAAGTGATACAGCCTCAGTGGTTTCCGAGTTGATAAAATTTAAAGTCGATCACCTTACTTAAGACAGTGAAAATGTGTATCTATTATCACAACCATATCGGCATCAGGTAAGATGCCTCATATTCCTACAACTACTGTAATTTCAAACAGAAAAAAGCAATATGCTTCTAGTTATTTAAGGTAAATAATTTATTGTGCCTGCTTTAAAATAATGTTTCCCAATCCAACTAGGTTCAGATATTCAAATCAAGTAAGGGTAATTCATTTATAAAACCAAAATACAACATGGGTTCACAAGTCCCATGTATAGCCAATTTTTCCTGCAACTCAGCATTACTTAATTCAAAGAAGAGATTAAATAACCTGTGCAGAATGTACGTTAAGTTTGACCGTAGAAAAAGGAGATTTGAGTTTTACTCATTTAATGTCAAGTCAAAAAAACCAAGTTAAATACACATATGCATAGGCAAAAAATAAAATTCATTTATTAAACTTTTTTAATAAAGGAAATAATTACATTTAGAAGCATGGTCATTATAAACAACAGCATAATTTAAAAATTTCTATAATCAAAAAGTAAATATTTTGCTATATTTAGATAGAATGAACAATATTTGATAGCACAACAAAGTAACTACAATCAATAATAAGTTAGTGTATACTTTAAAAGGGTAGAATTGGAACATTCCTAACACAAATAAATGATAAATGCATGAGGTGATGGAAATCCCAATTACCCTGATTTGATTAATTCACATTGTATGCCTTTATCAAAACATCACACATACCCTATAAAGATATATAACTACTATATACCCACAAAAATTAAAAATAAATAAGTAAATATTTTACTATCTGAAAATTTTTTTGTGCAGTTGCCTTCATAGGTTATACAATAAAAATAACTTATAATATGGACCCTGTACTTCAGTGTCTCATTTTTAAGTTATATCCCAAACCAAATTGAAATACAAGCAATTGGCTCAAGCAAAGTTCCATTAGATGGAAGAAGACTAAAACTTACTATCATTGTCAGGCTGGAGACGGTGGTGATGGGATGTGGTACTGCAACATAAATGACACAGCCAGATAACACAATGCATGAAAACAACAGAAAAGCTCCATCCTATCACTGTTTAGACCCCACAGTGTCTCACGTATTCTACAAGGCAACTGCTGGGAGAAGAATAAACTTATTTTCTAACAGAAAGGAAATGATTCTTTATCTGCCAATAGTAAGGATTTTTCTTCTTAAACCGTTTTCCTGACACCAGTGATTTGTAAAAGGAGATTTTTATTAGGGCCTCATTTCCTTATTGAGGAAAATTAAGATGTTTCAAAATTCACTTTTTCCTTTTGCTCTTTGTTGTTTGGAAATAATAGATGTGGGGATGGGGAACTAGAAGTGTCTTCAAGATCTCCATGGGCTCCAGCACTCTGGGAGGCCTAGGTAGGAGGATTGCTTGAGCTTAGCAGTTTGAAACCAGCCGAGCAAGAGTGAGACCCTGTGAGACCCTGTCTCTACCAAAAAGAAAAAAATTAGCCAGGTCTAGTGATGCACGCCTGTAGTCCCAGCTACTCAGGAGGCTGAGGCTGGAGGATTGCTTGAGCCCAGGAGTTGGAGGTTGCAGTGAGCTACAATGATGCCACTCCACTCTACTCAGGGCAACAGAGCAAAATGTTTCAATAACAACAACAAATCAAGGAAACTGAACCACCCTCCTCACAAGCCCTCTTTACAAACAACAACAACAACAACAAACCAAGATCTACATAGGCTTTGATTGATTTGTATCAATGACCCATTAAAAGTTTCTCTTCTGACGCCAAGGTATCAGGATTCCACTATTTAAGTTCCTATACCCTTAATTCAAATGCAAATGGTTGACAGACATTTTCTCCTCCTTCAATATTCCTTTGATTATATCCCTTTAGGTCTAGAGATCTAAGGCAATACTGTAGGAGGATTTTTTAAAAATACAAGAACATTTCATTTTCAAAAACTCAAGTCTGTAGCAACTGAGTCACAATATTAAGAGTTCTGAGAGGTTTTGGTCAGCCTACATTTTCTCGGCTTAATTATGGTAAACTAGGCTAAAAGTAAACTATATTGTACTTTTTTCTCATGTAAAATTATAATTTTACATAGTAGAATCAAGGACTTATGAATTTTGTTATCCTCTTCAAAAATTAATCTCTATTTTTAGTGAGTCAGTATAAAGTCCAGAATGCTGCTTAAACTAGATTCTTCTGAAATCAGTTGTTACCATTCTCTTCCAACTTTTTCAAAATAGTATATCCCTGACCTATAAAAGAATGCCTGTGCTGACAATTTCTTGAATGTCACTATTTAATAAGTAAGGCATCATCATCATGAATGTACACTTATACTTCATTTGTGAGAGCGGGTCCTTACGTCAGGAAGTGAGACTTGGATAGAGAAATGCATGAGAAATTTTGGAATAGTTATTCTCCATTCTGGTTTTATGATTTTAATGTAAGTGCAATACTTAGAATACACAACCAAGAGGACAGGACAGGAACATACTTGGGAAAAAGATGACTTTTCTATTTGAGCCAGCTATTTCAGAAAAATCCTAGAATACTTACAGTGTCAGAATGCCATCTGGCTGTACTGCTGATATAAATTTCAAAATGTAACTTTAAGGATCGATGCAGATTTTTATTTTGTAAACTCAGAAACATTAATCCCAGTACCTTGGGGAGCTGAGGCAGGAGGATAGCTTGAGCCTAAGAGTTTGAGGTTGCAGTGTGCTATGATGATGTCACTATACTCTAGCCCCGGTGAGAGCGTGAGACCCTGTCTTAAAAAAAAAAAAATTATACCAAAGCGACAGTCACCTGGAATCAGGGATAGGGGAGTGGGGGAAGTGGGTTGCCTAATGGAATAATTGCTTCAACTATATTTACTGTAATTGCAGAAATTTGGAATCATAGGATACTCTACATCCTAGGATACTCTGATCAAGAAGTGACTTTTACTGGCACCCTGCTTTATCTGAAGCCCCTAAAGATTAAAGCATACAACTACACTACAATCCTGAGCAACAGGATCCTTACCTCTAGAAGTGAGACTTGGATAGAGACTTGTGGCACGTGCCTGTAGTCCCAGCTACATCTTTTCCCACTAGCTCTAAATTTCTTCCAAAACTATGTGAGTTACAGTATGAAATTTTTTTTTAAAAAAAAAGTAATACAATTCTATCACATGTAGAAGCTGTTAATCTGAGTTAAAGAAAAGAATGAATCTGACAAGGCTTCCAGGTAGATTTTCCAACAAACTCTTCCCTAGGGTCTAGGCCACTGTCCAAGTTGACTACCCTCCCAGTTTGAGAGGTTACTGCACTATTTAGGGGAAAAATGGAGATTAAAAAACAGGACCAGGACAGGGATGCAGCAACAATAGTAGGATGTAACATTTGCTAGTACCATGTATAACTCATAGTCACTTCTGTGATGACAATCCTTTTCTAGCATTCACAATAACAACTTCCACTTAAGGTGGCTATTATTTGTGCTTTCCCAATTTTCCTTCCCATCTCATTTTGGTAAGCAGATCACATTCCCCATCGCCCAAAAATATTTAGAAATTTTGAAAACTGGAGCTGGGGGAGGTCCTCTTTCCTTTTTGGTTAAAGAAGAGCTGGAAGGATGTGGACTGAGAGCTGTCTCTGACATGTGGAGAAAACAATTCAAAAAATAAACACAATTTGCAGAGAAAGACAGAGAAAGGAGACAAGAATCTTGACAATATTCAAGTCTTGCATTTCAGATACACTGAATGCTAGTACTACTTCTGTCCATCTTGAAGTCTGGTTGTGTGAGCCAACAAATCCTCTTTTTAGTGAGTACAAATTGAACTTTTGTACTCCAAGAATCCCAACTCCTACACCTACCTTTACCACATGCTTATTTTCATGTGTATAAAAATATTAGCTTTTGTCTCTCCTTCCTCTCCCCTCAAAGACTATAAACAATATGATTTCCCCTATAGCAAACCCCTAGGGATGGCACCATTTAAAATAATCCTTTTCAGATACTTAAATCTTTTTTTTTTTTTTTTGAGACAGAGTCTCACTTGGTTGCCCGGGCTAGAGTGCCGTGGCGTCAGCCTAGCTCACAGCAACCTCAAACTCCTAGGCTCAAGTGATCCTCCTGCCTCAGCCTCCCAGGTAGCTGGGACTAGAGGCATGCGCCACCATGCCCGGCTAATTTTTTCTATATATATATTTTAGTTGGCCAATTAATTTGTTTCTATTTTTAGTAGAGATGGGGTCTCACTCTTGCTCAGGCTGGTTTCGAACTCCTGACCTTGAGCGATCCGCCCGCCTCGGCCTTCCAGAGTGCTAGGATTACAGGCGTGAGCCACCGCGCCCCGCCACTTAAATCTTTTGATGGCTGACTTTTCATTACATATTACCATGGATGCAAATCAATAGCTCCCCTGTCAAGAACTCTTTTCAAATACCACTTCCTTTTCTGGTATACAAGCCTTGAACTCAGTCAACTAAAGGCAAGTGGCTATAGCTGGGTTAATAATGCACTACTTATAAATATATCCATAACAGTTATTTCAAATATGCAAAAGAGAAAGGCAGCCTTATAGAAATGTGTTCTTGCTTTTAGGTTCCTAAAACAGAAACAATCTGAAATAAACTCTCAAACTACTTGGGTATTTAGGTTTTGTTTCAGGGTGTTTTTGCTTAGAAATCTAAAGAAAGAATCTAGCCATTCCCTAATAGTAAATCCTAGGAAATTCTGAAAAATTACAGCCTTTTTAGAGCTTAATTTCACCCTACATAAATAAAAAATAAATCATTGTATTTGTTCAGAAATTATTAAGTATCATCTGATGAGACTATAACTGCTATTGGAAAAACCTATGAATCAATCATATTTTAGTAAAAATATTACAGCTTCTTTATGCTACCCTTACTATTAAGCAACAGTCATTTTTTGCAATCTTTTGTCATTTTCTTTTTACAGCTGTTGGATAAACATCTCATGTGTTATAATGCAGATCATATCCTGACTTAGGCAGTTTGACAGCACAATAAGGCCTGACACAATGTTTGTCAATTACCAACACTAGTAGAAACCATTAAAGAGTCCAGTACAACACCAATAACTTAGCTGCACAAATAAAATAAATGAATAGTGAGGTCTCCAATATGCAATTTTCATGGGAAGGATTGTTACCTTCATTTTTCTAACAGCAAAACTATGCACAGAGAAGTTAACAAACTTGCCCTGGTCACAGGGAATAAATGGCAGAACTGGGATTGGATTAAAGTCTGTTGGACTCTACAGTTGGACTCTTTTACTATATCAGACTGCTCCCTCTCAACTCTGAAGTTCTATGAAGCAGCAATTGCAAAGCTTTCCCTCCATACCATCCAAGGACCCCTTTGACCACAATTATATTTCACAGAATTTTCTTTGTATTATAAATTGTCTCCCTGGGTATGCCTATGGAGCAAGTTAAGGGGAATATATAGTGAGAATATGGAGGAAGAGTTAATAGGGATTGCACACAAAAGCTCTACTTTTGGAAATACTATTATATAGAGATCAGCCTACTTTAGGAGCACTTAATATTGGTTTCATTATGTATGTATGTATGTATGTATGTATGTATTTCAGAACCAGAACTATATTTTTCCAGCATCTGGTCACGAGAATATTTCAAAGAAACCAAAGCCCTTTGTTTCATTAATATATATGCCCTTCTCCCAACTCTCCTCCTGGCCAGTTACTATTTATTAGTTGGGAGACAGCAAGTCTTAGAAACCTGGCTTAGGAAAACATAAAAAATATAACAAAAAATAAGCCACTTAGTTTCTTAGCTGTTTCTACATCAGAGCAGGACACAGTCTGTTTTGTTTCAGTATAGGGTGTCCCAAAAGTCACCGTATATAGGGAAAATGGGAAATTGTAGCTAAATGTACATTTATAAAATATTCACTGCAAAATTTTACAAAATTTCTCCTTTGTATAGAGACTTTTGGGACACCCTGTTTTATTTCCCTGTGCTTATTACACAATATGTGTTTGTTGAAAGGGAGGGCTTTATTAACTTAAAAAACAAGGTTAGAAAACAAGGAGTTTATAAAAAACAATTGACTGAGTTTAAGGATGGAATAGCCTTAATAAGGGAAAGAGAAATCCTAAAATACCATGCCAAAATATTTACGTAGTTAATGAGAACAAGGAAATTCCCTCTCAAACTATGGCTTCCTCCAAAAAGAAAAATAAATATTACTGAAATGGAAGAATTACCACATATTGTGAAAATGTTCTAGATCTATTTTTACTTATTATAAAGAAATGTGTATACCCACAAGTTTTCTGAAACTGTTAACATATTAAATGTTACATTTTAATGATCTAAATTCTTTTTGGAAGACAAAAAAAAATATTGACTATCTTTTCCTTACCCTTCCTTCTCCCTCTTTCTTTCTTTTTTTTAAGCTATAAGCAACACACCAATCTTAACTCATTAAGACTAGAACCATAAGACCAAAGGTAAGTTGGTCTTGACAGAGGGATATTTTACTTATTACCATTAGAAATGGGAGGAAAAGCTGCTGTGCAAGTGCTACATGCTACCAATCCAAAGAGGTTATGCCCTTTGGCAGCACATTTAAGAAAAACCTGTATGTTGTTAGTTAGCTCTGATGATTTCTAGGTCTTTCTTGTTCAACAAGGGATGCTTACGGGGCAACATATCAAAAGATGATAAAATGTAATTCAGGACATAGAAGACAGGCTGGTTGTCAAAAGAAAAAATAAATCAGATGCCAGCATGACAAAGGCTTTTTATTTTGGAAGATCCATAACAAGGGCATTAATAAAAACAAAGGGTAAGAAGAGAACATTATCCAGTATGATCTGTTTTACTTGGATTAAATGCCATGTAACCTGCAATGTGTCTTCTGGGTCCTAGAATCTGGGATATCTCCAAGTGAAATTAACGAGGGCCTCTTAACAAGAAAGGGAATGGGTATACAGATCAGACAGTCTTACTGGAGTCTCAGAGAGCGCTATGAAAATTTTGGTCACTACATTTTAAGGAAATAGGTCCATATCTATGAGAATAACTTTTATTCGGTAGATTACTGAAATGTAACTAATTATGTGGATGAGATTTGTGTAGGAGGGGTTATTTTATATCTAATAAAATGAAGCAATAGAAGATACTGACCTTTCTCAAATCAGTGATATATATATCACTATATGAAGTATATTTTAGACACATATGTACACATAGACATTAAACACTCAAGTACTCATTGCCTAAGTAAAATGTCTGCTATGTCTGCTTCAGATACATTTTATTAAGACATTAAATGCTTCAGACTCATCTGAAGACTGCATCTTTATCTGAATCTCTCCCTCCCCAGAGTTTACCATTAACCTGGCCCTGGCATGAATTCCTAATACTCACACTCTAAATTTTGACACATAGGACCACATCCATAAAAACGTAATTTTTTTTGTTTTAAAAATTTACATAAATGGCTCACACTGGCCTGAGCTTTTACATATAACTTGCTTTCTCCCAAATCAACCTTGTTTTTTAAAATTTATTCATGTTGATACATTTAGATACATCTAAAATTTATACACGCTGATACATCTAGCTCACTCAATTTATGTATATAGTATAGGATTCTACTGTATGAATACATTATAAACCCATAGATCCAGGAAACTCATTGAATCCCAAGAAGAAGAAATATAAAGAAAATTACACCAAGACACATCATAATCAAATTGCCCAAAACCACTGATAAAGAGAAAATCTTAAAAGCAGCCAGAGGAAAAAAGACATTACAGCATATCTGTCATTGAAAACAATGTGATCTGAAGATAATAGAGCAACATCTTTAAAGTACTTAAAGGAAAAAAACTGTCGCCCTAGAATTGCATATCCAGCAATAACTTTCAAAAATGAAGATGATATTAAGATTTTTTCAGATATACAAAAGCTAAAAGAATTAATCACCACCAGCAGACCTGCACTTTCTAAGAAGTGGTAAAGGAAGTCCTGTGACCAGAAGGAAAATGATACCAGATGAAAACTCAGATCTACACAAAGGAATGAAGAGCAGGGGAAATAATAATAAGCACAGGAAACAACAACATAGGTAAATATAAAGACTTTTGGTATTATTTAAATCTCCTTAAAAGACAATCACTGCTTAAAGCAAAATAACAACAATATAGTATCTGGCTTAAAACATGTAAAATGTATGACAATAATAGCACAAAGGTTAGAAGATGAGAAATAGGTATAGACTATTGAAAGGTTATTATGCTACGCATAAAGTAGTATAATATCAACTGAAAGCACATTGATAACTTAAAGATGTATACTATAAACTCTAAGGTAATCACTAAAACAATATAGCAAAAAGTTATAAATAAAAAGCCAATAAGAAAGATAAATGGAGTCATAACAAATACTCATGATCCATAAGAAAAATTTTGATAAATTGGAAGTCATCAAAATCAAGGACTTCTGTTCTTCAAAGGACACTGTTAAGAGAATAAGAACACAAGCCACAAACTGGGAGAACTTATTTGCAAATTATATATTAATAGCTGATAAAGGATTTGCATTCAGAATTAAAAAAAAACTCTCATGGGCTGGGCGCGGTGGCTCACGCCTGTAATCCTAGCACTCTGGGAGGCC
>VBSM01003215.1:33615316-33631370 GCA_008086735.1 Cheirogaleus medius | reverse complement strand
AAAAAAAACTCTCAAAGCTCAATAAAAAGAAAATGAACACAATTTTTTAAAAGTTGGGAGGAGACTTGAATAGACACTTCAACAAAAAAAGACATAATGGCAGATCACAATCATTAGCAAAATGCAAATTAAAACCACAGTAAGATACCACTATACACATATTAAAATGTCTAAAATTTAAAAGACTAACCATACTAAGTATCAGCAACAATGTAGAGGAACTCGCACTCACACGCTGTTGGTAAAAATGCAAAGTGGTAAAATCACTTCGAAAAACACTAAAAAATTATACATACACCTACCATATTATCCAGCCATTCCACTCCTAGGTGAAATGAAAGCACATGCCAATGCAAAGATGTATAAATGAATGTCCATAGCAGCTTTATGTGTAATAGTCCCAAACGAGAAATAATCCAAATGCCCATCAATAGGTGAATGAATAAAGAAAACTATGATATATTCCTACAATAGATTACTACTAAGCAGTAAAAAGGAATGAACTTATTGATTCATGCAACAACATGGATGAATCTCAAAATAATTAGGCTGAGTAAAAGAAGCCAGATGAAAAAGAGTCCATTCTATATGATTTCATTTACATAAAATTCTAGAAAGTACAGACTAATTTATAGCGAAAAAAATCCCTGAATATGGCGGTGGGATAGGGGAGGCATGGAAAGAAAAGATTAGAAAGGAGCAGAGGAATTTTTTGTGGTGATGAATATGTTCAGAATCTTGATTGAGGCAATGGTTTCATGTGTACACATATATCAAACTTATCAAATTGTACAATTTTAGTGTGCAGTTTGCTGTATGTCAAATGTATTTTAATAAAGTTGTCTAAATAATTTTAACCTGTCTTCATTAACCAGATTGTTGGTGTTGGTATTCTGAGTGCTGTGTGTGCACTGTGGGATGAAATAAATAAGTACTTATGTGAAGTTCTAATTCTACAATTTCTGGCACCACTGAAAACCAGGATTATCAATACCTGTATGGGAAGAAGGAAATTTAAGCATAAGATCAGAATTTTAACTTAAAATTCATAATTAGTTTGAATTTTAAATATCAGTATGAAATCTTGATGTCATTTTATCTTAAAAGGATCTGCCCACTGAAAAGGCCTAGAAGCAATGACCATCTGAAAAGCAATGAGTACCTCTAGTGCCAAGGGGACCTTGGAGAAATGGTTGATTCTAGGTCTGGGATAGGAAATGTACAAGATGAGCCTGAAACATACTGTTAAATCTAGATTACCAGGGTTATGTCAAAGGACTCAGGAGCCCAGTGGCCAAGAGAGTATAAATTGCACACCAATGAAGACAATAAATTCAGTTAAATGAAAATACCCAATATGCTTAAGTCTGTAAATTAATATTAACTAGTCACTGTTGAAGGATGCTAGTGAGCCAATTCATTATTTTGAAAATGGATAAAGCAAACAAATCATGCATTTGTTCCTATCTTTTTCTTTTTAGAGGCAGAGTCTCACTATGTTGCCCAGGCTGGCCTTGAACTCCTGGCCTCAACCAGTCCTCCCACCACTGCCTCCAGAGTCACTGGGACTATAAGTGTAAGCCGCCACACCAGGCCTCATCTTTTATACAAACTATACCTAAGAACAAGTAATCAAACAGAAGATAAAGTTTTACTTTATAGAAATATTTCAGCTAATAACACATAATAAATAAGAAAATAAAGAAATAATAGAATTAGAATATAATTTTGTAAACCTTAACAAATTAATGAATCTAAGCATTAATCACCAATGTCTACTAATATTAAAAAAGGAGAGATGACCCAATATTATGTGCCTCCTGATTTAAGGACAGACCACTGCACAGTGAAGTAGTCACGTCTACCCACCAAAAAACAAAACAAAACAAAATCACAAAAAGGAAAAAAAAAAATCAAACATGAATATGATCAAGCCTTTGGATCCAACTACCAATGAACAGAAGAGAGAACAGAATAACATGCTATACCACATGGACATAACCAGTAAAATCCAAACTGCAATAAACTCTAAGACAAAATGACCTGGATTCCTCAAAATTAAATTTCAAGGAGAATAAAGGGAGATATGTGGAGAGGGAACTACTCCCTAGATGTAGGCATTCTCAAAGTTCAGCCTTCTTTTTATTTCTCTAACCTTTCCTCCTTGGTAACCTCAGTCACTGTATAAGCTATAAACCTTAGGACTGATTACCACATCTCTCAAGCTGACACCACAGAGGTGACATGTCTAAAGCCCAACCTCAACATCCAATCTAACCACCTACTTAATGTACCTATCTAATGCAAACAAGGTTAACTTTCTTCTTCAAAATCTCTGGGCAAAACAAAACAAAATTGAATAAAATCCAAATTTCCTCTCCTAACAATTCAAAGTCCAATTTTGTTTCTAGTTTTAACTCCCTTCTTCTCCTCTACACATATTCTAGTCCACTGCCAAACTAGACAACAGGTATTCCTCAACAGGGCTACATGCCCTTACCTAATCTGTCTCCATACCATAGCTCAATTTACTACTTCCATTAGCTGAAATATTCCCATGGATGAGATCATGAATGATTTTCTTTTCTAATTTATATTCCTTTATACAACAATAATGGTGAATGATTAGCATTTCTGCAGTATCTCTGATATTGATAGAGCATAAACATCCAAAGAACCAAATAAATCTATCTCTACAAATTCAATTAAAACACTATTTGTTAATACCTACATAGCTCTAACTCATCTCTGACCCACATTTCCTAAATTCCCTCTCATTTGGTACATATAGGCGGCCTATATAAAGGTAAAAAAATTAAATCAGATAATTTTTAGTTATAAACTCTAGGCATGCTAGAAATGGGGTAGTAACTCTCATGTAAATGTAATGTGGGTAACTTTTCTGTCTCTAAAAACTCATTTATTTTACCTACCTAAGAACAAAAGGCTCACTCATAACCTTTATAAAAATTATTTTGTTTGCGGTATACTCAGCATTGACTCCCATTTTTAAATGAGATATAAGTGATTCATTAGTCACACCCTGTGCTAGAGTAAAATACTAATGTTAGGGCAAAAGACGTAAGATCTTTAATGTATACAAATTCAATTATGCATGCTTGGTAAAAAGTAACAATAATACTATAAAATTGTATTTTCATACATTGTTGGTGAGTATTAATCAAAACAATTGTAGTCAAAGACCTCTAGTTGCCATCATCTAATAGCATGTTCTCCCCCTTTTTCTCAGAAACAGAACTTCAATTTTTTTCAAAGCAGTAATGCACTAAGCTTAAAAGACTATATTTTCCTTCTTTGCTGCAACTAGGATAGCCATGTTATTCAATTTTGGCCAATGAAATATACATGAATTATATGTGATTTCCAGCAAAGATTCTTAAAAGGAAAAACTAGTAACATGTTTTTCTGTGCCTCTAAGAGGTGTAATTGGGTGGCTGGACAAATGAAGAAAACTTTCTCAACTTTGTGTCTTTTGAATTTTGAACCATGTAAATAAATGTCTTACATAAACATAATTTTAAAAACCCACAAAACTAAAGTTACTTTTTGAAATCATTACTGGTTTAGTGAAGAAAAACGGCGACTTTGGTATAGTCATGTGTCTTTTAACAACAGGGATACATTTGGAGAAATACATCACTACGTGATTTCATTGTTGCAGGAACACCACAGAGTGTACATACACAAACCTACATGGATGGTATGGTAACACACCTAGACTATATGGTATAGCCTATTACTCCTAGGCTACAAATTAGTACAGCACGTTACTGTACTGAATTTGTGTATCTAACATATCTAAACATAGAAAAGGTAATGGCATTGTGCTACAACTTTGGCTATGTAGTCACTGGCCAACAAAAATTTTTCTGCTACATTATAATCTTATAGGACCTCGTCTTATCTGCAGCCTGTCATTATTTGGGTACTTGACTCCATGGTACCTGCCCCTCATTTAAGTTTAAATTTAATTATTTACTT
This sequence comes from Cheirogaleus medius, assembly GCA_008086735.1. NCBI lineage: Eukaryota > Metazoa > Chordata > Mammalia > Primates > Cheirogaleidae > Cheirogaleus > Cheirogaleus medius. The sequence goes on along the minus strand of VBSM01003215.1, from coordinate 33,627,368 downwards.
GTGAAAAATACCCCTGGGGGTGGTTATAATGGAAATTGCCTTTCTGCAGGTTGAGGTAAACTTTATTTACTCTATGTATATCAACCAGAAAAATTTGCTAACAGAATAGTATTAATGGGGAGAGAAAAAGGTATAAAATGTGATAATTTTTACCTAATCAGTTAAATTACAAATCTAGGGCACTAGAAAAAAAGCAATTTTCCCAGTGACATTTTTTTCTGATTAATCATATACTAAACTTTGATGTACTGAACTTGATTTGTGCAGCATGGAACAATACTGCAAAAAATACAAAAGGCACTGGTACAGAGGGTATAACCCTGTTGACAAGTCACAACTTAGGCAATTCAGAAGCCTGGAAAACTTTACCTTCTTACTGCCTCTTTTTGGATTGGCACTTAGGAGATTGGGTTTTTTCTATTCCTGGCTCTGTAACCCACTAACTTTCAGACTTTGGGTTAGATACTTAACAAAACAGTATTTTCTAACTCAAGAAACATATTTCATTCTTATAAGCCAGTGAAGGTTATCAATAAGTGTGTGCTACAACATTTTTTGACTACCTACCATATGTTAAACCTTTTTATACAAAAGGTTATGTCATTTAATCCTTATGATAACAATGTAAGATAGGTTCTTTTACTTTCACTTTACAGATGAAAAAACAAATACTCAAAGGTGTTAAAGAAGGTGCTCATAGTCACACAACTACTAAATGCAGAATTCAGGTGATGAGCTAGGCTGCTGCTTCTGTGTCCACCATTAAACCCACTACACTTAACTCCAGTGAGCCTTAGCCTTCTTGAATACTGGGCTAATGGGTCTTCCACACAGTCCTAACTAGCTGTATTATGATATGGCTCATTTCTTCCACAACTGTTTTGTGCTAGGCATAAGCAGTTCTCAGGGAAGTTTGCTATCTAGTGGGGCAGGGGGTTGTGGGGGGGATCTGAAGACCATTCAACATATCTTAAACTTCCCCTCTGGGGCTACTTCTGTATATTCTCTTCATATCTGTTACTTAATGGTTACACAAAAAATTTTCATGGAAATATGAAAATCCCACCTTTAAAAGAAAGATAAAACAGTATCTATTGAATGGCCACTAAGATTTAAAACAATCAATGCGCACAAGACTTGTGTTCAAAATTTCAAATGTTTTAAAATCCAAGTTGCACAAAGAATGATTACTTGCTACAAAAGTATCACAAAATGTACCCTCAAGCACATTAGAGTTACTGGTGGAGTTTTTTAAAAAATGGATGTTTCTACCTCCTGAAATTTGGATTTAGCAGTTCTGGGCTGGGAACTAGACATCTAATGTACATCCCTGGTTAGCATTCATTACAAAGGCTTAGATTTTACATTTCAAACTTATGTAATAATCTAGTACAGGAAGCTTTTCCTTTCTCAATGTGATATAAGGTAATATCCTGTCAATGTCATGAAAAATAATATTCTTCTCTACTCCAAAAACATATTTGGTCAAAAAGTAATCAAAATCTCCATATACAAATTCATATCCAAAGAAAGGTGATAAACATTTATTTATTCAGCAAATATTTATCCATCACCTACAAGGGGCTATGTTAGGCATTGTTACATACACAAAGGGGACAGACACCCATCCTGACATCTAGAACTTTTCAGTCTAATAATGAAATAAAATTAGATTCTAGAGATTAGGCTGTTTCACTGGTGCACATAATTCTGAAAACAAATGGAAGACTTAACACAAGCTAATTTTCTATATGTCAAGCAGCAGAAGGAATGGTATAGTAATGACAGTGTGGGAAAAGGAAGATTTAATAAAAACATAAGGATGGATTTTTCCTCTGCTTATTTCTAAACGATGTGACTATTATTTCAAATAGACAGTCTTCTCCATGCACAGTTTTTATGATCAAACAAAACACTTTTTAGGAAGGGCCATAGTAGAAACCTTAGCATTAAACTACATAGTATAACCAATTCTAATGGCTAAAAATTCCCTACTAAATGACTATTTAGGTATAACTTTTAGGATAAATGAGAAAATTCTAAGATGTGCACCTGCATATATTATATTACTTAGACATTACAAACATGTTATTTCCTCAGTGTTTACATTTCAAAGCTTTTACAGCCAAAAGCACTCTACTCAATTCAAAAACTGACAGGCTTTAGTGAAGACAAATAAACCCTTTTGGACCATCAACTTTAGAGGTCAACATTAAATTCTGCTTTTCAATTTCAGCTCACAATCCAAACTAATCCTGCAATAAGAAGAGCTGCTGGAAACACAGGGGATCGTGCTTCCCTTTTAACCCCACCTACCCTTTTCCCCAGCTTCCTATTCACAAGGGCCTGAAGGCATCCTGATTTCAGACAAAGGGAACAGATAAAATGGGAATGAACATATTAGCAGAAACTCATACTTAAAGCATCTGAGACTTGTAAAGATGCATTTTGCCAGGATATTTTCTTATAATTCAGGTAACTCAAGTGAATTTTACATGTTATGCTAGCATACACATCCCTTTCCCCCTTCTTTTGATAGCTAATAATGTTTTCTAAAACGCAAGATTATACAGAAAACTATTTTCTTTGGCCAGGCCTGTCAGAAGAAGCCAGTCTTAATATGTTGCAGATGCAACATTTCTATTTAAAGAATTACTTAAAAACAGCATGAATGGGAGGGGGAGAGGAGAGCTTCCCTTTATGCAATTGATAAGCTTTCAGTGATTAGGAGTAGAAAAGCATTCCTAACATATGCTTCTGCAGGCTGATTTGCTTAGGGACTTAGAATTTGCTTGGAGATGTCACTACCAATTGCAAACCTGATAATGGGTAACATTCAAGTCAACATAAAACCCGACTACCTTAGCTACCCAGTATACACATCATCAGCCCATTTAAGGGTTAACAACAGAGGCTTCAGGATAAAGTTCAAAGGTAAGTTTTTTTTTTTTAGACAGAGTCTCACTCTGTTGCCTGGGCTAGAGTGCCATGGCGTCAGCCTAGCTCACAACAACCTCAAACTCCTGAGCTGAAGCAATCCTTCTGTCTCAGCCTCCCAAGTAGCTGGGAATACAGGCATTGCGCTACCATGCCCAGCTAATTTTTTCTATATATTTTTAGTTGGCCAATTAATTTCTTCCTATTTTTAGTAGAGACGGGATCTCGCACAATGGAAGAGACTTTAGTTCTTTCTGGTTTATATTTGTTGTTATTTTTTTCTTAGTGGGTGGTGGGGGATGGTAGGCATTATAATTTCTAAAATTCATTCAAAGTTGTATTATCATTACCACCTCCCACCCCAAGAATATATAACCATTATCACTTATTCATTACAAACCCAGATCTAAAAGCAAAACTGACTACCTCAAGGAACCAAGCTCCTTGAATAAAAGGAACACAATTAAAAACATTAACTTACACCAGAGAAATCTTTAGAAGCAACTAGTTCTAACATTTTGGGTGTTTGGTTTTCTGTTTTCAACAAACTTTCAAAATATTTGACAAGCTTATGCACTATGCTGATCTGCCAACTTCATCTATGAGAAACTGCAAATGAATGGAAGAACTAAAAAGCCTGCAAATGCTATACTTGATCCTGGTCCCATCCTGCTTCTCAGTTAGGTTCTCACTTCATTAGCAGCATGAACTTATCCTTCATTCATAAGTGTGCTAGGTCCCAATTATAAGCACAATTTCCCCTGCCTAGACATAATAATAAATTTAAATGATTACTTCTTTTAGATTGTCATAGTCCTAGCCTTTGGCCAGGGGGTAGGGGTGGGGTTAGTAATCACTTTCAGGATCTCAGGAAAGTTAATGGATTCCCTTTTTAAAAAGTGACATATATACAAACATGCCCAAAATAATGCATACAATTTCAGCAATTTGCAGATCTGAAGCTGCTGATCTGCAGGTTAAGAATCCATAATATTGGAGAAACTGGATAGCCACATGCAAAAGAATGAAGTTAGATCCCTACTTTACACCATATCCAAAAATCAACTCAAAATGGATTAAAGACCCAAATGTAGTACCTTGAAGAAGATAGAGGAAAAGCTTCACTACACTAAATTTATATGACATCCAAAGCACAGGCAACAAAAGCAAAAAAAGACAAACAGGACTTCATCAAACTTACAAACTTCTGTGCAGCAAAGGAAACATTCAATAGAGTGAAACTGTAGGGACTGTCTCCCTACAGAATGGGAGACAATATTTGCAAACCACATGTCTGTTAAGTGGTTAATTTCTAGAATATATAAAGAACTCTGAAAACTCAACATCATAATGTGATTTAAAAATAGGCAAAGGACTTGAATAGACATTTCTCCAAAAAAGATCTACAAATGGCCAAAAAGCACAAGAAAAGATGCTCAACATTACTAAATATCAGGGAAATGCAAATCAAAAACAATGTGATATCACCTCACACCCATTAGGATGGCCACCATAAAAAAAAAAAATGACAAGGGCTGGCAAAAATGTGGAGAAAACTGGAACCCTTGTGCACTGTTAGTGGGAATGTAAAATGGTCTAGTTGTTGAGGAAAAAGTATGGAGGCTCCTCAAAAAATTAAAACTAGAATTACCATACAATCCAGCAATTCTACTTCTTGGTATACACCCATAAGAATAGAAAATGGGATCTCAAAGAGATATTTGTATACCCATCTTCACTGCAGCATTATTCACAATAGCAAAGATGTGGAAGCATCTGTCCATCAACGGATAAATGAATTTTTTAAATGTGGTATGTATTATACATTCAATGAAATATTATGCAGCCTTAAAAAAGAAGGAAATCCTATCGTATGCTACATCATGGATGAACCTGGAGAACATCATATTAAATGAAATATTCCAGTCATAAAAAGACAAATACTGCATGATTCCACTTATACGAGGTATTTAACATAGTCAAACATACAGAAACAGAAAGTAGAATGTGGTTACCAAGGACTGACAAGGAGGGGGAAATGGAGAGTTATTGTTCAATGGGCAAAGAAAGTTTCAGTGAAAAAACCCTAGAGATCTGTTGTACAACAGTGTACATATAGTTAACACTACTATACTATACATTTAAAAATGGTTAAAATGGTAAATTTTGTTATTTTTATAAAGAGATATTTATATATATGTGTGTGTGTATGTATATATATATATATATATATTCATAGTCCATTCCATAGAATCCATAAGAATACAATAAATCTGGGAAAGGAGGCTGAGGTCTTTTTTTTAGCCTACAAATGAGTACAAAATAAAATGGAAAATGAGTGAAACTGGCTATAAGGAGACCAACTATGAGAATACTGCAGTAAACCTGGCATGAGATAATAGTGATAAAATTCACTGGTGTCACAGCTGAAATGACCCCCCAAAAAGTCTTCAACACTTTCCTGGATCAAGTTCAATCTTCCTAACAAAAAGACGATTTTGCAGGTTTTGATTTGCTCTATATAATTTCTTTTTTTAAAATGGTAACATGATCATACAATCCAGCAATCACACTCCTTGGTATTTACTTAAATGAGCTGAATGTGTATGTCCACACAAAAATCTGCATATGAACATTTACAGTAGCTTCATTCATAATCACCAAAACTTGGAAGCAACTGATGTCCTTCAATAGGCAAAGAGAAAAACTGTGGTACATCCATAAAATGGAATATTATTCACTGCTAAAAAGAAATAAGCAACCAAGCCACTAAAAAAAATAGAGGAATCTTAAATACGTATTACTAAGTGAAAGAAGCCAATATGAAAAGGCTACATACTATATAATTCCAACTATATGAAATATGGAAAAGGCAAAACTATGGAGGCAATAAAAACATCAGTGGTTTCCAGGTGTCTGGAAGGAGGGAAGGATGAACAGGTGGGGCACAGAGGATTTCTAGGCCAGTAAAAGGATTCTGTATGATACTTTAAGGGTAGATGTATGTCATGTTAGTCAAAACCCATAGAATATACAACACAGAGTGAATTCTAATGTAAACTATGGACTTTGGGTGATAATGATGTGTCAATGTTGGTTCATTGATTGTAAGAAATGTACCACTCTGGTGGGGGATGCTGTTGGTGGGAAAGGGGCGGGGTGCAGGTGCGGGTGCAGGTGTGTGTGTGTGTGTGTGTCTCACAGACGGAAAACAGGTGGGAACTCTGTACTTTCTGAATTTTGCTGTAAACCTAAAACTGTTCTAAAAAATAAAGTCTCAGTTATTAACTTTTTAAAATTGGTAACAAGATCTATTTTATAATATAATCAAAGGAGATTTTATAGTCATTTTTATTTCAATGCTTGGAAAAAAAGGCATGTTAATTTTAGGAAATCTTATAATAACTAAATTTTAATTTCCTTCTATTGGATATGCAATGACCTAAACTCCCCTTCAGCTGCCATTACCAAAATAATCACATATGCTTTCTGGGAGAAAAAAAATGTACAGTACTTCCTGGACTAAAGCAGTACCTAATCTCATGATCTTAGCTGATTGAATGAATACAGACATTTATAAGCTTCATTCAATGCCACATTAATAAATATATACTTTAAGGTAGAAGACCCTTATAAGAACTCTGTTTCATAAATTCCAACTATAACATGCTTGAGAAGTGGAACTTTCTGTAAGTCTGTATTTGTTAAAAAGAATTAATCTTCTTTTAAAGCTTATGAGAGACCTATGATAGTAATAAAATATAAGGTTAATATTATAAAAACATGAAAATCTAGAGTTAGCTTATCATCTCCAGTATGAATGAATTATAACACATCATTGGCAAAAAGGTGAATATTCCAAACATTTTCTTATTAATTCCCTCCATATTAATGTGAGGTTTAATATAATAGCATTCTCTGTATTAAATTGATCAAGATGCCTAATTTTATCTCTAGATTAATGTTTTAGATTAACTGATAGTGCCAGATGCCTAATAGACTTTGAAATAGTTAAGTATTCCAAGACAATTAATTCTCAGGAATAACTTATCCCCAAGGGCTGGCAAACAAGGGAAGAGGAAGGCAGGGAAAGGAGATGTGTACCTAGTATAAGAAAGAGAATTACAAAGCAAAGAAAGGGAAAAAGTAAAAGAGACATAAGTACTAACAAAAGAAAGCACCAAGAAGAGGAAATAAAAAAGGACCTGGCATGACATACAGTGTTAAATCAGCATAATTTCATTTATATCTCTGACTGAATATAATTCTCAGTCTTTCATGCTACAATGTTATTTCAGAGGCAGAAGAAATAGGGAGAGAGCAAAATATGGTCAGATGAATCCAATTACCACTTTGGACTTGATTTGGTTAGAGGACAGGTGTTTGAATATAATGCACATACCACTGACAGCTAACCCTGTCTACCCCATTTCTTTCCTTCCACTGTTTAATAAACCATAGATTATCTTTTAGTCACATAATTAACTTCCAATTTCACACACAAAGAGATGCACAGAAATACAGGTACTCTTTCACTTTCTCTATTCTCAGGCAAAATACAGGAGAAAAGCACCTTTTCTGATAGAAAAGAATATAGCTCTCTTAAATTATTTCAACTAATCTACAGTAACTACTGCTGTGGACTTAATGTTTGTGCTCCCCCGCCCAAAATTCACATGTTAAAATCCCAATTGCTGTGTGATGACATTAGGAAGTAGGGCCTTGGGGAGGTGATTAGATCATGAGGGTGAGGCTCTCTTGAATGGGATTAGTGCCTTTATAAAAAGAGGCCTCGGAGAGTTGCCTTTCCTGTTCCACCACGTGCAGACACAGTGAGAAGGCACCATCTATGAACCAGGAAACAAGCCCTCACCAGACACAAAATCTGCCAGCACCTTGATCTTAGACTTCCCAGCCTCCAGTACTGTGAGAAATTCCTGTCGTTTATAAACTACCCAATCTATGGTATTTTGTTATAGCAGTCCAAATAGATTAAGACAGTCACTAACTTTTAAAGTTATTCAAATTTTTAAATATCATTTTCTTTAAAGAAAACCCTATGTCTCTAAATTAGAAATAACTTGAAAGAGATCACTATCGATTTTAGCCCCTAAACACTAAAACCATCACAAATGTCAGCAAAACAAAATTATCCTTTCCTCAAAACAACTCACCTCATTTAAGACATATGAAAAAACAAAATTGGACTTTCACTTCACCAGTTTCAATTTGCTGTTTTTGATATATGGGAAAATGTTTTTTAAAGATAGACTGTATTTGTTGATGTTTTTAGCTTTTATTTAAATCCTCCCATTCCAAAACAGATGGGTGGTAGCTAAGAAGGAAGCATACGATATAAGATTTGAAGGCAGAGGGGGGGAGAATAAGCATCTGGGGAAGGGAAAGAATGGGTAGAAAGGTTATGAAGTAGGGATGAGGGGCTAGGTGGTCTATACCCAAAACATAAGCTAAAAAATTCTACACTCCTTAACTGAGGAGGCTGCACACTTGGCTCTGAGCAGCAGCCAAAGCAAAAGAGGAAAACAAGAATAGTTTTTAAGTTGAGGCATTTTTCATTCAAAGGCCCAATTTTGTAAAACAAGACAAGCAAGTCTGAGAGCTCAGTATTTATGTCAAAAATCCAAAGAGATTAAAAAATATAAAACAAAGATGAACTTGAGACACAAATTGTACAGAGTGGTCATCCAAGCAATGCTAAGAAGTTGCCATAAGGCCAGGCATGGTGGCTCACGCCTGTAATCCTAGTACTCTGGGAGGCCGAGGCAGGTGGATCGCTCAAGGTCAGGAGTTCAAAACCAGCCTGATCAAGAGTAAGACCCCGTCTCTACTAAAAATAGAAATAAATTAATTGGCCAACTAAAAATATATAGAAAAAATTAGCCGGGCATGGTGGCACATGCCTGTAGTCCCAGCTACTCGGGAGGCTGAGGCAGAAGGATTGCTTGAGCCCAGGAGTTTGAGGTTGCTGTGAGCTAGGCTGACGCCACGGCACTCACTCTAGCCTGGACAACAGAGTGAGACTCTTGTCTCAAAAAAAAAAAAAAAAAAGAAGTTGCCATACAAGTTGTTCTTGACTAATAAATAATTCTTACATACTTCAGGGAAATAGCCCCTCGAATAATAGAGGTAGGGAAAGGTTACTTCCATTTTTGCCTAGTGATTACTTGCATTTGATTCAGAATTTCTGGCAACTGCAAACAGCCTGTTTAGTGGCAACCACTTTTGCTAGTTTTACATAAATTACCTTAAGAGAAAACTTGTCTACTGAAATATATCAGAATCAGTTGTCCTGATCACTTGAATGCTGAGAGCCTGTTTCTGAATGTTTTTAAAAATTGATTTGTCTGCCAGGTTACATAATGTAAGCTAATAGGCTAATACAGCTAATACTCCTTATGAGTAATGTAAAATTATACCATATTTCATTAATTGTAAGATGCCACCAATGGTAAATGTACCATTATTTTATGTACCATCAAAAAGGAAAAACAAACCCTATTTATCAAGCTACGGGATGTGAATAATTGTAAGAAACATACTGATTTGGGAGATGTTAAAATGAGAAGTGCACATTAGAAAAATGTTTACAAGTGAAACATGCCAGCTTGTTTCACCATGAGCCAGCTCGGTGTCCATCTCCCAGCCTCTGGCATTGGTACCTCCTCTTGCCTTCCTCTCTGACCTATGCCTTCTCCATTGTTAAGTCATCCTGTTTTTACTTTCTACCAGGAATTCTTCTCACCTTCCTTTTTCATCCTACTGCTTAACTCTTTTCCCCATCTGTACATCTTCAGATATGTGAAAGGATGCTAGGCAGAAGAAATATGTGTTTATAAAATTCGCTTCTCCAATGGATAACCCAAAGTCCCTTAGAATTTTTTTTTTTTGGGGGGGGACATAGTCTAGCTCCGTCACCCTGGCTAGAGTACAGTGGTGACCTGTATTTTAATTGGAGGATAAGTATATAATAACTGTAAAATAATTATATAATTCACCAAAGAAAGGAGGACTTAAATTCAGGCAACAGGAAACAACACTCCCCTCCCCCACACAAAATAATCAAGGTCACTTTGGGAACTTCTCCATTTTTTATTTTTATGCTCTTATCACATCATTTTATTTTTTAAAAATAGCAACCCAAAGGCAAAAATTCCCCTAGATGTTCCAGGCACAAAGTGCGTAATTTTAAAGTGAGCTCACATTTAGAAATGGGATGTAAATCTCCGTTTGCTCTAAAATCATACCACTGCAGCCTTTCTGGAGATTGTAAGACAGTTAACACTTTAATCATATCTTAATCCCTCCTTAAATATGACCAGCCCAAGGAATTCGCCAAATAACAAATAAAATTATTTTATATTCAACATGCTGAATACACTTTAACTGCTTCAGAAGTATTTTCTGAAAACAAAAAGTTATAACAGTCCTAGCTAGAAGCTTAAAATTTCAAGATTTGGTTATAAAGATTTTGAAAGCTGAATTCAACAACCTTTGGTGAATGCCTATTACATGCTAGGGACAAAGAAATAAATGAAATCCAGTCTCTATCTTTGTGTCTACAGGGATACCCCTCCTTTAAGAAAGATATACACAGACACACACACACACACACACACACATAAAAAAGTATGGAAACAAACATAAGAGAGTAATTCAACCTGTCTGGGTGTATACGTGGGGGTGACAGTTGAGCCAGAAGGGAAGAATACCTAAAGAGGAGAAGCATATCTGAAGTGAAGAGGAGGATGCATTTACTACAGATAAAGTAGAGAAAGACTGGAGATAGGACTGAATAAAGACTTTTTAAAAAAATCATTTTTCCCCTTATATCTTGTCACATTTCACAAGCAGCTAGAGGTAACCTCAAAAGATACAATAAGTATAAAATAAAAGTAAATTAGGTTGAAAAATATATCTAAAGGTGCTGGATAAAATATATGGTTAACCTTGAGAGGGAAGCAAAGGAATTCCTAGAGAGTAGAAAACATAAATTCACAAGGGTAAGTAACACTATAGTCAGAGTTTTCCCTGGAGTTATCGGCCAATTCTTAATAGATGAAAGTCTAGGTTTTAATGGGCTACTTAGAGAGATGACAGGAAGCCAGGTGGGGCTCCACCAGGGATATAGATTAGATTAACACCACCTTTATAAATATGCCAGGGCTCCCCCTCAACCTCCCACAAAGGCTGTACCCTTAATGGGTGAAATAGGAAAAAACTCATTCTGCAGAAAGAGATAATGGGAATAGAGGTCTTTTATTGGCTTAGTTCTTGGTAGAAGAATAAAACCTAAACATGTCTCCACTGTGAATTCTTAATAAGTCTGCACCTCTGTAGGGCTAGAATTCAAACTAGTTATGCGGCCAGAAAAACTCAAGTCAAAATTTACTTAAAAGTAGGCAGTACCCCATGACACTCAAATAATCTCAAAAAAAAAAAAAATTCCCAGCTTCAAGAAATTACAAGAAATAAAGTTCCAATGAGATGAGCTCACAATTTAAAAAATCACCAGAGAAAGAAACAAGCATTTATGAGTCAGAGACAATGAACAACAAACTATAGAATTAGACCAACAAAGAATGCAGATAAAGGTATTATGAGTTACAAACAACAAATAAGTATTTTTCATATACTTGAAAAAATATAATAGGGGGAAATTATGATGGTATAGGAGACTATTAAAACTGACCAGGCAGGCTTGAAAATAAACAATACTTATTACCTTCAGACTTTATATATGCATGTTGAAATTTCTAGGGCAACTGAAAGAACAAAATAAGGTGTGAAATTTACAAACAAGGAGAAAAATATTAAAAGCAGGACATATGTAATATATAAATAAGATGGTAGGGATAAATTTTAAAAGATGTAATGTTTCACTTACAAGTTTTTACACTACAACTAGATAAAAGTTTAATTTAAGTATATGTTGTTTACCAGAGACATATAAAATATAAGAACAGAAATGTTGAAAGTAAAAGGACAATGAAAGAGAGGTTAAAATATATACCAAAACCCTGGACAAAGAAAATTGGTTAGCCAAAACTGGCTAGCTACATGCAGAAGAATGAAGCAGGATCCCTACCTCTCACCT
>VBSM01003215.1:33602481-33615216 GCA_008086735.1 Cheirogaleus medius | reverse complement strand
ACCCTAACAATATTTGTACCCCCATTATATGATGAAATAAAAGCAAAAACAAAAAAAGAATGTAGAAAGAAACAAGAGACTTTTCCTTAACAAAGAAAAAAAGGGTAGATAAGTAATGAAATAGGTTTTTATTTGTTGGTTGGTTAGTTGGCGGGTTGTATACCAGAAAGTTGAGAACTTGAAGAATGTAAATGAACTAAATTCCATAAAGAGAGAAGCCCTTGCTAGCAGAGAAAATACCCCAAGCCCCTTACATCCCTGAGGCACAGTGGGAAGAAGAGCAAACTGGCCACTGGAAGAGGGGAGGAGAAACCAAAATAATTTTTTAATACATTTTCATTGGCAGAAAATGATTGGTTTAATTAATTAGAAAGCTGAGGTATAGACCCAGAGTCTACACCTATTCTGCCAATTCTTTCTCATGGGGCCTTCATGTAAGATACAGCACAACTGCTGAGAGAGATCCTCCTTAAGTAACATGGTGCCTTAATTGAACGTAAGGTTGGGAGTAAGGCAATTCAATACGGAAAATAAAGTCTTTTTTAACGAAAAGTGTTGAAAGAACAGGTTATCAGTATTTTAAAAAAACCAAAACAACAAGAATAACCCCTCAAGCCCTTATCCTACTCCATATACAAAAATTATTTTGAGATGGAAAACTAAGCATAAAAACTAAAACTATAAAACTGCCTTGAGGTAGACAAAGATTTCTTACATTGGACGAAAAGTGTACTAACAATAAAAGAGAAAATTGATAAATTTAAATTATCCAAAATAAAATTTTCTGTTCATTAAAAAATACCATTGGAAGCTGAGGCAGGACAGTTACTTGAGGCTAAGAGTTTAAGGCCAGCCTGAGCAACATAGTGAGACCCCATTTCTCCAAGAAATAAAAAACGTAGCCAGGTCTGGTAGTACATTCCTGTAGTCCCAGCTACTTGGGAGGCTAGGTAGAATGATCACTTGAGCCCAGGTTTGAGGTTGCAGTGAGCTCAGTGAGCTATGACAATACCATTGCACTCCAGCCTGGGCAATAGAGTAAGACCTTGTTTAAAAAAAAAAATACCAAAACAAAGCAAGATACCATTAACAAAATGAAGAGCAAGTTACAGAGTAGGAAAAAATATTCACAATATATTTATCTGTCAAAAGACTGGTATTCAGAAAAAAAACATGACTCCTACAGTGTAATAATAATAATGATAAAACAATTCTTTAAATGGGCAGAGAACTTGAATAGACATTTCAGAGAAAAAAGATATACCAACAGCCAAAAAATAGATGAAAACATGCCAAACATCATCAGTCATCATGGAAATGCAAATTAAAGCTAAAATGAGATACCATTTCACATTCACTTAAATGGCTATTTTCAAAGACCATCAAATGTTGCAAGGACATGCAGCAGACTGGAACTCTTATCTTTATTGGTAGTAGTACAAAATGGTAAAACCACTTTAGAAAACTGTTTGGCACTTTTAATAAAGTTAAAGATAGGCCGGGTGTGGTGGCTCACGCCTGTAATCCTAGCACTCTGGGAGGCCGAGGCAGGAGGATCACTCAAGGTCAGGAGTTCGAAACCAGCCTGAGCAAAAGCGAGACCCTGTCTCTACTAAAAATAGAAAGAAATTAATTGGACAACTAAAAATATATATAGAAAAATTAGCCGGGCATGGTGGCGCATGCCTGTAGTATCAGCTACTCGGGAGGCTGAGGCAGGAGGATCGCCTGAGCCCAAGAGTTTGAGGTTGCTGTGAGCTAGGCTGACACCACGGCAAAATAAATAAATAAATAAATAAATAAAGTTAAAGATATATCTCCTTTATAACCTGGCAATTCCACGCCTAGATATTTATCCCTGGAGAAATGAAAACATATATCCACAAAAAGACTTACATAAGAATGCCTGAAACTAGAAATAACAGAAGAATGGATAAACAAATTATGCTATATTCATACACTGAAATGATTCGGTAATAAAAAGAGAAAAACACACTGATACGTGCCAGAAACATGGATGAACTGCAAAAACATTGTATGTAGAGTGAAAGAAGCCTGGCACATAAGAATACATACATATTGTACGATTCTATTCATATAAAACCTAAGAACAAACAAAATTAATCAAAGATGACAGAAACCAAAAAAGTAGTTTGCCTAGGGCAGAGGGAAGGGAATGCATGGTGGAATTCACTGAAGTGAACTTCCTGGGGTGATAAAATGTTCTGAAATTTTGATTGAAATAGAATTGAAATCTGATGAAAATGTTCTCTATCCTGATTGGGATGGTGCTTACTATTGTCAAAACTCTTAGAAAAGGATACTTAAGATCTGTACATTCTGCTGCATGTAAATTACAACTGCAATTTAAAAATTAATTTAAAAAAAGGAAAAGTGGCAGGTGCATTAGTAAGAGAAAAAACAAACTAGGAAAAGTGTTTTTAAAGAGAAGAGTTAGTACATATTTAGAAGGCTCAATACAATAGAAAGATATAAATTCTAAACTTCTATGTACATAATAAAAGTTTCAAAATAAAGCAAAAATTGACAGAACTAAGAGGAGAAATAATACAAATTTACCAGAATAAGAGATTTTAATATATTTCTCAAAAGAAAGATTATACATATAAAAATATATCTAATTACATAAAGTATATAATATTTAGATAACACAATTAGCAAACTTTATCTAGTGGACAAATACAAAACATTACACTAAACATTACACATATTTATAAAAAATAACATACAAGGCCACACAGTAAATCTCAACAAATTCCAAGAAAATGACATAAACCATGTAGATCACATATTCTAATCACAATAAGATTATATCACAACTTGAATGATAGCATAATATCATTTTTGAAAATCAAAAACACTTCTAAATAATCTACAGATTAAAGAAGAAATGAGACACACAAATATGGCCAACTGATTTTTTGAAAAAGGTACAAAGGCAAAAATCAATGGAGAAAGGACAGGTTTTTCAACAAATAGTATTGGAACAATTAGACATCTGTACGTTAAAAAAAGAAGCTCTACCTAAACATCACAGCTAATATTAATATTAACTCAAACATGAAATGCAGATCTCAACATAAATCATTAAACTATACAACTCTTAGAAGAAAACATAGGAAAAAAGCTTCATGACCTGGGTCAGGCTAAGAGTTTCTAGCTATAACACCAAAAGTATGATCCATAACAGAAAAAACTCATCAACTGGACTTCACCAAAATTTAAATGTTTGCATTGCAAAAGACACTATTAACACAATTTTTTAAAAAAAGAACTATAGATGGAAGAAAATATTTGCAAATTGCACACATGTGAAAGAGGATTTATATTCAGAACATATAAAGATCACTCAAAACCTAATATTGAGAAAACAAACAACCCAACTAAACAACGGGCAAAGGCTTAAACAGATACTTTACCAAAAATGATAATAGAGATGGCTAATAAGCACTTGAAAAGATGGTGAATATCTTTAGTCATTAAGGAAATGCCAAACCACAATGAAACAGCACTATATACCTATTAAAATGGCTATAACTGGGGACAAAAAAATGGGCATTACCAAATGCTCACAAGCAACTGGAACTATCTATACTTTGCTGGTGGGAATGCAAACTGCAATCACTTTGGAAAACAGTTTGGCAGTTCTTATAAATTTGAACATATAATTTGACCTAGCCATTTCACTTCTAGGTATTTACTCAAGAGAAATGAAAGCCTATGCCCACACAAATATCTGTAAATGAAAGTTCATTCCAATTTGATTTGTAACAGCCAAAAACTAGAAACAATCCAAATGTCCATCAACAGGTGAAAAGATTTAAAAAGTTGTGCTATATGAACATACAATGGAAAGGAACAAACTCTACTGATACATGTGACACAAATCATAAGGACTGAAATGTGCCCATTGGATTGCATACCTAACTGATAGTTATTAACAGGTCACTGGTTATTTATTTGTCAGAGCAGTTTGAGCCACATGGTATGTATAAAAATGATTGTACATTGGATTATGAATAATGAGAAGTGAAGGAGTAGAGACAGGGATTGAAGACCACTCTCTTTCAAGGAGTTTGGCTATGAAGAGAAAGACAGAAATCAGGCTTTATAATACAGAGGATGATGAGGGCTGAATTTAGGTGTAAGCCTTGAGCATTTACAGACTAAAGCGAAAGGCACTGTAGAGAGGAAGAGGGTAAAAACCTGAGATAAGAAGATAATAGATGGAGCAAAGCTTCTGGAAAAAATGGAAGAGAACAGGATCCAGAGATAGAAAAGTAGAGGTAAGCTAACTGTGCTGATATAACTTTGTCTGTGGGTATAACAGGAAGTTATACAGTTCCTGCATCCTTTGGCTTTATTTTCTCTGTGAAATAAGGGATGAAGTCATCTGTAGAAAGTGGGGAAGAGGTGGAGTAAGAACTTGAGTGGTAAAGATTTGAAACAGTTCTGTAAGCAATGGAGAAAAGAATTCACTTGAGATAAATGTAAGACTTGGTAGAGAATAATACTGAAGGCCCAGCAAAGGATATAAACCATGAACCATGTCAAAATGCCATAAAAGTTTCTAAATGTTTAGGGATGAGCCTCAAGCAAGTTATGGGATAAGAGGAAATGTATTTATTCATCACTGCCAACCTGTAATAAAGTTTGGGTCCATACTAGGAGTATCATTGACCTAGACTACTACAGCTAACTTCTCCTAGCTTCTAGATCAGTTCCTACTCCAAGTCATTCTTCTTAGTACTGCCTGAGCTACCTTTTAAAAATAAATCTGACAATTTTAATCATCTGTTTAATTCACTTAATAGCTTCCTAGATTCATAAATCTGAAGGTATTAATCTAGCAAAGAAGGTCCTTCATAATCCAATCTCTTATTCTCATCTCTTAGCAATCATGCTCTCATCCTATACTCTATAGCTATAATGAACTAATTCCAGGTCCTCAAACAAACCGTGATCTCTTGTGTCCCCATGCCTTTGTACATGGAATTCTTTCTGCTTAAGGCATTCCCTGACCCTTTCATCATCAAAATTTAACCCAAATATCATTCCTAATTAGGCCTACTAGAAAAAACTGCATTGCCTAACTGCATGGGGGTACCATTCACAACTATATAATGTGAAAAGTGTCCCCTTAGAAACTGCACCAACTGAGGCTCTGGGTATCCCATCTATATCTTCCCATAGTAAGCATCCTGTGCATATCTATATGTATATCTCAATTGTAATTTGTTTACAGATATTTAAGTACAAGTTTCTTCCAGGTAGGGATTGTGTCAGGGAAGCTTTCTTTGCCTCACAAATTACACTAGGTTTGTTCTAATTAATCACTCTGGTTTTCTCCACAAAACAAAGATGACAAATGCTAATACATAACAGCTAGTATCTATTGAGTGTTTACTATAGGCAAGACAATGTAGCATTGTTCATACAGTATTACATTTAATTTTCCCAAGAACCTGAAATAGATACCATTATAATCTCTGTTTTATAGAAGGGAAAACTGAGACACAAAGCAGTAAAGCAACTTGCCTAAAGTAACATGGCCAATAATAACGGACTATGAATCTAGGTAGACTATCTCAAGAGGCTGTACACTTAAAATAATTTGTTTAAGCTGGGCACAGTGGCATGCCCCGGTAGTCCTAGCTACATGGGAGGCTGAAGTGGGAAGACTGCTTGAGCCCAGGAGGGCTCAAGAGAGGCCAGTCTGAGCAACATTTTGTCTCTAAAAATATTTTTTTAAATTAAAAAATAATTTGCTTAATGTCTGCCTTCCCTGTTTAATACCACACTAATTTAGTTCCCAGTGTACCCTCAAGGCCTAGTACATAGGTCTTCAATAAATATGTTTGCTAACTTAAAGATGACTCTATATTCAAACCCTTACATTTATCCCTACCAAATTTCTGCTTGTCAGTGTCTGCCCATTATTCTCTCAGAATACCTGTCATCTAATATGTTAGCCATCTTTCCTGCTTCCCACTGGTTCTGCAAATTTGTAAGCCTTCTATGTTATCAAATAACCAATAAAAATGTTGCTAACTCCTATATTCAGGTTCAGAAAATTATTTTGACATCTTTTTTTTTTGAGACAGAGTCTCACTCTGTTGCCTGGGCTAGAGAGCTGTGGCGTCAGCCTAGCTCACAGCAACCTCAAACTCCTGGGCTCAAGCGATCCTCCTGCCTCAGCCTCACAGAGTGCTAGGATTACAGGCGTGAGCCACCACGCCCTGCCTATTTTGACATCTTAAACATGGACATTTACCCAAATACTTAACTGAAATCACAGGTATTTTAAAGGGCTAAATAGACACGTTACTTTGGTAGGATTTCCCATAAAACTTCATTTTACCTTAACTTTTCTCAAGGCTTGCAGTTTTCCAACAGGTAAGTCAACAGTCTTTCCCTATTTCATCCAGTTTAATTATTTCTTAGTTTCCAAATGCAATTCTTACGGTTTCTCATTTTGTCACAATTCCTTTCTGCTAACCCCCTATTTGTTACAAAGCTCCAGAGAAGAAAGAGTAGGGAATAAGATGTTTCATATTAATAACTGAACTTTTGTGAGGGTAAGGGAATAAAACTTCCACAAGTTTGACTCTACAATGTAACAAACAAAAAAGGGGGTAACTTCTTAAAAATAGAACAGTTGTCAATCTGTCTTAATGTAACGATTTTTGATAAAAGTTATCCTGGTTTATTGTGTGAATTATACAATACACACGGCTTTAATATTAAACTTTTCCTCATTATCCAAACCACATCATTTTAGTAAATTTTAAAATTTTTACTTAAAACATTGCATATTCCAAGTTCTGATTTTAAAAAGAATTTTCATAAAAAATCCATACATTCACTTTAAGAATCCTCAGTCATTTTCAGCAACTTTCTAAGTGTTATAGGAAACTCAATAATGATATTTACATTCAATGAAAGAGAACTAAATGAAAGGAAATTGGCAAAAAGTTAGTATTACAAACGGAACTGTTTTGACCACGAGGGCACTAAAACTCAGAATTAAGCCACTAAATCAGAGGTCCTCAAACTACGGCCTGCGGGTCACATGCGGGTGTTTTTCCTCGTTTGTTTTTTTACTTCAAAATAAGATATGTGCGGTGTGCATAGGAATTTGTTCATAGCTTTTTTAAAACTATAGTCTGGCCCTCCAACGGTATGAGGGACAGTGAACTGGCCCCCTGCATAAAAAGTTTGAGGACCCCTGCACTAAATGAAGACTATGGAATCACCATTCTAGGAATTCTAAGAAAATGCTAACAAACTGCTTCATATATAATTGCTTTTCTTTCTCTCTCTCTCTTTTTTTTTTTTGGAGTTTTAATATCTTATTTAATATCTTATTCATGTAGTTTTAATAGGCATCACTTTCCAAACCTTCTCCACTAAAGTACATGGTATTGTTTCCTAAAAGAAATAACTTTATGATTTAAGAAATCTAATATTAATATATCCCCTGTATAGCAAAACTGAAGGTAGGACTCATCAATTATTAGGGCATTAATCTAATGCACTGGATAAAATGATCTCTTTGTCTCCTCTATTTTACAAACACAAAATAAAGCTTTTAAGGAAATAAAATTGCATTTCTAGTTTTAAGGAACAACGAACCCTCAGTAAATACTTTCATATTCAGTGGTATTGAGGATAATAAGCAGATATCATGAAGTATATCTTACAGCTGAGATCTCTACAAACCATATGATAATTTATATTACTCTCAAATTCAAGTTAGAAACTCAAGTGATATGGAAATATCACACAAATTAGCTGGTGCTACTTTTGTCACTTACACTGCTGAATCATAACTAAGGTAGCAGAAAAATAATCTCTGGGTTAGTTCCAGATATTTTTTTAAAAAATTTCTTTTCAACTTGCTTCTAACTATAAGATTATAAACACCTTTTAAAAGTACTTCATAGAATTAAAGAATGATAAAACATTGAAACTGGAAAAACTAGTACTTCAACCTCCAACTCTCAGCAGCTTGAATCACCAGGGAAGTCTATTTAAAACTAACTTGTCATACCATCATCTCTTATATACCGTGTTCCTACAGCACTGTGCTAAGAATTAGTTATCTGAGGATGCAGTTTTGTTGTTTTTTTTTTAAGAGATGAGGTCTTGCTATGTTGCCCAGGCTGGTCTTGAACTCCTGAGCCCAAGTAATCTTCCCACCTCAGCCTTCTGAATAGCTGGGACTACAAGTATGTGCTAGTGTGCCTACCTTAGAATGCATCTTTATATAATGACAAGTGCTCAGTGTTAAAATTCAGAAATTATTCAACTCCCAATTTCCCTAAAATTCCCCGAAACTCAGATTCAAAAAACAATAGAATCATTACAGTTTAGGTGAAGAGAAATAATTACTTTTAATACAAAAAATTATTTTTATTTGGTAGGGTAAACAAAGTGGTAAAACTTATGCAACTATCTTTGACACTATAATGGACACCATAAAAAGTTAGCTAGAAAAAAATTTAAAAGGTATGTCTCAAAGAAAAATTTACAAATAATATTTAACCTAGTTTGGTCTTTCCTCTGGTTTGAGGAGCCACAGACTGGGCAAAATATGTGCAAAAGATACATCTGATAAAGAACTGTTACCCAAAATATACAAAGAACTTTTAAAACTTAATGATAAGAAAATGAACAGCTCAATTTAAAAATGGGCAAAGATCTAAACAAATACCTTACCAGTGAAGGTATACAGATAGCAAATAAACATGAAAAGATATTCAACATCATGTGGCATTAGGGAATTGCAAATAAAAATGAGATACTACTGCACAGCTAAAAATCCAAACACAACACTAAATGTTGGAAAGGATGTAGAACAATAGGAATTCTCATTTATTTCTGGTGGGAATGCAAAAAAGTATAGACAGTTTGGCAGTTTCTTGCAAAACTAAACATTAACATATGATCTAGCAATTGTGCTCCTTGGTATTTACCCAAATGAACCAAAAACTTACATCCACACAAAAATTTGCACACGGATGTTTACGGCAGCTTTATTCATAATTGCAAAAACCTGGAAGCAACCAAGAAGTCCTTCAGTAGGTAAATGTTTAAACTGGTATGATACAATGAAATATTACTCAGAAATGAGCTACCAAGCCACTAAAAGAAATGGAAGAACCTTAAATGCATATTACTAAGTGAAAGAAGCTAATCTGAAGGGCTATACACCATATGATTTCAACTATGCAACATTCCAGAAAAGACAAAACTACGGAAGCAGTAAAAAGATTGGTGGTTGCCAGAGGTTAAGGGGGAAGAAGGAATTAATAGGTAGAAGTACAGAGGATTTTTAAGACAGTGAAACTATTCTGTATGATACTACAATGATGGATAATTGTCATTATATATTACATCTGTCAAAACCCATAGAATGTACAACACAGAGTAAGCCCTAAAGTAAATTATGGACTTTGGGTGATAATGATTTGTCAATGTTGGTTCACAGATTGCAACAAATATGCAGAATATAGATAGTGAGGGAGGCTGTATATGTGGGATCAGGAGGTATATGGGAACCTCTTTGTACTTTCTGCTCAATTTTGCTGTGAACGTAAAACTGCTCTAAAAAATAAAGTCTATTTTTTAAAAAACTAAAATAAGATAAAATAAAGCAGATTACACACTATGATCAAGTGGGATGTATTCCAAGAATGCAAGGTTGGTTCAATATCCAAAAATCAATTAATATTCAATACCCTTTCATGATAAAAACAGTCAACAAACTAGGAAGAGAACTTTCTAACCTGATAAAGGGTAACTGCAAAAAACCCACAGCTAACAACATACTTAATAGTGAAAGACTGAATGCCTCCTCCTTAATTAAGATAAGGAACAAACACAAATATCTGCTCTTGCCTCCTGTATTCAACACTGTACTGGAAGCCCTTAGGGAAATTCGGCAAGAAAATGAAATAAACGGCATCTATATTGGAAAGGACAAAGTAAAACTATATCTCAAATCTTAAACAATACATTAGAAAACTATTAGAATAAAATTAGGTTGCAGGGTACAAGTTCAATATACAAAAATACACTGTATACACAAGCAATGAACAATGCAAAAATGAAATTAAGAAAGTAATTTCAATTATAACATCATTAATAACAAAATACTTATGAATAAATTTAACAGGAAATATAAAATATAATCAGAAAACTACAAAATTGTTTAAAGAAATAAAAGACCTAAACAAATGGAAAAACATTCCATGTTCATGGAATGGAAGACTTAATACTGTTAAGATCACAATATTCTTCAAATTGATTTAGAGATTCAATGTAATCCTTATCAACATCCCATCTGGCTTTTTTTTTTTTTTTCAGATTTTTAAAAATTTTATTTCAATAGACTGAGGGGATACAAATGGATTCTTGTTACATGGATGAATTGTATAGTGGTGAAATCTGGGCTTTTACTGGACCCTTGACTTGAATAATGTACATTGTACACAATAGGCAATTTTTCATCTCTAACCTGCACACATTCCCCCTTCTTGAGTCTCCAGTGTTCAATGTGCCACTCTGTATGATCATGCATACCCATAGCTTAGCTCCCACTTATAAGTGAGAACATGCAGTATGTATTATTCCATTCCTGAGATACTTCACTTAGCATAATAGCCTACAGTACCACCCAAGTTGCTGCAAAAGACATTATTTTATTCCTTTTGATGGCTGAGCAGTATTATGGTAATATATGTATGTATATATATTTATATATATGACATTTTCTTTATCTACTCATCAGTTGATGGTCACTTAGGCTGATTCCTTATCTTTGCAGTTGTGAATTGTGCTGTGATAAACATTTGTGTGCAGGTGGGTTTTGATATAATGACTTCTTTTCCATTGGGTAGATACCCGATAGTGGGACTACTAGATCAACTGGTAGGTCTACTTTTAGTTCTTTGGGGAATCTTCATACTGATCCACCAACGGTGTATAAGCATTCCCTTTTCACTACATCCATGCCAACATCTATTATTTATTGACTTTTTAGTAATAGTCATTCTAATAGGGGTAACATGGTGTCTCACTGTAGTTTTAATTTACATTTCCCTGATGATTTCCAAAGAGGAAAATGATTTTGAGGAGTTATCTTAGAGCATTATGTGTAGAAGATTCTTCCAGTTTTCAAATGGGATAAGAAAAGAAAAATCACAATTATTAACAATTATATTGATTATATAAGAAAATATTTAAAAAATTATGCATCATGTTTAATATCTTAACTCACATAGGCAGACATAAAAGTTATATGAAAATGAACATTAACCTATTTAACAATTCTCTGGACACTCCAATCTGTAAATTTTTTTTTAATTTCAGCATATGATGGGGGTACAAATGTTAAGCTTACGGTATATTGCCCATGCCCCTCTCCCCCCATCTGGCTTTTTTGCAGTAATTGATAAGTTGATCCTAAAATTCATATGGAAAATAAATGGACCCAGAATAGCCAAAACAATCTTTAAAAAGAACAAAATTGGAAAGTCACATTTCCCTATTTCATAACTTACTACACAGTTATGGTAATCAACAGTGTGGTATTGGCAAAAGGACAGATTTATAGATCAATGGGACAGAATTGAAAGTCCAAAAATAAACCCTATTATTTATGGTCAATTGATTTTCAACAAGGGTGGCAAGGCCACTCAATTGGGAAAGAACAGTCTTCAGCAAATGGTAATGGGACAACTGGATATCCACACAAAAAACAATGCAGTTGGACCCCTATCTCACACCATGCACACACACAAAAAATTCAAAATGGATGACAGACCTAATTGTAAGAGCTAAAACTATTAATATAAAACTCTTAGAAGAAAATATAGAGGTAAATAGATAAAATACACTTCATCAAAATTAAAAACTTTTGTGCTCCAAAGGACACCATCAAGAATGTGAAAAGATGATCTTTCCACCATTTTTCCATGCTGCCATAATGGTACACATGAATGTCTTGGCTAATGCTCTCAAGAGGATCAACAGTGTCAAAAACAGAAGCAAACATCAGGTTCTTATCAGGCCATCCTCCAAAGTCATTGTCCAGTTTCTAACAGTGATAATGAAACACGGTTACATTGGCAAATTTGAAATCACTGATGATCACGAGATAGGAAAATTGTTATGAACCTCACAGGCAGGTAAAACAAGTGTGATCAGCCCCAGATTTAATGTACAACTTAAAGATCTAGAAAAGTGACAGCATAATCTGCTCCCATCCTGTTTGTTTGATTTCATTGTACTGACAACCTCAACTGGCATCATGAACTACAAAGAAGCAAGTCAAAAACACACAGGGTAGAAAACCCTTGGATTCTTTTTCTAGGAATGTAATACATATGTGTACAAATAAAGTGCCACAATGGGAGGTCGGAGGGAGTGAAAAGACAACCCACAGAATGGGAGAATATATTTGCAACCTGTATTATCTGATAAGAGACTAGTATCTAAAATACACACAGAATTCTTACAATTAAATAACAAAAAGACCACCTAATTTAACAATGGGCCAAGGCTCTGAACAGACACGGCTTCAAAGAAATCCAAATGGCCAATAAGCACACAAAAAGATGTTCAACATCATTATATATATATATATATGTATGTGCGTGTATGTGTGTGTGTGTGTGTGTGTATATATATATATATTTTTTTTTTTTT
>VBSM01003215.1:33585337-33602381 GCA_008086735.1 Cheirogaleus medius | reverse complement strand
TCAGCCTCCCAGAGTGCTAGGATTACAGGTGTGAGCCACCACGCCCAGCCCAGTATCATTAGATATTAATTATCAGGGAAGTGCAAATCAAAATCACAACAAGGTGGCACTCACACACACACACACACTAGTATAGTTATAATAAAAGAAATAATAACAAGTTTGTCAAGAGTGTAGAGAAATTAGAACACTCATACACTGGTAGTAGGAATGTAAAATGGTACTGCTACTTTGGAAAACACTCTGGCAGAAGTTAAACATAGAGTTACCAGATAACCCAGCAATTCTAGGTATGCACTCAAGAAAAATAAAAACATATGTCCATACAAAACTTGTACATGAATGTTCCCATATAAAACTTGTACACGAATGTTCACAAAGAGCATTATTCATAATAGCCAAAAAGTAGAAACAATCCAAATGTTCAACAACTGATGAAGGGAGAAACAAAATGGTATATTCATACAATGTAATATGATTCAGCTGTAAAAACTGATAAAATACTTATACATATTACAACATGGACGAACCTTGAAAACATGCTAAGTGAAAGAAGGTAGTTACAAAACACCATATATTATATGATTCCATTTATATGAAGTGCCAAGAAAGGTCAAATCTACAGAGACTAAAAGCAGATTAATGGTTGTCTGGGGCTAGGGGAAATTGCAAAGAATGTGGAGTAACTTGCTAATGGGTATGATGTTTCTTTTCAGTGGGATGAAAATGTTCTAAAATTAAAATGAAAATTTACTCTGGGAATATACTAAAAATCATTAAATTGTACACTCTAACTGGGCAAACTGTTAATATGTGAATTATATCTCTAAAAATCCACTTTTTAAAAAAGCAAGTGATAATAAACACAAAATTCAACATAGTGGTTTCCTCATGGCAGGAGAGATAAGACAGAGAGATGGGACAGGGAGGTGCTTAAGGGCAGCTTCAACAGTGTTGGTTATGATTTATTTCTTAGGCTGGGCAGTATGTTCATGGATATTCTTTTTTATTATTCTTCATAACCTCCATCACATATTTTTAATATATATCAATATTACATTTGTTTGTTTAAAGAGCAGAGGCCTTGGTCAAAGCCCTGTTCTGCTACTTATTAGCTGTGCAGCCTTGGGCAAGTTATTTAGACCTCTTTGAGCTGTAGCTTCCTCCTCTAAAAATAGGGACATTATCATGTATCTCTTAGGGTTATTCTTTATAATAAATAAACTCTTATGGTTTCTTTAAAGTAGAGGTTTTTATTATAAAATCCAAAGTGAAAATCCACTGTAATTCTACCTCAACAAAACAACAATTATTAGTAGATATCCCAGACTTTTCTAAAACATGAGTAATAACTTTTTATACTTTAAGAAGACATTGATTTTCACTTAATAAATTATGAGCATCTTTTAAAGATAACCACTTCACTATTCACAGATATTTAGGGTGCTTTCAGTCTGGGAGGAATATAAATAACATTAAATGAACATTTTTATAAATATACCTTTGTATCCAAGCTCAATGATTTCTTCAAAGGGTTTGTGCATTCAGTTTTAAGAAACTGCTCTCCCATCAAGCCTCCATCAATCTACAAAAATTTGAGAGCGTGTTTCACTACATCTACAACTATAGGGGTTATCACTTATTTTAAAATGTTGACCTAGCAGGTTAAAAATGTTACTTCATTTCTGCATTAATAATGAAAATGAGAAGAATCCTTTAATGGTTTTTAACAATTTGTATTTCTTCTATAAACAGCCCATTCTCTAGCTTTTGCATATTTTCTTTTGGGTTATTCACCTTTATTTCTTATTGACTTTAAGAGCCCTTTAAACATCAAAGATATTAACTTTTGTTATTCAACATATGTTGCCAGTATTTTCCCCTAGTTTCTGGTTTATCTTTCAGGCTTTTATAATGGCTTTTAAATTTTACCAAACACACATTTTAAATTTCTTCATAGACAAATCTGATACTCTTTTCTTGTTTTGATGTCAAGATAACAGGCTCTTTTTCCCTCCAAGATTATAAAAAGATTATAAAAATAATAATAAAAATAGTTACCAATATTTTAATTTTTGGCTTTGTTTTTTTAAATCTTTAATCCACTTAGACTTTATTTTTGTACATGATGAATACAGATCTAACTTCATTCCTACCCACTGCCAGTTAAATATCTCAATGAAGGTACAAAATAAACCAGTGGTGTGCTAGAACTGGTTCATATGGCTCATGAGAGACTGTTATATTTTCTGGAATTTTGCAAGCTCATTGTTAAACATAGCCATAAAAAACTATATCATATAAACTTACAATAAAATAAATCATATTTAAAACACAGTTAATATCAGAAATCATCATTCCCTAATTATCTTATTATGATTTATGCTCTTAAAGTTATTTAACACCTACTTTATCTGTATAGTTAAAATACTACATAATAATGTGCTATTGCATATCTTTTTCCAATTCAACATTTAGTGACTTCACATTAGTGGCTTGAAATTGGCCATTATAGGAGTATTTACACCAGAGAAACCAGCAAATCCTACAAACTACACCTTTTTTATTTTTCAGAGAGCCTGTTGTTAAACATATACCAGCATACTAAGCCATTCTTTCCTCACTAATTTTAGAGAGGATCTCCAGCATATACGAAACTGCCATTTACTCATAAGTTTATAAAATAGAATAAGGAGTTTAGAATTTTACTTTTTTTCTTCTGTGCTAGCATCACAGACTGCTTTGGTATGTTTTGAAGTATTAGATGAGACTTTGAACACAGTTTCTATTAACTGGGTCTCTCACTATTTTTCTAATATGAGATCACACCGTTGCATTGAAAAGGGTATTTTCCCTAAACAATTCAACAGCATTCTTAACTTTATGCAGATTATAGAAAGCAGTATAAATAAAGGACTATTTTTTTTCAAATAAAGGACTATTTCTGGACATAGTTAGATACCATATACTATTTTTAGATTACAGCTCTTACTCTTAAAAGAATCTGAACACAAGGAAACAAAATCACTACCACGCAGTTGTCTAAATCTCTCTATTAAGTATTCCCTCATAAAAATTCCTCCTTTGCAGGAGGAAGTAGGGATCTTGAAATATACAGTGGCAAGAGTCAGTGATGGTACTCTTCTTTGAGAGTTGCCACCAAATATAAATTTAGCATTAGATCTTTCTTTCTTTCTTTCAGAGACAGGGTCTTGCTGTGTGGCCCAGATTGGCATGCAGTGGCTATGCACAGGCACAATCATGACAACACTACAGCCCCAAACTCCTGGGCTCAAGCAATCTTCCTGCCTCACCCTTACTAGTAGCTGAAACTGCAGGCATCCATTACTGCACCCAGACTAGAAACTTGCAATTCAACAACAAACAAGCACCCAACCTGGACCCAGTTACGCTCTGGAGAAGCAAATGAAACATGACCTCAGCCTTTGAAGCTCTTGTCATTTTTAGTGGATCAGTGGGTACAGAATGAGCACAAGTGGTTATAAGCATTTGTTTTCATTAGCATTAAGAGACAGACAGAAACAGAGAGACTGATTGTCTTCTAAGAATGGGCATCTACTTTAAGAGAAAAAGAAAATCAAGGTATAAAAACTAGTTAAAGTTTGCCCACTTACAAAGACAAGCTGGTATAAGTTGGTAACTAGACCCTCTGCACCTAAAACCAGTTAAACATTATAGTGTCCCTATTTTAATGTCTTTCCTGCTCAGGTATTGTAAGCAGTCAGTGATTTATTCAGATACTGACACCAGCTGCATCAAGTAAACCAGCAACTGCTGCCTATGTATTTCCTTATGTATTTCCTTACCTGTCACAAGCCATTTAGAACTCCAGTTACCTCATTCTAGGTGTCGAAACTATGTAATGTAATAGCTGGGCTGACGCGGTAGAACCACCCTTTTTGCATCTAAACCAAAAAACTGCACTTTTAAAGGCTTGCTGTCATGTGATTTCTAGTAAACAAAATATCTCATATTGTAGCCTAGGGAGCAAACACAGCAGCTGTCCTTTTTATACACACAATTGTGGCTTAATATACACAGAGCAATGATTTCAACCATTTCCAATCATTAACTAATACTTTAGACGTTAAAATCTATTTCTTGGGGCTTTGTACTATATATAGAAATAATCATTTCCCTTTGAGAAACAATGGCTCATTTACTGAAAATGAGTTTAACAAAGGAATTATTTGGTAGTGAAAAATACAGAGCAGTGAATTGGGTGACACAAATCACAGCATCATCAGCTCATGTGACTGCATTAGGGTGATTTACTTAAAAAAAACAAAAAAACCCATAACTATAGCAACTTAAAATTTAGCCTCAACAATGTAATAGCCTTAATCATGTCCTCTGTCACAGAATTGTAGAACCAGATCTTAGGATTCTTATTTTGAAAATATTCCCTTAAGTCCCACCTGAGATAAATAGCACAAAAAATAAAAACTTTGCAGAATGGAATATTTCTATTCTGCCTGAAGCTTAGTTTTGAGACTGGTACATGTTTCAGTTACACATTTGATTCACACTGAATTTTGTTTTACATATTAAGAGAACAAATAGCATTCCAAAATAGTCACAAGTTTTAAAACTTCCAGCTCCTTCTCTAGTTGGAGAGCATACAAAACTTATTACATGCAACAGTGAGTTGATGCAGTGACCATAAATTTCTTAAGACTGTATGTCTAAATTTATATGAAACCCAATCTCAGCAAGTTCTGTAGAAATAGCCTGAAAGTAGATAATGCAAAAGTCACAAAATGTTAATCTAGAAGAGCGGTTTACAGGTATATTGTACAATTCTTTCCAAGTTTTCAAATTAAGGTTTAAAGTTTTTCAAAAAATAAGGGGGATGATATGCTCAAAATAGATACACAACACAGTTACATATAACATGAAAAGACTGAGTTGTTCCTTCACCAAAAACCTTGTAGCTTGCATTAAACCAGAAAACTTGGGAGTCACTGGCACATACAAAACCATAAAGAGAATATTCTATATAACCTATGGGTTTTTTTTTCAGATGTATTGTTCCTGGTTTCATTTACAGAGTTTTTGTTTTTTATTTGTTTTGCTTTTATATGAACACTTCCTCCATTTTCAATAGGCATTAAGTTGGACAGGTATTACTGGTAAAGCAGCAAAAGAGCAAAGGTTCTGGCTTAGCTCCCAACCAGCTGTGTGACCTTGAACAAATCTCTTAGCTTCTCTGGGTCTCAATTTTTCCATTTATAAAATAAAGCAGTTAAACTAGATGCATTCTGAAGTATCTTCCAACTGTATAAACAGAGGTGAAGCTCTAGGCTTGTGAGAATGAAAAAGCCCTTAAAACAAATGACCAAAATCTACCTTTGCAATATTAGTGAAACAAACAAGATATAAAATTGTAAATGTACAGTGTGCTCATGATCCCAACTCTAATAATATTACATACACACCCGCACATTCCAGGTAAACAACTTGTAAACCAATACACCAAAATGCTATTAATGGTTATCACTTAGTTGTAAGTTACAAGCAACAGCTTTTCCTTTTGGCTTTTCTCTATTTTTCAAGTGTTCTACAATAAACACATTATTTACTTTGATAATGGGGAAGAGAGAATAAAACAGAAAGGAGAAAGCTTCCTTGTTTGTGCAAAAGGAAATTTTACATTTGGAGAGCATTCTAGAATTTGAATGAATTTTTCAAAAATAGATGGAGTTAATCAGAAATGAAATCTCTAGTGAGTCACATATGTGACAGTTGTCAATAATCATATAAAAGCTGTTAACTATTTTCCCTAAATTAATAAATTTTCAGGATGTACTATTTTTTTTCACTTATACTGAAACTGGTCATAATAATTAAGATAGCTAACATTTACACAGCGCCAGGCACAGTTCTAAGACTTTACATATATAATAATTCATTTAATCCTCACAACAACCCTACTATTACTGGATATGCTATTACTATGCCCACTGCACACATGAAGACTACGAGGTATACAGCGATAAAATAATTTGCCCACAGCTAATGAGGGGATTCAGAGTTAGTCTGTCATCAGAGTACAGACTCTCAACTACTAAACCACAATGTCCCTTTAAAATGCGAAATGTTGTCCTCCACAGGTCATTCTTTAAATGCTTTTGTTTTGACAGTTCTTCTAAAATACTTTTCTTTAAACTGAAAAATGACTGGCCAAACTTTTACTAGCTTAAAATTATGATTCTTTTCCAAGTCATTACTTCAAAGCTACCAGGAATATAATTTAATCTCCATACATATCACTAAGTGAATACTATTATAACATCTGAGGAATCAGACAGCATTAATTACTAAGTTTAACACTGCAATGTTTTAATAAAGAAAGGTGCTTTATTGATTCACATTATTTGTCCTCATGAATCTTCTGGAAAGAGTTCCTACAACCTTTCTAAAATTTCTATTTTATTGACATGATGTTTTATACCGGGTTATAATTAATTAATTTGGGTTTTTAAAAGAATACACATCAATGTTTACTTTGAACAGACTATAATACACACCCAGTTAACTTCACAATAACCCCAATTACTGTAACATGCAGAACCTGGGAAAATGAACACAGAGGAAGCCAATCAATTAAACATGGTTGAAGGTTCTCCCATAATTCTGAGTCAGTTCAAACCCAAGCCAAGTATACAAGTGTCCCCTTTTCTGCACAATACCCACAATACTTACCATTTTTTATGGCTTCTAGATTACTTTTAATAAAATTCAAATTTCCCTCACATCTGTATGACTAAATTTCCAGCCCTGTTGAGATAAATATAGAAATCAATAGTTTTCTATTTTAAAAAAATTAGAAAAGAGAGAGGAAGTGGAGAAAAAAGTGGGAAAAAAACCCTTCGCACCAGGCTGTGTTAGATGTGCAATGAGACAATCACCCAATAATTGCACCCTTTGGGTACTTCTGCGCTGGTAAGATAATACAGTGAAATAGAGTCACCTGGCTTATTTCAATTTACTTACACAATTTGCAAATCTGCAACCCTCTGCCATGGCACATTAAGAAAATTAGCATGTAAGAAAAATCACCTGCTTATGTAAATTGGAAGATGATTTTTATCCATGCAGACAGGAAAAAAAAACCTGCAATCTGGGTCAAATGACTAATTTTATCTATTTGTTCAAATGTCTCTCCTCACCTTTTCTCTGTAGCTTGGAACAAGAATTTTAGGTCAAGGAATGGATAAACAAAAAGTTTCTGTGTTGTCCATTCCCCTGTAAGAAGTTTGCTGCCTGACACCATTGAGCGCTAAACTAAAACTGAAAACAAGACTAGGAAGCTTATATGGATAACAAAACCACAACACTGAGATTGGGGGGGAATCAATGGGAGATGATCTGCTTTAATTGGGAAGAAAAGCAAACATGGCAAGAATCAGATACCAATTTTATCTTTGCTACTTTAGGCAAACAAAGCTTCAGAAAAGAAAAGGAAAATACCCCAAATAACTCAGGGCAGGCAGGACAACTTTTCTACAGAGAACGTTATTCCAGTTCACTCTATAAGCACACCTGGTCAAGTTCTGAATGTCTGACATAAATTAGATAAATGCATTATCTTGGTCATTAATGACTGCCTTCCTAGCATCCACAGCTGGTATTCATCCCTCCTACGTATAACTGACTAAATCTCCAGGTCCAGGGGTGGGCCTGATTGCTACAAAAGTAATCCCATCTCCATTGACAGTGACTGGTTCAGAAAAGCGAAAGAGATTCTATAACTGCGTTAGTCAATAAGGTAGTCAGTAGTTACTGAGCACCTAAAATGTGGCTAGACCAAACTGAGACATGGTGTAAGCATTAAGATACACTCTAGATTTTGTAGACTTAGTATGGAAAAAAAAATCTCATTAATAATTTTATAGTGATTACATGTTAAAATGATAATATTCTAGACATAGTGAGTTAAATAAACTATATTACTAAAATTAATTTCAACTGTTTCTTTTTAAATATTTTACTGTGGCTACTAGAAAATTTAAAATTACATACATGGCTTTCATTAAGTATCTACTGGACAGCCCTGCTGGTTTTTGTAAAAGTGCTCCCTTCCTCTTATATAAGAGCTTTAGGAAGTCAGTCACCTCTAAACTATGCCCTGAACTACTACAGCCTTAAAGATACGTCAAAGCTCATTTTCTGGGAGGCTCATATGCAAACTAGTAAGTCCCTTTCCCAAATTCTGAAATTAAAAGAGACTCCTGGGGAAAAAAATGTGTTAAAGCAACTTGTAAATTAATGTAAGCATCAGCCCCCACATCAGTCTTAATTGATTACTAACAAAAAAAAGACAAAATACTGAATAGAACATTAGATGTCATTTTAAAATTTTAAAATCACTCAAAATATTTAAGAAAGCAATTAAGTCTAAAACACCAAAAAGGTAAAGTACTATCAGAAAAATAATAGTATCAAATTGAAATGTAAGAAGAAATTGATTGCCCACTTACAATTAGGCAGGCTCTCTTCCACAACTGAACCATATGTATAATCCTCCTCATCAATAATTCAATAACAGGAGAAAACAAGTCTCTTGAACAAATTGCACATTTAAAATCTGATCCCAAATTTGAAAACTGTATAGAAATTATCACACTGAAACAGAGTGACATCTATCTCATTCTTCCTTTAAACAATTTAGTAGTCCTGAAGACAGAAAGTTGTCTTGTCATCACTAGCAGACTCTACTACCCAGAAATACTGCCACTATGTCTTACAAATATTAATGCCATTTTATAATAGAATCTTAGGAAACACAAGACTTTACAAATGAGGAAACCAAGGCTCAGAAGTTTAAATAATTTTACCAGGGTCATAGGGTTGTTGGCAGGAAGGCTAGGACCAGAACCTCATCTCCTAACAAATTTAGTTTAGTACCCTATTACTGTATCATTAAAAAAAACACTCTTCCCAAGGAAATATCACCTTGAACATCAAGCTCTCTGGTTTATTAAACTAGAAATAAAAACTCAGGATTTGGAAGAATCTTATTAACAATTTAAAAATAATAAAAAGTGTTGCTAATACTTAAGATGTTCTTTAGAATCATACATACATAAATATTAGAGAGGGAAAAAAAAACAAACACAATCATTCCCTCAAATGCCATCAGTGATCTACTTACTAAATGCAATGGCTTTTCTCCACTTTAATTTTCTTTGACTTTTTATCTGTACCAAAGATCACTCCCTAACAATCTTCTGCCATACTTAGGTTGTCAATCACTGTGAACACATTTTCCTGACTGCCCTTTAGTTCCACTTCCAGCAACTTCTTCCACCTACAACTGCAAACATTCCCTAAGGCTCAGACCCCCCCCAATATGCTGTATAACTGTTTATATGCTGTATGTATATATGTGTTTTATTCATAAGAAGAGTAAGATTTTTTGCCCCCCCCCCTTATTAATAGTTCCTCATCTCTTTAGCATGACATTCCAACTTCTTCATGATCTAGCTCTAGCTCACACCTCTACCACCTCCATTACTACATGTTTAACAGCTCCAGTCCTCAGGTCTCCTGCACATGGGCCCATACACCTAGAATGCCCTTCCTCATTGGTTCACTCTCTCTCATTCCTAAAACTCAATTGAGGCATTACCTATTCTAGGAAGCATCCATACCTTCCAAAGAAATCCTTCCTCTATGCTCCCATAGTATCCAAGGTCTATCCTATTACTGCATTTATGGCATTGAATTATAATTATCCATTTATAAATCTATCTCCCCCACTAGGTCATAATTGCCTTTAATCCCTATCATGCAACACAGTGCCTGGCAAATAGCCAACACACAATAAATGAGTATTGTAAGAACAAGTGAAAGTAACATATCCTTAAGTTTTTATTTAATGTTTTCGAATTTACTTTCAACTCTCCACCAAGGCTGTGGACTCTCTGAGAGTAGGGATGTGTCATTTTTCATACTGTTTACTTGGCTATAAACTCCTTTAACGAAAGATCATGACTTAAACATTCCTCCTCAATACCAAGCACAATACAAATAATAGCATAACTTTGATGGAGGCTTGCAAAATGATTTATAAAACTAAATATCTTCATTCAGTGCCTACAAAAGTGCTGGTCTATAACAGGTTGACAATAAAAATAAGATGACTAGTGAGTTCCAAAAGTGTCAAAAGCATTCACTGTCTGATAGTAAATATGACTCAATTAGCCAAACTAATTCAAAACACAGATACAAAACTGGGTTTAGGTAAAGAGTACCAATCATTACGTGTACAGACACCCCTGTACACATTCTCTCTACCCACACCATTACAACTAATTATTACAGTACAATCTCAGCGTAGTTCCCTTAGAAGTCACCTTTTCATAATGCCAGAGTGCCAGAATTTTTCTAATGCTTCTTAGCTAGGTACCTTAGAACTACAGACTAGGTCTATCATGACTTGTCACATGCTCATTGACAGTGTTACAACTGTTGCCTTAGGCACTTTCTGTTATCCCTAAGCAATGATAGGATCAAACTGACAAGCTATTTTAGTAAGGAAATCATTGTTGATCTGCATTAGATTACCCTATCAACAATTCACTGGAGTATCATGGACACACAGGGACTAACAACTAAAACCCAAATACAATCATATAATGAAAGAATTTCCAACCAACAGCTTTCCATTTATTGGTTGGATGACAAATGAAAAAGTTTCTTTGGCCTTGACAATTTCCATCAATGAAACCAAATCAGCATATTAAGAAACATCTAGTATATGAACAATTGATTTTTGAATTGCTAGGACATCAACAAATCTAATAATAACCACCAATAATAGCCACTCGATTATACAATATAGAAGACAGTGAAAACTCTGACACTCCAAGTTGTGAAGATAATGAAACATTCCAGTATTACATTAGAGGACTTTTTATATCAAGGAACGTTTCTACAGCTGCCTATGCTGTGAGGATAAAAACCCAGAATTTAGACTCAAATATATATTCAGTTAATGTATTTTACAAATATTTATTCTTCTGGCATAGCATATGAAAGGCAACTGTATCTGCCCCCATTTCTCTTTCAGGATGCACACCCAGAGGTACTAACTGATGGCTAAAAAGATGGCATTTAATTTTGAGAGATGATGTTGTTTTACCTTATGTGAAAAGGCAATGTTTCTGAAATGAATTCTTTTAATAAAAACCATTTGTCTTCTTTTTTCCTAAGTTGATATTCAATTGTACAACATAAAATTTCTCCCCAAGAATAAAACAAGTTTCTTTTGTTGTGCTGTGGTTTTACTTTATTTTCTTTTTTTAATTTTTGTTTTTAAACATATTTGGATAATCTTGTCAGGAGCCTAAGTACGAAATAACTTTCAATGTTACAGGCTATGGAGTTTCAATCACCAAAAAACTGGTGCAATATCATTAGACTGTGTTACTTTTATTCTCTAACTCTCTTTGCTTTCTCTACTTTATGATCCTGAACCTGCAGTTTCTAAAAGTAAGTTCATTTGTAGTTAAAATTAACAGTATAGATTTCCACATTTCTAGTTTCACACGGATGCTTTGTTATGTCTAGAAGAGCAACCGTTTCCTTTTTATGGTGCAGGCTCTGCTTCTTCAAAGCTCTTTTCACAAAGCAGACCCCCCAAAGAATCCAGCTGTGGCTGTTAATCTTGACTGATAGTGAAGAAACTTCTCAATACTACAGATGCTTAACCTGTAAAACACAGTTAATAACAAAATACACTTTAGTACACTACTCTTTCTGAGGCAACTTAATCCAGGATTTTCCCCAAACATATTCCAAAAGCATTCTCCATTTTTCCAAATTATAGTTTGCTACTTGTGGAGTAAGAGGACCAGAGACAACATAAGAAAAAAAGATGCCTCTAATTTTCACAAGATGAACAGTTAGAGAACCTTCGCCATGTTATGAGGGTTTCAACTGAATAATTTTCCGTTTAATCACACACATTTCCTCCACATCACCGGGATCTTCCCTAGCAATTCATATTTTTTCATCCAAATACAAGTAAAATGAATTTCCACTAAAGCTGAACTTTGACAATAAGGATGTCCTTTGTTTGTTACATTCTGCAAAGAAAAAATTAATTTCCTTCCAAGCATACAAAAATTCATAATACTTTCCAAAATAGTGCAGATGATCTGACTAGAACACCTACCAAGTCCATACAAACATGTGTATTACTTTCTGTTTTTAATTAATTGAGAAAACAGGACAGAATATTTTCCTCTTGGCTCTAAATTCAACCTTTTTTTTTTTTTTTATCTCCATGGCATATAACACCTATGGTATTTAAAGTTATGCCTCCAAAAATAGTCTGCATGTTGATTTCATCTGATAAATCTGACAATCTATGAAGATACTTTCATGCACATTAACACAACAGCTTAATTTATCCACCAACAATAACTACAATAAAACAGCTAACATTTATTGAATGCTTACTGTATGCTGGACAGTGTACTCTTTGATTTGTAAGAATTACCTCATTTAATACACCAACTGAGATAAGTACTATTATTAGCCCCATATTATAGATGAGGAACAAAGAGGTCAAATAATTTATCAAGATCACAAGAGCTAGTAATATCACTACAGTGATGCTCAAGTTTTGAAAGACATAAGTAACCTGCTGAAGATATCAGAATAATAAAATTCAAAGCCCTCCAACTTTAGTTAGAGTACAAAGGCAACGGACCAAATGAATGCCAGGATCTTTGATCTTTAAATTAATCACACAGGTCCCAAACCAAAACACTAATTTTATAAAAGTAGATGCTTTTCCTAGATTCACTTTTATCAAGGTGCCAATATGCATCATTAATTCAATATATGATATTTTAAGGTTGTCAATTGTCAACTGCCTGGGTTTAGTGGTCCTCAAACCACTCTCATGTGGTCACAGCTTCCTCCAACTCTCAAAATTATATACTTCATTAGCCCTCGCTCTTTGTCCCAAAGTTGTCATATCCTTCAGCATAGCATTTTCCTCTGGCAAAGGTGAACTACAGACCGAAAAAGTATTAATTGATTGATATTACCCTCACCAAACGACTGAAGTTACTGTTTGTGGCTTGTTTTGTGTTTTGTTTTTGCATTATGAAATTGTCCATTTGGGAGTTTGGAAGCTAGGACGTCTGACAAAGGAAGTCAAATTATACATGATGTCTTGATAACCCATGAACAACATTCTATCAATGGAAATGAATGTATCTCAGGCTACCCCACAATCACATTACCAGGTAAACTGAACACTTACTTTGAGATAAAACACAGCAGACAGTTGTTAATGAAACCTTAATTGAACTGTCAAAGCACCACTTTTACCAACAAGCTAATGGGTGATTCACTAGTCTTACACAACTGTCCAATACTGATAAGTTATTCCACTAGTTAAATCCAGCAAGAAGATAGTCAGGTAGAGACTACCAAACTGTTCAGTGATAAATCTAGTAAAATGCTGCATCACTTCTACAAATCTCTCTCCTTGTCTATGTGGAAGAAGAACAGTATCTCTCAAAATTACATGCTGCTTCTTTAGCCATTAGCTAGTACCACTGGATGCATGTCCAGAAAAAGAAATGGAGGCAGATATTGTTCCCTGTCATATGCTATGCCAGAAGAATACTTGCAAAATGCTTTAAATGGACATATGTTTGAATCTAAGTGAATCTTATATTATCCAGGTAGTTATATGGTACTTTGAATCAAATGATGCATCACTGGAAGAATATTTTTATGTTCCATTTTAATCATTTTAGAATATAGTAGTTTCAGATTCATAAGGTGCTTTCTAAATTACAAAGAAAAATTTGTTTCAGTTAGTTAAAAAGTAAAAAACCTCACTAATATCTTTAACTTGGGTATCAGACTACTAGTGCAATTCAGTCTGGTTTTCAGATCTCTAGTTTTAACAATCTTACTTAGATCACAGAGCAGATAAATTTCAAATATAATAAGCAATTCAGACAGCAAGTCATCAATATGTAAATATAAAAATAGAAAAGTATTTGCATACTAAAACATATACCTGGAACTCTTCCCTTTTTTTCATACCAATTGTATTTCACCTGTAACAGCTGATAAAAATATTCAATGTAGCTAACTAGAAAACTTGGTTAAAGAAACAAAGAAGAACCAAAACATGTGAGGACACAGTTGAGAGGGTGACCATCTATAAGCCAAGGAAGAGGCCTCAGAAGAAATCAAACCTGCACCTTGATCTTGGATTTCCAGCCTCCGTAACTGTGAGAAATAAATTTCTGTTGTTTAAGGCAAAACAAAGAAGGATCTGTTTATGAGATCAATTAACCAAGCAGTAAAGATGCTACCGTACTGCGCTAGGTACTAGGGAGAAAAAGAAGTATTACAGAAGACAGTCCTTACCCTCAAGGGGCTTACAAATGTAGTCAGTGAGACAAGGCAAACATGAAATAAGATGATGAACACAGGAGTACTGCAAGTATATGGTACAAACTTCATAGGTGGTAGACTCTAGAATGGATTCAAATCAAACATATTTGGAATTTCAGATAGCAGTGATTCATAGTACCCACTAGCAGAATATTTGCTTTGTGAGATGTTTCAGCACTTCAGTTCTTTACTGCCCCTCCCTTTTAAAAAAAAAATCTTTTCCCTTACCACCAACTTGAAGTTAAAACTTCTACAAGACACATCACCTTTTGATGGAAATGCAAGTGAATATATTCAAGAATGCTGCAACGCATTTCCCTTTAAGTATCCCTAGTTCTTTGCATGGTATGCAAAGCACTGAAAAGAAAGCAAGCATCTAGATCTAAGAGAATCCAAATTCTAAAAGTTATTATAGTAAATCAATGACAAAATGTAAAGGAACAACATTTTCCCTGTCTGCCTTTGCCACTGCTGCGCCCCCTCCCCTCTGCCCCTAACAGAAACTTCGAAATCCTCAAGGGTTAGGCAAGGATTGGAAGTTCACAGTGAAATCTCTGAGGATAGGCTATGGAAGAGAATAAAGGCAGGCAGGAACCAGCAGGTCCCTGAGCAGAGTGACTGAGAGGCACCATTACCAGCTACTCTTTCCCACCTGGAATCCCACACACCTTGGAGAAGGGACCGCTACAGCAGCAACCTCCTTGGAGACTAGCGAGAAAACACAGGAGTCTACTAGTTTTTTTTTTTTTTTTAAAAAAAGGATCAGATCACTTAGTAGCCTAGATTATAAAATCTGTAATATAAATAAAGACAACCAGTTATAATGCAAAAATGATACTCACATCAATTTTAGCCTCAAAAACAATGAGGAAAGGAGATATTTACCAAGCTAGTTGCAAGAGTTCATTTTCCTGTGGTAATGAGGGTTTTTCTAGACATTAACAAGAATCTATTTTGGGATGCACTGAAAATATCAATTCATCTATCCACACTGGAATTCTTAATCCTTGAAAAAAAACAACTCAGTTCACTGTACTTTTGATTGG
This sequence comes from Cheirogaleus medius, assembly GCA_008086735.1. NCBI lineage: Eukaryota > Metazoa > Chordata > Mammalia > Primates > Cheirogaleidae > Cheirogaleus > Cheirogaleus medius. The sequence continues at coordinate 33,586,875 of VBSM01003215.1, read as the reverse complement.
AATAAATATATTCTATTATAAACTACTAATCTTCCTAAAAAGGGTAAATAAAACAAAATGTTACATTTAAGAAACCCTTAGACTTTTTAAAATATCCTAGCAAAAGTAAAGCAGTTTCACTTGTTTAAAAAGTGTACTTCCTACTACAGCAACTGACCAAGGGATAATAGTAACTTAAGAGGCACTAAATGACACTAAAACATTATAGCGAATGTGGGCCACTGCATAGCTAGTCTACTAACCTCATTTGTGGTACTCATGTGTGATGCTATATTTAATGCATTCTTATCAAAAGGCTAAAGCTACATACTTCCCAACTGTAGCTTTACGGTTTAAAATAAACCACTCAAGCAATGTGCACTGCCATTCTTCTGAGGATCAAGATCTTGAAATAAGGAGTGAAAAGACAGAAAGGATAGGAAAGTAGCTATGTAAAGTATATCCTAATGACAAGACTACTATAAAGGAATCCAGGTTGGGTCAGTCGTTGACATTTAATGCAACCAAGCAAATGATCCAAACTAAATCAAAGCACATGTGAGATGACCAAGGTCTTTGCAGGAGATGAGTATTTCATACATTCATCTATTGATCCTACATTCAGTGGCTTGCTTAGGTTCTCAACAGGAAAGTTTGATAGAAAGCAAACTTATGTGTGTTACTCATGAGAAAATGCTTTACCAAGCCTAGACAGCCAATGCATTAGGCCTCTTTACCAACTAAGTGAGGGTGGCTTCTTACAGTTGAGCTGAAGAGCTTGCTCCACTTTGGTCAACATGGAGAAAACCATAAGGGTTGACTCACCCAATCACAACCATGAGGAGAAACCATGAGAAGTTGTGTTTTTCCTTTGATACTCACCAGACAACACCAAAGGCTCCATATCCAATAGGTCTATCCGGCTCAATATCCAGCTGCTGTTGTGGATGATGCGAGTGCTGATGATGGTGCGCCTTAACTGTAGCAGCTGCGGCAGCCTGTACCTGAGCTGGGGCTGCTGCAGCTGGTCCAGGAGCCTGACCCGGTGCCGGTGATGGGAAATATGGCTGTTGTTGCCCAGGGTTTAACATGGCTGCAGCTGCAGCCGCTGCTGCGGCTGCGGCAGCTGCCGAAGAGGTATGCTGCTGTACGGGGTGTACAGCAGCAGCCGACCCCGGATGAAGATGGTGTTGAGGGTGGTGGTGGTGGTGAAGGTGAGGAGGAGGGAGATGTGGAAGGTGGTGGTGATGGTGGTGGTGGTGACCTGCTGCTGCTGCAGATGTACCGCCATTGTAAGCCGCCATCATTTTTGCATTGGCTCTTGCGCCACAAAGAGACATTCAAAAAAATGCCCTTTGATTGGAAAGCAAACTGGGTCAAGCTGTCATTTGGCCATTTAAAAATGAAGAAAAACCACTCACTCCACCTCAAAAAACATAGAGCGTAACTGGCTTTATGTCTTCATCAGTCAATCCAAACAACTTAGAGGATCTTGGTGTTTAATTTTGGGGTGAGCGTATGTGGAAGGGTGTAGGTTGCCAAAAAAGGAAAAAAAAAAG
>VBSM01003215.1:33569929-33585237 GCA_008086735.1 Cheirogaleus medius | reverse complement strand
CCCCCCTCCCCCCCACCCGGCTTCAGTCCCCGCGGCCGCTTCCTCTTTAGCCGCCGCGGCCGCTTTCTCCTCAGCCGCCGCCTCCTCAGCCGCCGGTGCCGCCGCGGCCGGACTCACCTCCCCTAGCAAAGCCGGATAGAGCGGAGCCAGCGGCGGACACGCGCAACCAGCCGCCGAGGCCCCGCCCCCGCCTCACACTGACCGGCTGCCCTAGCCAATCCACGCCCACCTGTCCGCGTCCGCCTCCAATCCTGGGCCGGGAGCTTCAGACAGGCGCACTGTTCGGCCAGTGGCAACCAGGTGAGGGTCTCCTGGGGAAATCCCGCCCCCTAATTGGGATGGGCAGATAGAAAAGCCAATCAAAAGGCAGAGTTAGGCCTGACCGACAAGGTTGAAAGCCAATTAAGACCCAAAGATCTTCGTGACATTTTTCTTTCGCCTCTCTTCTCTTTTCTTTTTCTTCTTTTATTTTTTTTTGGCAGGGGCAGGAAGCTGCGTGCTAATCCCGCCTGCAAAAGCTGGAAGAGAGGGCGGAATGAAAGAACCAATCATGAGCCGGAAACAAAGAACAGCGCAACCAATCCTTGGGTTGAAGATGAAGTGGGCGGAACTAGAGCCAGATAGACACTTGATTTAACAAATGGAAAAAAAGATTGATCTAGGTCCCGCCCTTCAGATGTCCTATAGGACAGGATTATGGAGAATTCGCTGTCATATCGGAGACGACCTCTTCAAGGGGCGGGGCCAAATGAAAGGGGTGTGGTCTTTAAAGTGGGCGGGACCTAGATGAAGAAGGCGGAGTTCAAACCATCTCTGGTTAGTTGATAGGAGCCCTGTACTACCGCTTTTAAGGCGTGAAGTGTGGCAAGATAAGGGGAGAGAAAAAGGATGTCGAGGTTCAGAAACTCAAGGTCCAAGGTTACTTACCAAGAAGACAGTCACAGAAGAAACTCAGTAGACTGACAATTCATAGCCTGCGGCTGGTTCTCTATGGTTAATCCTGGTCTTGGCAAAAAGAGGAGTAATTTCCAATATTCAAAACTCCATTCTCAACAGATGATAAAGCTGTTGATGCACATTAAAACAACAAAAAAAGTAAACTTAACCACAGAAACAGTAATTGTCTCCCATGTTTTCTAATTAAGTTTCAGTCATTGAAATCTTACTAAAATAATATCTTTCTTTCGCATGACTTCACTTATCTGATTTGACTCTTCTTTTGAAATGTGAAATAATAAACTTACAGAACCTTATCCCTACTAAAACTGTGTACTGTCATCTTTGATTCCTTCTTTGCTTGTCCACTCTTCCTCTTCCAGTCATCAAGTCTTAAACATTTTTAAACACCCTCCACCTCCACTTCTCCCCAGTCACCACAGCATTACCCAAATTTACACAGCTAGCATCTTTAATGAATCTCCCTGCCTATAGGCTAGCTCTCCTCTAATCTACCCTCTGCTGAGGACATAGTAAACTTTTACAAAAACAAGTCTGACCATGCCCCTAGCCTTGAATAAAGTCAATAAGACTAAATAGCCTGGCAGATCTGGTTCCTGCCTACCTCAAGGAGTTTATCTCTCATCTCCATCCTCTACACTTCAGATATTCTCAACTTATGGCAGTTCCTTGAATACTTTGTCGCCTCTAAGCCTTCATGCATATCTTCAGCCCAAAACACTTCTCATCCACCTTCACTCCTCTAATTCATTCTTCAGGTCTTCCATGCACCAACTCTGTTCTAGAGTATGTGTTTCTGTTATATATCTTCTTGACACTGCCTTCTTCATAACACTGAGAACTCTATATTTTAACTGCTTATTAAATTTGAGCAAGACAGTGAGCTTGCCTGTCTCACTCAATATGCCTAATTCCTGGGACAGTACCTGAAAAAGGAGAAGATATTGCAGATCTTCATGAGTTACTGAGTGCAGGAAAGTGGGTACAAATCCAAGCTCTGCCATTTACTAACTCCATAACTTAGGCAATGTAACCTTTCTTGGTTTCAGTTGCCTCAACTTATATAATAATACGTGCCTCATCAGGTTGATATGAGGATTAAATGAGGTGGTATCTAAAAGTGCTTGGCAAATAGTGAAAATTCAATATATGTTGGTTCTCTTCTACCCTCACCTTCACATAATATTTGGGATGCCTTTCCAATTCTCCAGTGCACATCACTCTCCTCCAAAGCTTAGTTTCCTAGAAGCTTCTTCGACATGCAAATTATCTGGATCCACCCCAGAACTACTGAATCAGCATAGGGGTAGGGGGAGAAGGAATCTGTTTAACAAGCCTTCTAGGTGATTCTTACACACACTGAAGTCTGAGAAGCACTGACATAGAGGAAAGGGACTTAGTCTTCTTAAAGTCTGTTTATTTTTCAGGACTTAGTATAGTACTAGCACATAGAAAGTGATCAATACATGTGAAATAAATAAATTAATCTAATCTGCCAGATAAATGATTGAATATTAAGGGTTATTTATTCCTTCCATAAACGTTTATTGAGCACCAATAAAATCTAGTCATGGTGCTAGCTTCAACTATGTGGGAGGGAGATACATGTACAGATGTTCCTTTATTCACAGTGGTGTTACATCTGGATAAATCCATCATTAATTGAAAATATCATAAGTTGAAAATGCATTTACTACACCTGACCTACTGAACAGCATAGCTTAGCCTACCTTAACATTCTCAGAACACTTACATTAGCTTACAGTTGGGCAAAATCATCTAAAACAAAGCCTATTTTATAATAAAGTGTTGAATAGCTCATGTAATTTGTTGAATACCGTACTTAAAGTAAAAAACAGAATGCTGCATGGGTACTCAAAGTAGTTTCTACTGAATATGTATCACTTTTGCATCATCATAAAGTTAATAAATCATAAGCCAAAGTTGGGAGCCCTCTGTATTAAAGTCTCTGCACCCAGGAGTTCTAAGTCTGTCTGGAGCAGGAATTTCCAAAATGTTGTATGCACACTCTAGGGGGTATACAAAGTGACCCATTAGACCCCTGGAAGAAATTAGTTAATACAACTCTTTGTATTTTTTATTTTATCTTCTTAAAATATTAATTTTGTCGGTGTTTTATAATGTACACAATATTACAGAGTTGTATACATGTATGGAATTTATAAATAAATAGAAATTCACAAACTGAGGAGTTGTGCTCAAAAAAAGTTATCAAAAATACTGGGAAGTCATTGGTCTAGTGACCATGTAATGTTCATGGTTTTGATCAGTGCTGTCCTAGAGATATATGACAGCTATATAGGAAATTTTGTGCTCTAGTAGTCACATTAAAAAGTTGAAGGAAATTGGTAGAAGTATTTTGATATATTTTATTTAACTCAATATATATAAATATTGTCATTTTAACATGTAATCAATATAAAAAGATATTTTATATATATGTGGTTTTTGATACTAAGTCTTTGAAATCTGGTTTGTATTTTGTATTTACATACAGCACATCTCAATTGAATTAAAAATTCAGTTTCCTCAGTCACTAGCCACATTTCAATGCTCACTAGCCACATGTGGCTAGTAGCTTCAGATTAAACAGCACAGATCTGGATCGTGGGTGTGAATCCTAGCTCTGCCCCTTACTAGCTGTGTGACCTCTGGCAAGTTTCTTAACCTATTTTAATGTGAATTTCCTTCTCGGTAAAATAGAAAGCATCCCGGACTGCTGCAGTTGTGATGATTCAAAGAGACGATCCATGGAAAGCACATAGCCCGGGGCCTGCTAGCTCCCCATTAGTGGCAGTTAACTGGGATGGTTATTATTAGTACAGGTATTAAAATCCAAGGCAAAGTGTCCTAAGAGTCAGCTGAGAAACACATTTTGGGCACAGCTCAGTTCATGTCCCCAGCATTCCATCCACGTGGGGTGGCTATCCCCTTAAACACAGCACCAGACAGTACAATTTCCGGCTTTTTCCATTCTGTTCCATTTTCAGGAGCTGAGCATGATGAACGAGAAGTCGGAAGTGAGTCAGCAGGATAGCACTTAGAGCCTAAAAAAGCAAGCAGGACATCAGAATGCATAAGCAGGAATATAATATGCAGGAAGTGGGAGGTGATCTTCCCTTTCTTCCAAGAACTGGCTCACCCCATGAGTTGTCTTCAGAGACTTTGGAGAACGTGGGCCAGGCCCAGGGGGATTAAAGGACTACAAAGGGAGCAACTCACATTCAACAGTGCTGAGTGCTCAACACATGTCATCTCATGTAATAAATCATCAATATGTCCCGTTTTGCAAGTGAAGAAACAGACTCAGAAGGGCAAGGTAACTTATCAAACCTCATACAGCTAGTGAGTGACAAAGCCAGGACCAGCCCGCTCCACAGTGCCTATTCTTCCCATTGCACCCCACATTCTTGGAGGAAATGGCCGAGGAAGTAATGCTATGGGCACTTAATGTTTTTGAGTTTCAATATCCTCATCTGTGTAATGGGAGTTGTAACACCTATTTTGAAATAGAAAGTAATATTGAGAGAATTAAATAAAGTTACACATTACTATATGAAACATCTAGCACGATGCCTGACTCAAAGTAGCCACTCAGTATAGGTAGTTTCCTTCTTTGCTTCTGTGCATTGCTTACTTGTTAATATTTTCCTGGTATCCCCATTTCCAGCCCTCTTCTGTTTGGGGAGTTGGTTGGAGAGAGGAGATGTGATGCTTAAATCCTAGTAAATTGTAAAATGCTTCTCCTAGTTCCCTTCATCCATGTTCCTGAGCCCCTCAGGCCCTCCATCAGCCTTGTGACAGGACATAAAGCTGTCAATGCCAAAGTAAAGCCGGAGGCTTGATAGGACAGAGTGTGAGCAAGGCTGCAAACCTTGGAGGCATCTGGTAGTGCTACAGGACAAAGGGCATGTCCAGGATCAGCTACAGGAAGGCATGGCAAGAGAAGCCAGACAAGACAGTAGAAGAATCAGTTGGGGAGTCAATAGCAACTAAGACAGAGATGGGACAACAAGCTGGGGACTGGGTGAGGCCAGACAAATCTAAGTTCAAGCACTGCCCATGCCTTCTTCCCCCACAGCTGGTCCTCCACCCATCTCAACAACACAGCCTTGAGCCTCAACAAGAGTTCCCTTTGCATATATCTGAGGACCTTGACCTCATCTTACCCCTCTCTATTTTTTCAGCTGCTGAGTGGGATATTCATCCCAGCTCCAAACCCCAGGACCAAACCTTAGACTTGACCCACATCTTTGGCCATGTGAGTCAGGTAATGCCTAAAACTTTCCTTCTTCCCTGGTAAATCAGTGATGAACATTTTATCTTAAAGTTCATAAAAAAAAAAAGTTTTAAAATATATTACAAAATCATTATGCTTAACATTCATTGGTACCTTTTATTACTATGACTTCTTAAGGCTTAATAAATGAAAGTGTAACTCACATGCATTGGACATAGCAACAAAACGAGGGCATTTCATAATGTTACACAGGCCTTGGATCTATTTTCAGCTTGGACTCCAAATACACTATTCTTTTCATCAAAAGGGCAATAATGAGCCATACACAAAACTTCCACCCATCCAACCCAATACACCAAGTTACAGAGCTCAGCTTTCAGAACAGAATAAAGGTTGCCTTCTCAGAAAGTCCTCAAAGATAGTGGTCCCAGGTTAGAAAGAAAGCTGCCGCCTTTAATAGCTATTCCTAGAGTTAGTAGGTGAAACCAAGTTTTCCAAGACTACACTGAGTACTGTGTAGGCAAAACGCAGACAGTGGTGGTTCCCAAACCTTGCTGCACATTGGAATCACCTGAGGATCTTTAGAATATATTCATGCCTGGCTTTAATGGTATGCTGGTAAATGTTTAACAATCGGCTGTCTAGAAAGAATAAAAAAGCCCTGATTTGTAGCCAATATCCATGGTGCAAAAACTTCCACCATGGTTGATTTCAATCTACCAGTATGACATCACTGAAGGCAGAGTTGGGAAGAGATGCACACAGTAGGCTCGCCAGAGCAGCTTCAGCACACTGGTGCCTGGCATCCCCCACCCCACCCTCACTTAATAGGTATGGGAGTGTGACCTGAGTATCAGGATTTTTAAAACCTCCCCAGTAGACTCTAATGTGCAGCAAAGTTGGGAACCATGGGCTAAAGGGCCACATAATAAGGTCCCAGAGGCAAGAAACAGGCCACTTGTTTGCCTTCCAGTGACAGCTGGGTTGTAATACTTGTGTCCTCGAGTGGTACATTTTCTCTCCCTAGCAAGCCTCCATGGAAAACTAGATCATCAGTGGAAGGTTGCTTGATGGGCATGGTCTCAGACCGTGGGCGGGGTGGGGGGGCATGGTCTCAGACCGTGGGTGGGGTGGGGGGGCAGACAGGAGTGTGGAGGGGAGGCCAGTGGGAGATCCAAAGAGCCAGGGTCATTGTGTCAGTGTAATTGTCCACTAGAAATTCTTGGGCATGCTGGAAACACTGATAAATTCCTGCTCCAGCACATCTCCGGGGATGTCATTATCCTTCCATTAAAACTGTCTTTATTCTGCCTGGGTGGCAAGCGCTTGATTTGCTTAATTCTTAATCGTTATACCTTTGGCTCTGCTGACTGAGCTCTAGTCATTTTGGGTGAAGTATACCCTATACCCTGCAGGGCAGGTGAGGGAGGAATGACTTTCTATTACAGATGGCTGGCTGGGCCCCACCTCTGGGTTCTTGCAGCCCCTCTGTTTACTTCTGTCACCTGGTATTTGTCACCTGGCCTTGCAGATGTTTACTGTCTGTTGTTTTTGGTGCTCTGGGGTATTCCCAAGGGCAAGGACTGGGCTCCTATATTTCTCTGCTTCTCCAGTGCCTGGTGTTGGTTCTTAAGCTGAAGTAAACTGAGCTCTTCCATCCCATTATAAAGTACTTTAAATTTGCTTTTAAAAACACAAGTAATTCATGAAGAAATTCTTGATTTTAAAAAATTCAAAGTTTACTATTTAAGCAAAACTTGCCCTTCACCCTTTCATCTACTCTCCTCAAAGCTAACCACTATGATCAGTGAAGTGTGCGTCCCAACTAGCCATTTTATGTGCATTTGCACACACATGCACACGTTTAGAAAGGTATGGTTTTATTTTTTGTGTTTTTTATATACATGCTATTATATAATACTACACATATAGTGCTATAAAATGCTTTTTCACTTAACAATATGTTATGGTGATCTTTTCATAATAACCTATTTTTTGATCTGCTTTGTTCTTTCAAAATGCTGTAGTTAAAAGGGGACCTTGAGACAGGATTTCAGTGCAATTACTTTATGTAGGAGGTGATCCCAGAAAACAGGGGGATGGGGAAGTGAGACAAGGAAGAGAAGGAAGCCAATAAAGGGTGTTTTATCAAGCAAATCACCACTGTAACTAAAACCAGAGCTCAAATCTATGGGGAGAGTCTAGGAGCCAATGTACTGCACAATTGTAGCACATTTCTACCTAAAGAGAGCTGGAGTATTTCTCTATTGAGTCCCATCTGCAGCTGATTGAGGGCTGCTTCAGAGCGGCACTGACTCCCAGGTACTTTTGGTTTTCCATGCACCTGGGCAGAGAGGGCTCTGGTGGCCACAAAAAGCCTTCCGCCAAGGAGCTGTAGGTGCTCCCATCTGAAAGTCTGTTGGCATACGTAGACATAGCAAGTCCCGGGTCCTGCAGGTGGGCCCTGAGAGGGTCGCTATGGAACAGATGTGCCTTGCTTCATTAAGTCCCTTCCCATTGAAGTTGCTGACATTTCTTACACACAAGGCTTCAAGAAGTGGTCCCATCCATGTTTCCTCATGCACACATGAAAATATTTCTTTAGGATAGATGCCTGCAATGGGTCCATGCATTAAGCAATGTTTCTCTCTAATTTTACTCTCCTGGGTTAGATACCTTACCATGACCTCTGAATTCCCAACTGCCGGAGTGAGCACATCCCCGATCCTTCAATATTGCCCTTTCAGGAATTCTTTTATGATTGAAGAGATGGAAGCATCCAGTGACTTTCCTACTGCCCCATCTGGGATTCCCATGGCCTCATCTATTCTCTCCACAGGCTATCCCTATGACTTTGCCCTTGTCTTCTGCCTTCCAAATCTGTTGCTGCTGGTACATTCAGATTGCAAGCAATACTCTAGTAATACAAATAATTCTGGAGCAGTGGGCTCCTTCTACTTGGTCAGATATGTCACCTCTATTCACCTGCCTAGGCTATCATTTTCAGATAAAGAACGCCCGTTCACAACAACCTGGTATTGTTGAATCTGCGCAATTCTTTTTATACAGTTGTTAGCACAAGGACAGAACTTAGATAAAAAAAAAAAGTTACAAAAAGAAGTTACAAAAGTTTTAAATCCAAAATGTTATTTTTACTTTTAAAATCAACTTTATTGAGCTGGAATTTACATCCAATAAATATTTTAAGTTCGATGAGCTTTGACAAACATACATACCATGTAATCATTACCCCATGGAAGAGAGAGCTTTACTATCCTTGTCCCAGTTAATCCCTGCACCTTGACTCCAGGGAACCACTTATTTGCTTCCCATCACTGAAGACTAGTTTTGCCTGTTCTAGATTATACAGTATAATCCCATTTATATAAAATATTTCTTTCACTCAAAATGTTTTTGGGGTTCACCCATGTCGTTGCATGGATCAGTAAATCTTTTCTTTTTATTGGTGGGTAGTATTTTCTAGTAGAGAGGAATTTGTTTACTCATCCACCAGTTGCTGGACGTTGGGGTTATTTTCAGTCTTTGGTGATTATGAGTAAAGCTTGTAAGCATGAGTGTACAGGTTTTGTGTGGACATGTGTTTTCATTTCTCTTGACCTTGAAATAAGATGGATGCATCATAATGTAAGTATGTTTAACTTTATAAGACATAGCTAAACTATTTTCCAAAGTGATCGTATCATTTTACATTCCCACCAGCAATATATGATAGTTCTAGTTCTCATCCTCACCAACACTTGGGACTGTAGTCTTCTTAATTTTAGCCATTTAAAATTCAAAAATATATTCTGAAATACACTCTAGTGAATATGGAGTGGTATCACTTTGTGGTTTTAATATGTATTTCTCTTATTACTAATGAAGGTGAAGGTAAATATATTCTCATGTTCTTCTTGGTAATTTGTATACCATCTGTGAAATGTCCATTCAAATCTTTTGCCCATTTGTTAAATTGAGCATAGGTGTTTGTTATACTGTCTGTACATAAGTCCTTTGTCACACACACACACACACACATATATATATGATATATATAGTGAATATTTTCCCCAAGTCTGTGACTTGCCTTTTCATCTTCTTAGCTATTTATTTCTTTTGAAGAATAGTAGTTTTAAATTTTGATAAAGTGCAATTTACCAATTTTTTCTTCTATGGCTAATGCTTTTGTGTCCTAAGAAATCTTCGCCTACTCTAAGGCTGTAATAATTCTTTTATTATATTTTCAGCTTTTACATTTGAGTCTATGATTCATTTAGAGTTTATTTTTGTGTGTGATGTGACATAAAGGTCCAGGTTCCTCCCACCCTCCACCCCAATTTGGATATCCAGTTGTTCCAGCATCATTTGTTGAAAAGATTATCTTTACTCTATTGGATTATCATAGCACCTTTGTTGAAAAATAATTTGAGCAAATATGTGTAGGTCTATTTATGGACACTCTATTCTGTTCCATTGAACTATATGTCTGTCCTTATGCCAATACCACATTGTCTTGATTAACATAGCTTTATAGTACATCTTGAAATCAGGTTAAGTCTTCTAACTTTGTTCTTTTTTTTTTTTTTCAAAATTATTGTGATTATTCTAGATCATTTGCACTTTCATACAGATTTTAGACTTAGCTTGTCAATTTCTACCCCATAAAAAGGCCTTATGGGATTTTGATTTGTATTTCATTGAGTTTATAGATCAATTTGAGGAGAATTGACCTCTCAACAATATTGAGTCTTTTGAGCCATGAACACGATATATCTCTCCATTTGTTTAGGTTTTCTTTAATTTTCCTGAGCAATGTTTTGTACTTTTCAGTATATAGGTCTTGAACATGTTGTATTACATGAAGTGTTGAAGATTTTAGATGTCGTTGTAAATGGTATTGGTTTTCAAATTTCATCTTCCAGTGATTCATTACTGGTATATAGAAATACATTTGTTATTTTTATATTGACTTTTCCTTTTGTAGCCTTGCTAAGTTCATTTATTAGTTGTAGTAGCTTTTTTCTAGATTCTTAAGGATTCTCTAATCATATTAATCTGTAAATAAAAACCATTTTATTTTTCCTTTTCCAATGTTTAGGCTTTTTATTTATTTTTCTTGACTTATTACAGTGGCTAGGACCTCTAATGAACTGTTAAATAGAAGTGATGAGAGCAAAACTTCCTTGCCTTCCTTGCCTTATTCATGGTCTTAGGAAACAGTCTTCTACCATGTGTTTCAGCATTAAGAATGATGTTATTGGCTTCAGGCCAGGAGTTTGAAGATAGTCTGGGCAATATAGCAAGATCCCATCTCTATCAAAAAAAAAATTAGCTGGGTGTGGTGATATGTGTCTGTAGTCCCAGCTACTTGGGAGGCTGATGTGGGAGGATCCCTTAAGCCCAAGAGTTCAAGGTTACAGTGAACTATGATCATACCACTGCACTCCATCCAGCTTGAGCAACAGAGCTAGACCCTGTTTCTAAAAAAAAAAAAGAATAATGCTATTGGTAGGTAGGTTTTTCATAGATGATAATCTTTATCAAGTTTATGAAATTCCCCTTTAGGTTTTTTTTTTGAAACAGGATCTTGCTCTGTTGCCCAGGCTAGAGTGCAGTGGCATCATTGTAGCTCACTGCAACCTCAAACTCCTGGGATCAAGCAATCTTCCTGCCTCAGCCTTCCAAGTAGCTGAATTGTAGGCATGTGCCACCACACCTGGCTAATTTTTTTAATTTTTTGTAGAGACAGGGTCTTGCTATGTGCCCAGGCTGGTCTTGAACTCTTGGGCTCAAGGATCCTCCCGCCTCGGCCTCCCAAAGTGCTGGGGTTACAGGTGTGAGCCACCACACCTGGCCTTCCCTTTAGTTTTAAACTACAAGTATTTTTAGTTCCAATTGTTTATATTTTACTATGCTAAAAGATGTTGGGACACTAGGTCTTGGTTCTCTTTTCTCTAATAATAGTGTGTAGAGAGCATGGTTTTGGAATCAAGTAGACTTGAACTCTGCCACTTTTCAGCTATGTGACCTTGTTGAAGGTTCAAATTTTCTATCTTTTTCTTTTTTTAGAGATGGGGTCTTGCTATGTTGCCCAGGCTGGTCTTAAACTCCTGGGGTCAAGTGATCCTCCTGCCTCAGCCTCCTGAGTAGCTAGGATTACAGGTGTGAGTTACCATCCATGGCTAATTTCTCTATCTTTGACCTCAATTTTCTCACTTGTAAAATAAGGATAATTGCTTTATTTTTCAAGGTTATGGTGAATGATATCGGGTTTGCTTGCATGTGTCTGATGTATGGTAGACACAAAAAATGTTATTACCTCTCTCCATCCCTTGCCTTCTCTTAGTTAATATGCTTTTGACTTTATAATGACATTTGTAATGTCTGCCCAAATATCCACGATAGGGTTTTTAAAAATGTGTATTGATCATATATAAGGATCAAGATCTCATCTGTAAAAAAAAAAGAGAGAAAAAAAAAAAAAGATCTCATCTGTAGATGACAACTTCTCCATGGGGTGCAGTAACAAGTAATATCCAATCAGGTGTTTCCCTCTGCTGACTGCAGATTCCATAACTATGCCCAGCCTAAGACTTCCTGGGATTAACATGTCATCCCAACCACTACAAAAACAAATGCACTGTTCCAAATGACACCTAATTATATCATGTTCACTGCTTTTAATAGTATATCCAGAAAGAATGATTCACAAGTCTTGGCTCCAACTCAGATGTTCAGAGAACCTTTATTGTTAGTCCATGCATGTTTCTTCTCAGGCCTGGAATTCTCTGGCTCTGAACACATCAGGAATTAAGGATGCCAGGCCAAAAAGTGTGAAAATGATGTTATAACTCCCAGGGCAGTGATTCCAAATGCCAGCCCCAGAGCAAGTGCCTGATGAAGTGTTTCACACAGACCTCTGTAGAACAAGAAATATAAACATGACTTGTGAGTTCTTCATAAAGCTATATGTATTGTCCCTTATTCTGAGATTCTATCTCTCCTGCCCTTTTGGTGAGAAAATGTCCTTATATTGTTGTTTTATGATGGTAATGATGTACTATTCTTACTTGGTATACTAAGTTAGCAAATTTATCTTAATCTCCCACACACTATCAACTGAAAACAAGTTACTAGACTGAGAAATAGTAGAGTATATTTTCCAGGGGACATCAGTATGCCTAGATTTGTGTCTTGGTAATAGATTGTCTATGGCCATTATTACTCAGGGCAACTATGGACCTGTTTGGAGTCACTTCAGAGTTCCAGCCTCCAACCTACAGCTAGAGGGGTTGTTGGTCCCCATGACAGAGAACTGCAAGGGACTGGATGCAGAAGGCCTGTGCTACTCTAATGGATTGAGGTCAGCCTCACCTAACCTGAAAAAAGTATAATTATCAATTTGTGGCTCTAAACATGGGGAAGTTTTGGACAAGTTGAAAAAGTCATAAAGCTGGATAAATACCAAAGTAAATACCTACATCAACATGTTGAATATTTTGAGGAAGCCCAGGAATTGTGGGAAGCCTGGTGTAGGGCACAGAAATGGAATCAGGAGTGAGAAGAAGTTTAGCTCATTTGACTGAGACTTAAACATATAAGCCTCCGTTTTCATAGCCGTTAAGTGCAAATGATTGCCCTGCCTTGCCTCTCTGGAGTGTTTACTTGGAGATTGAAAGATAATGGATGGGAAAGTGCTTTGCAAACCACAGCATCCCAGACAAATTTAAGAAATGACTCTCTTTTATTTTGTTGACAATTGAGAAGGCAATATTTCTAGACACATGACATCGCTCCAGGCAATCCGTTCACTGAGAAGAGATGATGAAAATGTACACGGCCCATAGGCTAAATACTGTCAGAACATGTTATCACCAAATACATCTGGACAAGCCTATTTTTAATGCCATGTTCCCAAACCTAGTAAGGAGGCAGAGAGACTCCATTCTGATGAGATGCTGGATGCAAAGTGGGGTCTGAGGGTCACAATGGACAGCCAGGGGGCTGTGTCAGCTGCTTATATCTCTGTATTCTGGGTGAACACCTCAGACCGTAGTTGCACCGCATGATATACTAGTATAAATTCAGAAGATGGCTCAGCTGAAGACCTGTCCTAGCACTAGCATATTTTTCAACCAACAGTAAATTATTTTCATTGCCCTAAGATCCATGTTGTTAGGATGTATTCAGATCATAGTCTGTTATTTAATAATAGCAGTTATCATTTATTAAATGCTACCTGTGCGGGTGGGCTATTTAAAGTGCTTTAGTGTATTATCTCATTTAATCCTCCCAGCAATCCTGTAAGGAAGGTACTATTATTGTCTTCATTTTTAAGATGCGAAAACTGAACCATAGAGAACTAAACACCTTTCCCAAGGTCATGATGTCATAAGTAGCAGAGATTAGATGTTCCAATCAATTATGAGATGATGGATCATTCAGAAAATGCTTGAAAAAAAATTGGTTAAAGACGTGGGGTGAGAAGAAAACCTAAATCCTTATATCACACCATATACCCAAATAAATAAAGATGAATGCAATAATCACTCATGTTATTGTTTACTATGTGCCAGACCCAGTGCCAACCATGCCATAAGCATTAACTAATCTGAGCATCAGGGCAATTCTAGGAGGTTGGTACCGTTAATTTTATTTCTGGTTTTCAGATGAGTAAACTGAAGTTCAAAAAATTTAAGTTGATCAAGGTATCTCAGTTAATAAGTTGGGGGAGCTGGTATTCAAATCCAGAGCCAACTAACCCCATATCTTTTACGCTCTTTTTTTGTATGTGTCTTATTCTTTCTTTTAAAATGTATTTTTAAATTTTTAATTGACAAATTATAATTATATATATTTATAGGGTATAATGTGATGTTTTGATATAGGTATACAATGTGGAATGATTAAATCAAGCTAATTAACATAACCATCACCTTGTATACTTTTCTTTTTTTTTTTTTCTGAGACAGGGTCTCACTCTGTCACCCCAGCTAGAGTTCAGTAGCATCATAGCTCACAGCAACCTCAAACTCCTAAGCTCAAGCAATCCTCCTGCCTCAGCCTCCTGAGTAGCTGGGATTACAAGTGCGAGAAACCACTTCCAGCTAATTTATTAATTTTTTGCAGAGACGGAGTCTCGCTCTTGCTCAGGCTGGTCTTGAGCTCCTGACTTCAAGTAATCCTCCTGCCTTGGCCTTCCAGAGTGTTAGGATTGCAGCCCTGAGTCACCGTGCCAGGCCTCATCTTTTTCTTTGTCTTTTTTTTTGTGTGTGTGGTGAGAACATTTGAAATTGACTCTTTTAGGGAATCTGGAAATATATAATACATTATTATTAAGTATAATCACCATGCTCTGCAATAGATCTCAAAAACTTATTCCTCCTGTCTAACTGAAACTTTGTATCCTACAGCTTCTACTCTTAACTACTACACTACAGTAATTATCGTTAAAGAAGTGTTAACACTCATGCCACAGAAGGATTACCACTAAAGGAAAATATTTGGGGTAGGGAAGACATTTCTAAACATAATACAAAAAGGCACAAACTATAAAGGAAAGAAAAGATTAGTAGATTTGAACACATAAATATTTAAAAATTAAATGATAAAAGACAAATTTTACACTAAAAATATTTCTACTTATATGATAAAGAGTTAATAGTCTTAATTTTTGAAGAAACTTTACTGAACAAAAAAACCCACATCCAAATTTTTAAAAATGAGCAAAGAACACAAATGAAGATACTTGACTAGCCAATAAAATTCAACCCAAAAGTTTAGCCCTAGTAGTAATCAAAGACGTGCAAATTTGAACGATACTTAGATTCCATTTTTCTTGTATCAGATTGGCCAAAAGAAAAATAATGCTAAAATCTAGTGTTGATTATGTTATAGGGTAATAAGCCACTCATGAATATTGCTGCTAGGATTGTAAATTCTTACAGCCATTTTGGAGAGTGATTTGTTAATATGTTTTAAAAGCATTAAAATACCTTTTGATCCAAAACTTCCATATCATAATAAAATAGTTGGATATAGGTACAAAGATGAATGTTCATTGTGATTTTTTTTTTTTTTTTTTTTTTTT
>VBSM01003215.1:33532549-33569829 GCA_008086735.1 Cheirogaleus medius | reverse complement strand
GCCTGGGCCTCCCAGAGTGCTAGGATTACAGGCGTGAGCCACCGCGCCCAGCCATAGCATTCTTTGTAAAAATGAAAAGTTGAAACAAATGTAATGTCCAGCAATAGGAGATCAGTTATGTAAATTATGGAATAATTCCATGCTGGA
Organism: Cheirogaleus medius; assembly: GCA_008086735.1. NCBI lineage: Eukaryota > Metazoa > Chordata > Mammalia > Primates > Cheirogaleidae > Cheirogaleus > Cheirogaleus medius. The sequence goes on along the minus strand of VBSM01003215.1, from coordinate 33,569,682 downwards.
ATAATATGCAGCCTTAAAGTGAAGTTGTAGCGGAGTAGATCTAAACTCTGCTCCCAAGGATTCCATAGGGGCCCTATTGGAAGGTAGTAAAAGGTAGTATGGTTTAGAGCTTCAGTTTCCAGCCTTTTCCCAGCCAGATCAGCTCACTTCCTATCTGTTCTCTATATATTAGGGTTCTGAGTCAGAATCCATTTAAAAAAAAAGTGTGGGGGGGGAGGTACATTCCATGAAGATTAAAATACTGCCATTATACATACATATGTCTGAAGCCACTGGCCTTTAAATAAGTTGCTCAATTTTACTGAGCCCCAGTTTCTTGATCTACAAAAATGAGAAAAACAGCTAAAGCTCTTGCCAAATGAGAATGCTAGGAGACGAAACTTCCACTCCAGGTTTCAAGCAGCTGTACTTGGATTCACACCCATGTCTGCTTCCTTCCCAGAGGTGTCTTCTTGGGTGGCACTGCAGCAGCACACTTTCTTCAGAAGTGTCATGGAGACCTGGACGCCCAGGGCCTTACAGAGAGCAAGGACGTCGTGGATGTGCCCTGTAAGGGATGAATGGACTGGCAGGGAGGCCACACAGACAAATCCAGCCAGGTTGGCTGTGTGGGGATGACAGGGCTGAAAATGTGTCATCTCTGCTCTGGCTCCAATCTCTGCACCTTTTATATTCATAAGCTTTTTATTTTAGAATAGTTTTAGATTTTAAAAAAGGCTGCAAAGATAGTAAAGAGTTCCCATATACCTGCCACCCAGCTTCGTCTTGTTAACATCTGACATTACTATGGTGCTTTTTCTTTTCTTTTCTTTTCGTTTTTTTTTTTTTTGACAGGGTCTCACTCTGTCACCCAGGCTAGAGTGCAGTGGTGTCATCACAGCTCCCTGCAACCTTGAACTCCAGGGCTCAGGTGATCCTCCTGCCTCAGCCTCATGAGTAGCTGGGACTACAGGCACGTATCACTGCACCCTGGTACATTAATATTAACTAAACTCCACACTCTATCAGATTTCACTATTTATGTTCCTTTTTTGTTCCAGGATTCCAGCCAGGATACCATATTATATTTAGTTGTCATATCACCTTAGACAGTTTCTCAGACTTTTCTTGTCCTTAATGACCTTAAAGGTTTTGAGTGATACTGGTTTGGTATATTGTCTCTCAGATGGGTTTGCCTGAAATTTTTCTCATGGTGGGTTCCTGGTAGGAAGGCAGTAGAGGTGAAGTGCCGTGCTCATCACATCGTATCAAGGGCACATGCTATCAAGACGATGTATCTCTGTTGATGTTTACCTTGATTGCAGGGCTGAGATAGTGTTTTCCAGTTTCTGCATTGTAAAGTTACTCCCTCCCCCCTCTTCCATACTGTACTCTTTGGGACCAAGTCACTAAGCACATCCCACACTCAGGATAGGAAGGGACTGTCTGTGTCCTTCCTGCCTTATCTAGGAACACTCATCTAAGAACAGCATTCACTTTGGGAGCCTCAACACTCTGAGACAGATCACTGTGGGTTTACTGTTGGGATTTTTTTAGGAGGGTGCTTTTTAGAAACATGAACCATGTTTAGATATAGAGGGCCTTGAGGGGCCTTCTTGAGGTTAATAGTGGGGTTGTAGTGGGGTTGGGGAGAAAGGCCACCAATGGGCAGATTTCCAGGGCTTGTCTGATGACCCTTCCCCATTCTGGATCCAGCTCTCCCCAAACCCCTGAAGAAGGATTGGCCTGGGAGTTGATCGTTTTGTCTTTTCATTGTCATTTAAACTTGGTGAAGCATTCAAAAGAGCTAGGAGTCGAGGATGGTCACACGCTTTGATTCAGGAGCCAATTTTAACTGATTGGCAGGGACTACCTGAATAGTGTTCTGGATGTTTAGAGGCCTGGCCTCAGGCTGGGAAACTTTCAGACCAGGTGCAATTAATGCCCACATCCATTCCCCTTCTCCATGGATCCCTAAACAAATGATTTGCCAAAGAACAGGAAAACACAATAGTCTTTTGGTTAAACTACAATAAATGATCTCCTTCCTTTCTTCCCTCTCTCCTTTCATTTTTTGTTTTGTGGCTGTCTGATCTCAGAAGAGTCCTGTTGAAAGTCATAAACTCTTAGCAGCTAAGCCCAAATCCTCTCTTTTGTGTTTCACCCTCACCAACATGTATATAGTAAGACTCAGTAAATGTTTATTGAAGGTACTTTAACTTGAAGGTACTCATTTGCTCAAACGCAAGATTCTCCAAGGCTTTATTTATGCTGGCACAGCAAGCACCTTTTTAAAACATGATATTGATATATATTCACTTAAATAAATTAATGTACCCATCTCAACTCTTCCCTTTGGCTCCATGGAGAAGCTCATATTACAAAGCATATGACCCTAATATTGAAAAAGTAAAATGATGCTTCAGGCTTTATGCTGATACATTTGTTGTGAGCAATAGATGGGAGGATATAGAGTGTTTTACATGGTGCCTGGCACATAGTTGGCGCTCAGTAAACATTAAATATTGTTATTGAGAAGTATCAAGCCTTTCTTTTTCCTGTTTTTCTTGGGATTTGTTAAGCTATGCCATTGTACCAGAGATTGCATGGATAGAGAGGTAAAGTGAGAGTAAGGAGATAGGGGGAGAGGCATTTCATGATTTATCAAATTTTGAATACAGGAACCTCATTTCTTACCAAAAGAAAAAGTGCAAGAAATGCAATGATAAGTAAAGTACAAGTATGTGCATCTGAAAGACATATTTTAGGTCAGGTGTATAGGAAAGACCATCTCGACTTAGCATTGCATTTTAATTTATTTAAAAAATATTTAGTAATAATTTACCATGTGCCAAGCATTGTGCTAGGTGTGAGGATACGACAGTGACTAAAACAGATTTGGTTCTTGCTTTCATGGAGTTTACTGTCTACTGGGGGACACAGTAGATAATAAAGAAGCAAACAAATGAATATGTAATTATAAATTATGATAAACACTAACCACACCTAAAAGGCAACTCAAATTTAATCTGTCCAAATTAAATTCTTTGTGTTTTCCTTGTACTTTGTCCAGTGTTCTCCATCTCAGCAAATGGTACCACCATTCACCAGTTACTTAGGTCAAAAACCTTAAAGTAATCCTTTTGACTAAGCTCTTTCTCATCTCTTGGCCATCATATCTTTTGGTTCTACCTTCAAGAGATATCCTGAATCCAACTTCTTCTTGACATTCTCAAGACTACCCTATTGTCCAAGCCACCATCATCTCTGCCCAGGAGTATCCGATACATCTTGATGCTTCTACCCTTTCTCCTGTAAGGTCTATTCTCTACACACTAGTAAGAATGGTCCTTTTTAGCATCTCCCCCAAGATACGTAATACCCAGGAATAAACTTAACCAAGAAAATGAAAGATTTGCACACTGAAAACTATAAAACATTGCTGAAAAAATTTAAGGAAGGTCTATATAAATGGAAAGGCATTCTGTGTTCATGGATTAGAGACTTAATATTATTGAGATGGTAATACTATCCAAAGTGATTAACATATTTAATGTAATTCCTATCATAATATTAATAACCTTTTTGCAGAAATGGAAAAACCAATTCTCAATTTCATACAGAAGCAAGGGGCCATGAATAGCCAAAATAATACTGAAAAAGAAGAACAAAATTGGAAGGCTCACACTTTATGATTTCAAAACTTACTGCAAGGATACAGTAATCAAAACAGTGGTACAGGCATAAGGATAGATATATAAACCAATGGAAGAGAATTGAGAGTCCAGAAATAAGCCCATATATTTATGGCCAGTTGATTTTTGACAAGGATGCCAAATCTGTCCAATGAGGGAAGAATAGTCTCTTCAACAAATGGTGCTGAAAGAACTGCATGTAAAAAAATGAAGTTGGACCACTACTTTGTACCACAAAGAAAAATGAACTCAAACTGGATCAATTACCTAAATATAAGAGTTAAATCCATAAAACTCTTAGAAGACAGCAAAGGTGAATCTTTATAATCTTGGATTTGGCAGTGGATTCTTAGATATGACACCGAAAGCATGAGCAATAAAAGAAAAAAATAGATAAATTGGACATCATCAAGATTAAAAACTTTTGTGCATCAAAGGACATTATTAGAAAAGTGAAAAGAGAACTTACAGAATGGTTGAAAGTATTTGTAAATTATGTATCTGATAAGGGCCTACTATCTGGAATATAAAGAACTCTTACAACTCAACAATAAAAAGACAAACAACCCAATTTAAAACCAGGCAAAAAGAGCTGAGTATGATGGCATATGCCTGTAGTACCAGCTACTCGGGAGGCTGAAGCAGGAGGATTGCTTGAGACCAGGAGTTCAAGACTAGCCTGGGCAACATAGTGAGGCCTCATTTGTAAACAACAACAACAAAAAAGGGCAAAAAAGTTGATCAGACATTTCTCCAAGAGTGTGTACGAATGGCAAAAAAACACATGAAAAGATGCTCAACATCATTAGTCATTATAGAAATGCAAATCAAAACCACAAGGTACTACCTCACACCTAAGTGTGACTAAGAGGGCTATAGTAACAAGAGTTGATGAGGATGTGGAGAAGTTGGAACCCTTTCATATTGCTGGTAGGAATGTGAAACTGTTCAGCTGTTGTGGAAAACAGTTGGGTGGTTCCCCAAAAAGTTAAACATAGAATTATCGTATCATCCAGCAATTACACTGCTAGATAGATACCCAAAAGACCTGAAAACTGGTACTCAGACAAATACATGTGCCTGCACATTCACAATAGCACTATTTACAATGGCTAAAAGGTAGAAACAGCCCAAATACCCATCAGTGGATGAGTGAATAAACAAACTGTGGTGTATACATATATATATATATATACACACACACACACAATACAATATTATTCAGCCAGAAAAGGAATTAAGTACTGCTACAGGCTATAATGTGGAAGAAAACATTATGTTAAATAAAAGGAGCCAGACACAAAAGGTCATATATTACATAATTCCACTTATATGAAATATTCGGAATCAGTAAATCCATAGAGAAATATTGGTGGTTGCTAGAGTCTGCGGGGGAGGGGAGGAAGAATAGGGAGAAACTGCCTAATGGCCAAGGGGTTTCCTTTTGGAGTGATGAAAATGTTTTGGAAGGTAGAGGTAGTGGTTGCACAACATTTTGAATTTAATAGATGCCACTAAATTGTTTACTTCAAAATGGTTAATTTTATGTTATGTGAATTTCACCTCAAAAAATAATTCTTTTAAAAAGAAAATCATGGCCAGGCACAGTATCTCACAACTGTAATCCCAGTGCATTGGGAGGCTGAGGTGGGAGGATTGCTTGAGGCTAGGAGTTCAAGACCAGCCTGAGCAACATAGCAAGACCCCATTTCTATAGATAGATAGATAGATCAATAGATAGATATATAGATAGATATTCATATTATGTCACCTTTACTTGTTTAAGATGAGGTTGAAGAATCAGCTTGAATCATATCAGGTAGGGCCTTGGGATCAAGCTTGATAGGATGCCAAATCATGATCAATCAAAAGCTTTTTACCCTGAAAGACCACTGTCTTGGGGTCCAGAAATATAGACTAGCACTGTCTCTCCCTATAAGAGCATGAGTCAGAAGGTTGCTTGAAGAAGCAAAGAATTAGCACCAGTGGTAGTAGATTGATGGATGCCTACTGACATTAGCCTCGGGTGTCCTGACTCATCTTTCTCATGATAGTGATGGCTTTGCCAATGGTCCATGATGCTAAAGGTCTGATTGCTGAGGATCCCTCAGAAATGGCACTACTAATCCTTGCTCCAGGGACTTCTGTCTATGTTCTCTTGACTGATCAACCTTCTCTTTCCTCTGCACTACCCATCCATTCAATTTGACACATTCTTAAGGCTTAGTAATAGCTTCAATTATGTATAGGAACCATCCGTATCTCCTTCAGGTAATTACACATCTGTCTAATCCCATCCATTATTTTATTTAAGGTCCAAGCTTTGTGTGTGTGTGTGTGTGTTTTAATGGGCACCTCATTTATAGACTCCATGTAGCCACAATACTCCCAAAGTAACCCAATGGCTGGGTAATTCTCAGTTCAGTGGTTCTCAATGAGGACTAGATCAAGGGTATTGTGGCAGTGGAAGGGGCAGTGAATCAAAATCACCTAGGGAGCTTTTCTGAATGTTCCATGGTTGACACTCTACCCCACTGCCCATTGTGATAGTCCAGGGGGTTGGGGTGGGTGTGGAGGGACAAGCATGAGTATTCTGGATTCTGAAAATCTTTCTCCTCCTCTTCCATTCTTGTGAGAAATATCATATACTTCAGGGGAGCCAATGGCTCTTGGTGGGAACTTGACATACACAGACCCTTATCAAAGGGATTATCCCTTTAATCTGTGAATCCAGATCCCAGCTGCTTTTGAAGAGACAGGAAGATCCCACAAGACTGCCTTGGATACTTTTCCATCCGCCAAGTCTTTGCCACTATTTTTGTTTCAGAACCACCCACCTAGTTGAGGCTTTCTTTCTCAGGAAAGACATTTACCCACCAGAGTTCTCACCCACCAGAGAGTGGGAAAGAAGAGAACTGGTGGAAGTAGGAGCTGCAAAGCAAAAAGAATATTTGTCACCTGATGACTGATTCCACCCCTCTACTATTTCTTTGCAACACGAAAGGCTGACACTAAAGGATTTTAGAAAGTGAAAGAATGGGTGCGTGAGTTCACAATCCCTTTTGTGGTGGTGAAGGGCAGAGATGCAGGTCAAATCTCCTTTGCAAATGGTCAAATCCCCTAACTCACTTGGAATCTGGGTTGGTGAAATAAGCAGAGTACAATGCCAGCTTCAAATTACTCTGTTTGCAGATGGGGGTGCTTGTCAATGGAGGGGATCCTTTTCCACGGGAGATTAGGAAGAAAGAGGAAAAGAAACAGGAATTACTGTTGGAATTCTAACAGCATTGAGTTGGGCCGTTTGGTTTTTGGGGTCTGGACAACAGTAAGATATGAGTGGTTTTTAGCAGTGGAATTTTAAATCTGTCACTGTGTCAGTATGATGCTTTAGAACAAACTACCAGAGCATGTTTGGTGATAGTTAAGGACTGGTTCTGCCCCAGCCCTTCTCCTCCAATTTCTCTTCCCCAAAGCAAAGACTAAGACCGAGAGGTGGCTAAATCAACACAGCATGGAGTAACTAAGTGCTTTAGAATTGTAGCTTCCAAAATGGAACTGATTCCTTTGACAGACATGGCTACATGGGGCCTACAGAAATCTTTTGTTTGGTTCACATGATAGCCTGCATTTCTGCATGGCAAGGATTAACTGGAACTGAGAAGTAGCATCTCCCTTTAGACAATTCACCTTAGTTCCCACCATTCACACAACATATGGATGCGCTTTTGTACCCAGGGCCATTTGACCTCAGACCTCCTTCAGTGCGCAGGCAGCTGCCGACGTGTCCCAGACCACTCAAAACACAAAGGAGAAAACATCGAAGCCTATCCAGGAAAGCCCAAAGAGAACCCCCAAGTGCAAACCTCCTCTAGTTGTATTGGGGAAACACGTGGGAAGTTCCCTGGAGATAGTTCTCCTGGAAGATATACGATATGGTAGAGAATGCAGCGGCTTCTCTGTGATAATGCAGAAGTGGTTAGCATTGATCCCTGAGCAGTTATCTCTTAAATTCCCAGTAAATTCATTTCTAGGCTCATCGGATAATCCAAATGCAGTGGTTCTCAACTGAAGTAAGTGTTTTGGGTTTGGGAAAGTGTCCCTAGTACTGACACTTGCCACCATTCCTTCTGATTAAGAACCACTGTCCTAACTAGTCTCTAAGTCCTGTGTGGTCACTTCCACGGGGACTATAGCTCCTCCTTTAGAACCGTGCCTTAGCTCTGAATCCCTGAGGATTGTTTTATAACTAATGGCAGAAGGGGGAACCCCTGAGGTTTATAAAGGTTGTCAAGAGCAGTGGTGTTCCTAAATATGTCTGTACATCAGAACCATCTAGAAACCTTTAAACATTCAAAGTCCTGAGCTCTGTTACACACCTACTGAATTAGAATCTTTGGGAATGGGGTCCAGGTATCTGCATTTTTTTTTTGAGACAGAGTCTTTGTCACCCTGGGTAGAATGCAACATCATAGTTCATAATGTGGTGTCATCATAGCTCACTGCAACCTCACACTCCTGAGCTCAAGTGATCCTCCTACCTCAGCCTCCTGAGTAGCTGGGACTACAGGCCCACACCATGACACCTGGCTAGATTTCTTTCTTTCTTTCTTTCTTTCTTTCTTTCTTTCTTTCTTTCTTTCTTTCTTTCTTTCTTTCTTTCTTGACAGGGGTGGGTGTCTCACTCTTGCTCAGGCTGGTCTTAAACTCCTGAACTAAAGCAATCCTTCGGCCTCAGCCTCCCAGAGTGTTAGGATTACAGGCATGAGCCAATGAGCCTGGCTGATATTTGCATCCTTAACATGCCCACCAGGTGATTCTAATGCAGCCATCCTAGCATCAGCCTGTGCTTCTAAGACAACTTTTGAGAGACACTGGCTCACAGAAGTGGAGGATGCTCCTGAACCTTCCACATTCATCCTGGAACCAGCAACCTTGTGTCCCGCACTCAATCCATATTATGCCATCAGATCCTTTTCTCCTATTGGAGTTCCTGAAGCCAAAGACAGTGGCTTAATACCATAGTCTGGTGTTAAGACAGACCTGAGCTTGAATTTTGACTCTTCCATTTGCAAACTGAGTGGTCTTGAATAAGTTATAGCCCTCCTCATACCTCGGGTTCCCCATCTGTGAGATGGTGATAGTAATAGCCACCTCCCCAGGGTTGCTGTGAGATAATTCCTTGAGATGACGTGTGTAAAGCATCTGACTGAGATTTGGGTAAATGAGAGTTATGCAGGAAATGCTGGCTCACTTTTTTAGCTTTCCAGCAGTAGGGTCAATTGAGTATTCCTAGGAACTCTTGGGATTCTTCAGCCAGACACCTTAATACCAAAGTATAAATGTCAGCCCACAACCCAATTTAGAGAAGAAAGATCCCAATTTAAGCAGCTCTAAAGACAACTTGCATTCTGGCTTTATATATTAAAATTTAAGAATCTTCTCTATGTATTAATATATGTGTGCTTCAGTTCAGTTCCCTTAAACAACACAAAAGCTACTCCACATGGCAACAGTTATTATTCACCTCCTTCCATAGTCCATGCCTGCCTCTGGGGGAGAACAGAGAGAATTATTTAAGCTGCATATTCTCAAAATAAGGCCAGAAGATCAAGCCCTCCAAAATATGCCCTTAATCCCTTTGATAATTTGTGAAAAGCTGAAGCAGCTACATAGGCATTTTCCTAAGACATGGAAAATAAAACCAGAGAGAATGCAACTATAAAAGACATTAATTTCAACCCAGTAGGGGCTCGTTAAAAAACTTTTAAAAGTTATGCTTTTGTGAAACATAAACTTTATGTCAGAATCAGCCTCAGTAAATAATCATGCAACATTTCCTAAAAAATTGAAGTGATACAGGTTTAGAAAGTTTATTTAGCTGAATAGGTTTTTAAAATTCTCTAATCTGGTTTGAAAATTTCTAATCTAGGTTGAATTTCAGGTACCTTCTGGTATACCAAACCTACAGACTCCGACCCAAGGCTTAAAGCTGTAGCAAGAAGAAAAAGAAAGACAGGACAATGTGGGCAGAGACCACATTCCAGAATTAGAATTAAGGAAGTCCTGGGGGAAGGAGCTGTCCCCGCACCGGGTGCTGAAGACCCCAGCAGGTTACCGCTGTGCGTCTATAGGCAAAGTAGTGTATGAGACAATCTTGGAGTCCTGGGAAAGCCTGCCTCACTTTGTGAATTTATGCACCCCAAATGGGGGTAAGGGTATTCCTAGATCAGGACAGAATGCACCTGAATCAGGTAAGGCCATCAGAGCCTGCTGTCTTTGTTCTGCCTAGACATAGAATAGGACTCATAAATACCACCAGGGGTTGGAGATAGCACATCCCAAGAATCTCACAAAGGGTATGGGGGTATGAAAATTATATTTATTGAGCACCCAACTGCCTCTGTTAGGGTCTTTACTTCCAATAACACATTTTAATCTTAAGATGCAGGTATCATTATCCTCATTTTAAATTGGGGAAACCAAGACTCAGGAAGGTTAAGTAAATTTACTCAGTGTTACACAGGTAGTAAGTGGTGTGTCAACCTCCTTCAACCTCAGCCTCTGTCTATTAAATAAGTGCAACTTCCAAACTTGTATCCTTTTACCATGTGAAATTTTATCTAGGGCTGAAGCCAAGACCTGGGCAGACCCATGCCTATTGGATGAAAAGGAGGGTGGCCCTGGGAAATCAGAGTCAGGAAGTAGGTATTTAGGCTGGATGTTAACTCTGTTGCCTCGTTTCTGTCTGAGAGGGGCATCTGGTGAAAATAATGCTCAATTTCTTCCTCAACCAGGAACCTGTCACTTGTAGTTACCAACAAGGTGCTTATCAGTGAGACCAACTCTGTCAATAAATGGAAGTGATCTCAATTCTGATATCTTTTCCCATATAGGGAGCACTGGCAGCATTTAATATGTCCCAAATGAACTCATTCCTCATCTCATCATACTTTTTTTCTTGTCTTCTCTGCCTCAGCTGTTTCACTGAACCAACCTGTAAATCTGAGATCCATAATTGATGCTTTCCTTACTCTTGTTCTCCTAACCTTACAAGATCTGCTGGTCAGTGTTACCTCCATATATCTTTGTAACTCTTCCACTTCTCTCGGTTCAACTGCTATTGCCCTGGTTCAGGTCACCATCATCTCCCACCTAGACTATTACAGAGCACCCCTAACTAGTGCCCTTGCCTCTAATTTTGTCCCTCACAAGTCTGTCAAAATAATACAACATGCAAAGCTGACCATGTTATCCCCCACATTTAATGTAGTGAGCATAGTACAGTGGTTAAGAGTTCTGGAGCCAAACTACCTGGTCTTGGATTCCAGCTCTGCTGTTACTGTGTATCCTTGCACAAGTTACTTAACTTTCCTGTACCTTAGTCTTTTTCTCTGTAAAATGGGGATGATAATAATGATACCTAATTCAAAAAGTTGTTGAGGATTAAATAAAATAATGCCAGCCACTGCTTCATTTCTTTGGTCCCCTTTATAGCAAAAACTCCTTGAAAGAATTTTTTTTTTTTTAGAGACAAGGTCTCACTTTGTCACCCAGTCTGGAGTACAGTGGTGTGATCATAACTCACTGCAGCCTCCAGAAAATGACTTAATATGTCCCATCTGCCAATTTTCAATAATTATCAATGTATGGCCAATCTTGTTTTATCTCTTACCTCTTCTTCTGGATTATTTTGCAACAAATCCCAGACATATAATTTCATCTGCAGATATTTTAATATATACTGCTAAAAGATAAAAACTCTTCACAAAAAACCACAATACTATATGACATCCAAAAAATAATGGTGATTCTTTAATACAATCAAGTATCCAATCGATGTTCAAATTTTCAATTATTTCAAATGTCACTTTTTTTTCAGTTTCTTCAAATCAAGATATAAATAAGGGCTATTCATTGTAATTTGTTGATTTACCTTTAAATTGTTTTTAATTCATAGGTTTCTCCCTCCATTCTTTTTTTATTGTCATTTTTGCAATGTTTTTATTGAAGAAACAAGATCATTTTTCCTGTAGAGTTTCCCACAGACTGGATTTTCCTGATTATATCCCTGTGGTGTTGCTAAATGGGTCCCTCTCTACCCATGGTTTTTATAAATTGATAGATGCAGAGATTTAATCAGATTAAGGTTCCTTCTCATTCAGAAGTATATAATATCTTTTTATATTGCCATTGGTGAGCATTGTCGAGATCCATTCTTTCATCAGGAGCTGTAAAATGATGATATTCTATCATTCCTTCTTTAATTGCTATATAAGAAGAAATGTCTCCTCATTAAATATTTGGTCACTTTGAGGAAAAAGAGGATAAATGTTGGGTTTTTACCCCTTTATTTAGTCATTTGCAAAATAATGAGTTGGTTCACTCCCCTTTTCTTTTAAACCCACTCCAATCAGGATTTCACCCCCAGTATGCCACTGAATCTGCTGTGGTTGTGGTCACCAGTGAACTCTATGTTGATAAACTCAAAAGCCAGTTCTGATTCCTCATACTGACCCATCAGCAGCACTTACCGCTGACAGTCAACCTCTCCTTGAGACTCTTCATTTGGCTTTGACGACAGCACCCACCCCTTGTTTTCTTCTTTTCTCATTGCTCTTCCCTTTTCAGTCTCCTTTGCTGGCTCATCCTCATCTCCTTAAGCTCTGATGTTGGAGCATCCCAGGGCTGTCTCTAAACTTCTTCTCTATATATACACTCAACTTCTTTGGAGATCTCATCTAGTCTCATTATTTTTAAAAAAATATTTTTTTAGAGAAAGGGTCTTGCTCTGTTGTCCAGACTGGAATGCAGCGGTGAAATCATAGTTCACTCTAACTTCAAACTGCTGGTCTCAAGTGATCCTCTCGCCTCAGCCTCCCTAGTAGCTGGGGCTACAGGCCTGCGCCACCATGCCCAGCTATTTTTTTTAAAAAAGATGGGGTATTGCTGTGTTGTGCAGGTTGTTATTGAACTTCTGGCTCGAGTGATCCTCCTACCTCGGCCTCCCAAAGCACTGAGCCACCCACTACAGGCATGAGCCACCCACTCCTGGCCTCGTTATTTTAAAATATCATTTTTAAAGCTAACTACTCCCATATTTCTATCTCCAGTCCATACATCATCCACAAACTCCTGACTCATATATAGCTGTCTACTGATCACTTGAGCTCAGGAGTTCCAGGCCAGCCTGAGCAAGATCGGGACCCTGTCTCAACTAAAAATAGAAAATTAGCCGGGCATCGTGGTGTGCGTCTGTAGTCCCAGCTACTCGGGAGGCAGCAGGATCACTTGAGTCCAGGAGTTTGAGGTTGCTGTGAGCTAGGCTGATGCCAGGGCACTCTACTCAGAGCCACAGAGTGAGACTCTGTCTCAAAAAAAAGAAAAAGAATTTTATCTTTGAGTCTGTGTTTTATAAGCGAGTCTGATGGGACACTGGAGCATGCTCTGGGGGCTTGGCACCCCAATGCACATGTGGTCGTGCCTCTGTTGCCCCCCACCTCTTCTGAATGGGTTCTCACCTATCTGCTCCCCCACCCTTTCCCGGGAGCTGCTGCCACCCTATGCCTCAAAGGGGCCTTGGGCATGGGCATGGCGGGAGTCACAGTTGGGCATATGTGTACTCTGCGATCCAAGTCTCAGTGTGGGGCACCTGTGAGGGTCTGTACTTGCCCTGCCAGTGCCTCTGTGCTCCAGGAATACAACATTAAATAGCAAATAAAAAAATACCATGACTATTAATGGGTGCAAAAATATAGTTAGACAGTTAGATAGAGTGAACAATATTTGATAGCACATCAAAATGATTATAGTCCACAATAAGTTATGGTATGCTTTAAAATAACTAAAAGAGTGAAATTGGAATTGGCATATTCCTAACACGAAGAAATGATAAATGCTTGAGGTGATGGGCACCCCAATACCATGATTTCATTGTTACCCGTTGTATGTCTGTATCAAAACATCACTGTACCCTATAAATATACACAACTATTATGTACCCATGATAATTACAAATAAAAAATAAAATACCATGACTAGTGGAGAGACTATGGAAGAAAATAAAAAACTTTGCCCTGATTTTGAACAAGGGACTTCGCACACTGTGCACTGAAAGTTTTCACCTACACTTTGTGTAGCCATCCCTGTGGTGCTCAATAGATATTTGTGGAATAAATGAATGAATAATATATGCAAAGCTCTTAGAAGATCTGGCATGTGGCCAGCATTCAGTAGAATTTAGCTATTATCACCTATCGCCTTATTAATGGCCACTTCTTGTTTCCGGTTTAACACTCAAGTTACATCTAACTATAGTTTTCTCCCCACTCTGTGATGTTTCTGGCACATGTGTGCCTTTGTTTATTGTCTTCTCTGCTGGGGATTCTTTTTCTCTTTTCCTCTTCTCCACTTTCACTTATGTGGCTACCACTCAACTCGGCCATTCCTTCCTCCGAGAAGTCTTCCCTGACTTCTCCTGGGTCAGATCCTCCCTCTCTGTACTCACTTAACACTCCTCACCTTCTTCCTCTGTTGGGTTTAGTTCTTTCAAGATGGGTCTGTGGCAGAGCTTCATCCGCAGGCCCAGAACTTCCTCTGATGGGCTTTGGAATGTGGCTGTGTCAGTTTAGGTGCCTATTTTGCTAAGGGTGAGTTCCCTCCCCAACTCTGTGGCCCCTGAGTTAAGCATTCGCTCTTTCTCTGCCTTATGCTTTATCTGGCACCAGGTGGCTTGCTCCGACTTAGTCCCTGGGTCCCAGTAGGACAGGGACGTGCCTGAACCACAGCCTGCTATTGGGATCCTGACACCCATCCCAGTTGCATAAATGAACAGTTCTGGAATGAAGCCGTTGGGCTGGCATTGGAGCCTTGTGTAATTTTCTTTTTTTGTGTCTGCTTTTAACCTCTCTGACCCTCAGTGTCTTCATCTATGAAATGGGAATAAAAGTGCTCATCTGGCAGGGTTGTTGAGAAGTATAAGTGAAGAATACCAGCCCAAATAGGATCTCAGAAAATGTTTGTCCCCCCTGCCAGGTGTAGTGTTAGCTACTGGCCTAGGCCCTTCCCGTTGGCAGGGGCCGCCTGGTTTCCATGCTGCTGTGAACAATTTTAAGCTGCTCTAGCTCTACCCCGGATGACACACTGGCCCTGCCTCACTGTCAGTCCCTATCTCCCCAGTAGGTCCTCCTGGCCTCAGAGAGGGGGAAAAAAAAATCATTGGTTTGGTTCAAGTGTGATAAACAGTGATTGACAGGCCTGAAAAAGAAGCTGTTGAATAACGAGAAAAAAGCCTCTAATTATTCCCCTTAACTTGTCTGTTATCCTGTCTGTTCAATTCATTCTTTGACAACTGTCTTTCCCCCCTGCTTTAGCTGTTTAGGAATAAATTATTTTGAAGAAATGTGTTTTCAAATAAATTTGTTAAGGCTAAAATGTTGACATTTGGAAAATTCTCTCTATTCTGAATCTGAGCTCCCCCACCCTCCGCTGTGAGGCTGGGAGCTGCTCTGGCTGGGGAAGCGCCATGATGGCAGCTAACAGGGGCCTCGGGTCCAAGAGGGGCCCCCATCTTCTGGCCCTAGATCCTTTGCAATTAGCTGTGTGACCATCTGGCAATGCCTTACCCTCTCAAAACACAGCTGCTTCACCTGTGAGATAGGCACACGGTACATACTTTTTGGAATCATGGATGTAAAAGAGCTTTGGGAATGCAAAGGAGTTTTAAAATATGGTGTTGAAAATATTGATCGTTTCAGTGAAAAAAAAAGAATGACAGACTTTGGGCTGGTCAGCCCAGTTCCTGCCATTGGAACTTGGTCTCTGACCTTGGTTCCTCAGGCGAGGTCCTCTGCCAAGGTAAGTCCTCACGTCTCTGTGATGAAGAGGACCAGTGAACTCCTCAGGGACTGCCCTGAGACTGGGGGAGGGGGAGGAAGTGAGCAATAAAAAGGCTTTTAGGAGGAGGGAGAAGGGGTGGGGAGCCTAGGATATTACTGCGGGAGCTCAGAGCCACAGGTTTGGGGGTCATTATCATGGCTATTGTTACCTTCACCACATCATTCGCTCATCTTCCTCCTCCACTGTTGCTGGGACCTGGGCCCCATATATTATCCTAATGGTCATTGTCAGTAACCTGGGCATGGTTTAATCCACAGAGTGGGTTCTCTTGGTAGTAAGTCCACTGTGGTCTGCTAGAGTCCCCAGTGGGTGAGATTAGGGGAGGAGGCTGAATCAGGAGCAAGTTCCTGCCTAATCTTTTTTATTTTTTCCCTCTCCATTGCCCAGGCTGGGATGCAGTGGCTGTAGTCCTGAGCTCAAGGGATCCTCCCGATCCTCCCACCTCACACCCCCTTCCCCCTAGCAGCTGGGACTACAGGCATGAGCCACTGCGCCAGCCCCTACCCAATCTTACAGCCAGTTTTTTGGAATTGAGCTGATAGCTAAGCAACACTCCAGAAGAGATCTGAGCATTAGACTAACAATATCAATAATGAACATTTTGAGCACTTTCTATATGTGAGGCAGATGCCAGCCAAGGGGACTTCCTGTGCCTGAAGATATAGATAAAATTGGCTGCTGTCCACACCACCAACTCTGCAGCCCGTGGAAGTCTAAACTCCTCCCCCAGGGAAATGTAGGCTCCTAGGGCCAAATCTGCCTTCAGGCTCCTCTGTCTCGCTGCCTGGCTCCCCTTCTGCACCAGACCATTCCAGACATGAAATTCAGTGCACTTCTTCTATTTCCACAGTTCAAACTCCTCCCATCAGTATTTGCATGGTTTTAATGGGGGGTGGGGAAGCGTGGTGGTCACACACGGTGCAGCTGGCGTTGCTCTCTCTTCTCTTCTGTCTCTCCTTCCCTTTTTTCCATCTCCACCCCTCACCCAATCCCCCTCTCTCTTCCTCCTCTCCTGATCCTTGCCTGCTTTGAGGCTTCCATAATTGTCCTCTATCGAGTTATGAAAAGTAATTACTAAATGCAATGTGGTCTCCTGGATTGGACCCTGGAACCAAAAAAGGACATTAGCGGGAAAGACAGATGAAATCTGAATTTAAAAATCTATACTTTAGTGAGTAGAACTGTACCATGTTCGTTTCTCACTTTTGACAAATGTGCTATGTAAGACGTTAACGTTGGAGGAAACTGGGTGAGGTGTATACAAGAATTCTCTGGACTGTCTTTGCAACTTTTCTGTAAATCTAAAATGACTCCAGAATAAAAAGTTTATTTTTGAACAAAGTTCTTTCCCTTCTCCTCTGATGATGTCTCAGCACCACCTGTCAAGGCCTCGCCTTCTACCCTAAACTCAGTCTTAAGGTAGTTTCCCAGAAACATCAGTTTTCTTCCTAATAGCATTTCTGGGGCCACCCGTTAAGGTAATACAGCTTTCTCTTTCTTGCTTCGAGTGTACATTATCTCACTTGATTTACACAACAACCCCTATGGCAGGCATTATTACTCCTAATTTCCAGGCCTGGAAATTGAGGCTCATGGTAGTTGAGTTTTGTGGCAGAGTGAGCAGCAGAGACAGAATGAAATCCAGATTTTGACTCCAAGACCCACGCTCTCAATCGCTGTTAGCAATTCCTTGCTTTCCTTTTGGGAGGGGTTGTACTCTTACATCAGCGTTTAACCTCCTGTTTCACAAGTCAAGTTATCCTGGCAACGGTTGTAAGTTAATCCATGCATCCCATATATCCATTCATTAATTCAACATTTATTGAGTACATCAGGCCTTGTGCTGCCTGTGTTCTGGGTATTAGGGTTCCAGAAATAAGTAAGACATGATTCGTGCCTTCAAGGAGCTTCAGTCTGGTAGAGGAGACAGGAAAACAAGGTCAATGCAATTAGGCAAGTCCAGCTGTGAAAAGGTGGGGAGCTACGAAAGAAGGGGTCGCCTACATCTGGGGCTCCAGGAAAGGATTTATAGTGGAAGAAAGGCTTGATTTAAATCTTTACGGATGAATAAGCATTTTCCAGGAGGATTCAGAAGAAGGGGCAGAGCACTGTGAGCTAAGGAAACAGCAGGAACAAAGGCATAGAGGTGACAAAGAACACCAAGGAGGTGTCAGCACTGTGGCTTGCTGGGAACACGGGGTGTCTGTACATGGGTCGTTGAGGGTGAAGTCAGAGAAGCACAGAGGCCAGGTCATGGGGTCCTTGGGGCCATGAGAAGGAGATTCGACTTTATCCTATGGGTCATGGTGGAGGGACAGGGATGAGTTTTAAGGAAGAGAGTGACATGGTTGGATTTGAGGATGGATGGTTGGATGGTTGGTGCTAGGAGAGGAAGGATTAAAGGGGCAAGTCTGGAGGCAGGAGATGGGTTAGGATGCTGCAGTAAACCAGGTGAGCTACGACAGTGTCCTCAACTGGGAAAGTGACAGTGGGGATGGAGACAGAATGGGTATGAGAGAAGTTAAGGATGGCAACTCCAGGCCAGGCTCAATGGCTCACGCCTGTAATCCCAGCACTTTCGGAGGCCAATGTGGGAGGATCACTTAAGGCCAGGCTTTCAAGACCAGCCTGAGCAGAGTGAGACCCTGTCTCTACAAAAAATAGAAAAATCAGTCAGGTGTGGTTGCTGCACCTGTAGTCCCAGCTACTTGAGAGGCTGAGGCAGGAGGATTGCTTGAGCCCAGGAGTTTGAGGTTGCAGTGAGCTATGATGATGCCACTGCACTCTAGCCTGGGCAACAGAGAGAGACCTTGTCTCAAAAAAACAAACAAACAACAACAACAACAACAACAACAAAACAAAGAATGGCAACTCTATCCTGGCCCCAAATTTGGAATTACACTTAACTCCTCCTCACGTTCTCTCAGTCCCTTCATCCAATCCATCAGCAAATGCTACAGGTTCTACCTTGACCATATATTTAGAATCTGATCACTTCTCACCACATCTACTATTACCACCCTAGACCAAGCCACTGTCACTTCTCACTTGGATTATTGCAATGGCCTCCTTACTTGTTTCTCTCCTCCATCCTTGCTCTCCAGAGGAGCCAGAGGGATCCTTTCCAAGATGAGCCACATCATGTCGCTCCTCTGCTTCCCATCTCCTGCAGAAGACGATCCATCTTACGGTGGCCTGCAGGGCCCTACCTGCTTGCCTCCGCAGCTACCTCTTACATCTCATTCTCTACCGCTCCCCCTCATTCACCAAAGTCAAGCCACACTGGCGTCCCTGACATTATTCCAACACACCATGCCTGTTTCCATTTCAGGAGTCTTACACTGACTTCTTCTGCCTGCAGATACCTGCGTGGCTCCGTCTCTCACTCTGCTCAGGCCTGTGCTAAAATGTCATCTTAGCAGACAGTCCTTCCTTGACTGCCCTGTGTTAAAAGGCACCCTCTTCACTCACTATCCTTTTACCTTGTTTTATTTTTCTTCGTAACACCTAGCCACCTGCCATATGAAATATTTATTTGTTGGCTTACTGCCTCTCTTGCCAGGCCCCCACTAGAATACAGACTCCATGTGAGCAAGTATTTTGTCTGTTCTGCTCCCTGCTGTGTCCCCAGCGCCTAGAGCAGCACCTGGCACTTAGTGGGCGCTCAGTAAGTATTTGTTGAAATCCTTGTTGAAAAATAGGATTGCTAATATTTGGTAATTGTTTGGATATATTGAAAATAAAGTATAGGAAGTATTTGAGGGGTTAAGGATTTCTAAAGCAGGGTTTTATAGCATAATTGATGTGGTCATTACCAAGCATTTCTTGTCCTCTGTCTCAGTCTATCTAGGACACCATTAGATGTCACCACATGTTTTGCTCCATTAAAGCCTCATTAATGCAAAAATCCCAAGACTCCTGAGGAGCAAAGTATGATACCAGATCTGACACTGGGCTAGGCAGGAGGACTGCACTCCAAGAGAACACTTAGCTTGTTTATCTACTGAGAATCAAGCATGGGGTGGGGGTGGCAATCTTCTGTGCCTGGTCAGTACTTCATTGTGCTAAGGAATGCTAGGCAGAGGCATCATTTGTGTCTGTGTCCAAGCTGTGGACACTGGTCTGAGGACTCCCTCTGCAATGGGCTTATGGGAGCGTGGGTGGCAGGGCATAAAAAGGAGCAGAGGCCATGGCCAGATGCATGTGGCTCAACACAGAGAAGCTGGATCACTTGCCAGGTCTGACCTCCTAAGAGGGGAAAGGGAAGGGGAGTATGTTAATTTCCCAGTGCTGCTATAACAAAGCACCACAAACCAGGGGGCTTAAAGCAACAGAAATTGACTCTTTCACTGTTCTGAAGGCTAGAATTCCAAAATTAAGGTGTCTGCAGGGCCAGGCGCCCTCTAAGACACTGGATGGGGTTTTTCCTTGCTTCTTCCTGGCTTGTAGAAACTGGGGCTATTTGTCATCTTTGCAGGCTCAAGGGTGGAAGCCCAACCATAGCAGCAAAGGCTGAGGCCAACACAGAGAAAGAAGCAGAGTTGAGAGGCGGAAAGGGTCCCCAATGCATTCAGATACACTATCTGAGCCTCCAGATCGATCCATAGGGTCCTGAAGCTATTGTTAATCTGCGCCCCCCCCACCACCATCCTTCTGAGTTACGGGAGCTAACACATCTCCTCTTTGGGTTGGGTTTCTGTTACTTGCAACCAAATACTCTAGTTCTTACAAATACATCAGTACAACATGTATCTTTTCAATACGTCTCCCTTTTCCTGGGGGAATTCGAATGAGTCTGTAATTCACACTCAAAAACACCTAACTGAAAGAATGAGGGAGGCATTTAATCTCCCATTTTGTAGTTGAGAAAACCGAGGCCATATAGTGTTCTCACGGTCCCACCACTAGTAAACGTTGGAACTAGCCTGTGAACCCAGGAATGGATTCAAAGAGTAGGGATCCAGGGGTTGTTTTTCTCCAGTTTGTTCCCTCACATTTCTTCAGAAGATCTGAGTAACGATTAAGGATAAACCATTCATGCCCCAGCTCCGCGACTCACTTATTATCAAGTTACTGAAACTCCCTGTGCCTCAGCTTCCTCCTCTGTAAATTGGAGGCAATAATATTACAGACCTCATAGAACCACAGTAAGAATGAAATGAGATTTTAGATATATAGATATTACGTAGAGAAATACAGATATAGATACACACAATGCATAGTACAGTTTCTGGCACATAGAAAACACTCAATAAAGATTGGTTATTATTATAATAATTATCGTCACCACCATCATCATTATCATTAAACTCCTGGGCTTAAGCCCAAAACCATCAATCTGGGCCTACACTCCCTGTCGCTAGCAGGGGGACAGCTGCACTTGCCGCCAGCTTAGTCTCCAAAGGCTCGGGATTTGGCTGTTGCTGGTAGAGCATTTTAATGTGGCTCAGTGTTTTCATTTCTGTCATTTTGTTGTACCTGCCCCCTGAGGCGGCTGAAGCAGAGAAATCTCTGAGAAAAATAAATAAATAAAATAAGTTGTGATGAATGAAGCCCCCTTGTTGTTCTTTACGTTCAAGCTGTCTTTCAAGGTATCTTTTGGTAAACAGGCCAGGACTCTGGAATCCACCAAAAACTGGGGGCACAGGTTGTGGCCCCCAGAAGTGACAGATTGGGTAAGGTGGAGGCCAGCAGGTGGATGGGGAAAATATGGGTGGCTTGGCAGACAGCTGCCGGGGCAACAATGCAGTCTGGAAGCAGTAGTTTTCAAATTCATATAACAGCATGAAGATCACCCATTAATTAGAGTCACAGATATTCAGAAGCCAGCTTAGCAAACTCTAAAGATTATTTTTAACTCCACACACCAGACAGCCGGGCTGGCTCCCCTGGCAGATCTGTCAATCTCAGCAGATCTGAGCTAGAGTCATGGAAGGTGACAGCAGGGGAAACGGTGGGCCAGGACAGCATTCCTCTTGGATGTGCAACAATTGAAGGAAAACCTTTAGACTAGGCAGACCCACCCATGGACCACACCCCCATGGCAAACGAGAACCCGCTTTCTGTTATCGGTTCTTGCCCAGGCCTTCTATCTTCTCCTGCCCTTAACTGATGAAAGAATCTTTCGAGTTCCTGACACACCAGTGTTGTCTCTTGCTTTTAGTCCTGCTCTTTGGAATTTAAAGATGACCTTCAGTATCTCTACTTTGACCTTTAGCAGTTGCAAGGACAGGCCTGCATCTTCAGTCCCTCTGCTTTGGATAATGCTCTACCTGGCTGGAACCTCACCTTGCACAAGTCTTTTCCATCTCTTTTCCCACCTTCCCACTAAGAGCACTGGACAGCTTTCCTACTCTTCTGCCTCCCTCTCCCTGAGAGATTCTGATTCAGTAGGGCTGGGGTGAAGACCAAGCATTTGAATTTCAACCTAAGTACCTGGGGTGACTTGGGGCAGGTGCTCTATGGCTCATGCATTCATACATACTGTTTGACAGGTTCCATGAACATTCTCTCCCTTATCTCCTTTACTTGTATAAGGACCCTGTTCTCTTTAATCATGGCCTCTTAGGTCATGCAGAGAAATGAATTCAACTTGCAGAGACTTGGGAAATTTATTACTCTTATGAAGCCAAGAGGCCACTCAGGAAAAAATGATGTGACATCTCAAGTTCATTGATGAAGAAACTTTAAAAAGACAATACCGATAAATTTTTGCCACTATTATCTTTTCCACTCATTCTTTATTAAATCTCCTCTGTCCCATAAAAACCCCTATCCCCTGATGAAGAGTAAGAGAAAAGGCACCCAATGGTTGCTTTCCTGGGCCTCATCTTCTTTTGGATTCCTCATAATGGACAGCACCTCTAATCGTGCCCTTAATTCCAGAGATTTTCACTATTCTTAAGTCCACCACTATGCTTTGTAGACCCTCAAGTTACTAACACTCTGTTTATGAGACAGGATAACTTAGGTTCCATTAGGGGTGGTCATAAAACACTTTAGATTAAAAAAATTAAGTTGTAGTAACATAGTCTGAAACAAAAGAGATAAGAAAAGCCACTATATAAACAACAGGTCATTTAGGGCCCTTCCATCTTGGGGAAGGAAAGGGAGATCCCTGCTTCAGACACATAAAGGATGGGAGAATGTTTGTTTTCTGCCCTTTAGCACAGTTTAGTCCATTCCTGTTTCATGATGAGACCTTCACATGGTTAAGATAGTGTAGCTTCGGGTTTCTGTGGCCTGATGACTTTTAACACTCAACTGTCTTGTTTGATCCTCACAACCTTTCAACATAGTGTCATTAGTTAATTAATTAATTCTGCAAATATTCATTAAGTTCTTACTGCACGCCAAGTGCTCTGATGGGTCTTTGATATGTACAGAGGTAAGTCCGACAGGATCTTTGTCCCCGGAAAGCCTACGGTCTAGGGGCTCTTTCCTCAGAGGGAAACCAAGCCAAGGCTGCCATTCTTTCTTCTCCACAGGACTCGGTTACGGAGACCATGATCTCTCATTCTTGACATCTTGAGATGCAAGTACTGGGCCAAGGGCTTGAAATGGCTTTTCCTGTATGGGGTCACCAGGTCCTAACCGCCTCCCTCCCTCCCCTTAACTCCTCTAATGATCTCCATCTCCTGGTGTTCACGCCCTTGCGTAATGCCCTTCCCTTAAGTGATTAATGATCTTCTTCTAGCAAATAGAATATAGTAGAAGTGATAGGATGGTACTTCTGAGATTATAAAGAGACTGCGGTTCATGCCTTGGGTGTGCTCTCTCACTCTCTGTCTTAAATCACCTGTGCTGGGGAAGGCAAGCTGCTGTGTTGTGAGCAGTCCCAGGGAAAGGCCAGTGTGGCATGTTGTAAGGAATGAAGGTCCTTAATCCAGTAGCACACAAGGAACTGAAGCCTGCCAATGACCATGAGAGCATGCTTGGAATAGGATCCTTCACTTCTGGTCAAGTCTTCAGATAAGACCACATCCCTGGCCAACAGCTTGACTGCAAACTCATGAGAGAACTTGAGCCCGAGGCACCTAGCTAAGACATATCCACATTCCTGACCTGTAGAAACTGAGAGGTAATAACTCTTTTTTATTTTAAACCACTACACTTTGGGGTCATTTGTTATATGGAAATAGATAATACAACATGTTTTTTGCCTGGGCTTTTAATTTAGTCATCTCCCACCTGGGGGCTTTTCCAAGGACCCACTCAGCCTGTGATAATTAGAACCGGGAGACTGGAGTGTGTTGTGGAAGGCACTGGAGTTGGAGGAGAACGGCTGGAGCAGCAGAATGTAATTCTGCAATGACCTCATCCCGTAGAGAATGGCTGTGGAGGAACACAGGCTGGGGAATAAAGCCTCTCTGTCGCGCAAGTCCAGCTGGCTGGGCCAGGTCTGAGTGCCAAGCTTGAGCTAAAAGTGTTAAAGACTGTGAACTTTCCCTTGGCGAGATTGAGGCTCCCAGCAGGTCACAAGGGACAGGATGAAAAGTGACAGGGCACTGGGACAGCAATACAGAGACTGGAAGCTGTTGTTAGAGTCCAAATGACCAGGCTCCGCTACTTACTACCGTGTTTCCCTGAAAATAAAGACAGGGTCTTATATTTATTTTTCTTCAAGAAGACACCCTAGGGCTTATTTTTAGGGGTTGTGTTATTTTTTTTAAGTACAGTACAACAATCTACATTTATTCAAATATAGTTAAGTTGTCTTTTTCTGGAACATCATCATAACTCTCCAAACCCCGAATTCCATCCTGAATTTCTTGCGACTCTATTTCCTTAGGAACCATTGGCCCCAATCTCTCATGTCGAGCAATGGAGCTCCCATGGGGCAGATGAGAAGGGCTACTCGTCTTCTTTACCACTCCGCGATGAAATGCAGGGGTTGTGCAGATACGCTGCGTAGCCACGCCCATCACTAGGTCTTATTTTCGGGGTAGGGCTTATATTGCGCAAATGCTTAGAAATCCTGCAAGTCTTATTTTCTGGATAGGTCTTATTTTCGGGGAAACACGGTAGTTGCATGACCTTGAACAAATTGTTTAACTTCTCTGAACCAAGCATTTGAAGTGGGTATCGTCATAATATCCACTCTGAAGGGTTATTTTGAAGATTAAATGAGATACTGTAGGTAAAGCTTTTAGCAGAATGCAGAATAGTTGATGCTGCTATTATTCCTGGGAGGGGCTCCAGTTGGAGGTTTTGCTGAGATTGTTTCTGCTGTGATCTGGGTGGGTGGAAGGGGCCAGCAGGGCCCCCCAAAGCAGGGCTGTGGAGTGCCATCTGGTAAGCCCCTATGAAAAGTAAATGCAAAATTAAAAGGCCAATGTAGGTACCAGACACTACCCCAAAGGGAACTGGAACATCAGAAGATTTGTATGAAAAAGCCCTATAGTCTACTCAACATGGGGTAAACCTTCAGATCTAGCTCAACCTTTATTTGACATAAAGAAACTCTTACAGACAGCTTATTCTGAGAAGTCAATGAACAAAAATGGGCAAAGGTTCTCATCTAGAAGTCATGACTCATCGTTCTCCAGAGAATTCATACAGGAGCAAAACCCAGGAGTGTGAATTCACACCTCATTGATGTCAGCAATTTCACACTGAGCAGAAAGTATCAGTCAAATGAGTTGGAAAACCAGACAATATTAGAAGAGAAGTGATGCTTTAGAAATGATATGAAAGTTTTTGTAGAAAAGATCACAGAAAATCTATGATTATAAAGGATAGACATGATTGATCACAGTTGGGTATAAAGATTTAAAAGGATGAAAAAAATTGAGCAATAAGAACATATATGACCACTTTCCAAGGTTTGCAAGGGTTATGTTTCTAAGTCTGCTATATTTTGAAAATTGTACATGTGTTGGCATTGCATAGATGAATCTAACATAATTCTGAAGGTGAATATTGTACACAAGGCCCAACAGAGTACATGACATGATAGGGTTGCCTGTATGTGATCAGTTCCTAAAGGTTTTGAAACATTAGTAACTAGAAGCTGGGAAAATGCTTATTTAAAATTTATAGCCAGGCACGGTGGCTCACGTCTGTAATCCTAGCACTCTGGGAGGCCGAGGCGGGAAGATCACTTGAGGTCAGGAGTTCGAGACCAGCCTGAGGAAGAGACCCCATCTCTACTAAAAATAGAAAAATTAGCCGGGCATGGTGGCGCATGCCTGTAGTCCCAGCTACTTGGGAGGCTGAGGAGGCAGAAGGATCGCTTGAGCCCAGGAGTTTGAGGTTGCTGTGAGCTATACTGACACCACTGCATTCTAGCCAGGGCAACAGGGTGAGACTCTGTCTCAAAAACAAAAATAAAAACAATAAAATAAAATAAAATTTATAGATTGGCCAGGCATGGTGGCTCATGCCTGTTATTCCAGCAGTTCGGAAGGCTGAGATGGGAGGATCTCTTGAGGCCAGAGTTGGAGACCAGCCTGGGCAACATAGTGAGCTCCCATCTCTACAAAAAACTTTTTAAAAATCGGCCGAGCATGGTGGCCCACAGCTATAGTCCTAGCTACCTGAGAGGCTGGCAAGAGCCCAGGAGTTCAAGGCTGCAGTGAGCTCTGATTACACCACTGCACTCTAGCCTAGATGACAGAGCAGGACATCGTTTCTAAAAAAGGAAATGAATAAATAAAATTTACAGATCATTTTCTGAATCTAAATTTAGGAAACTTTATTTGCTTTTGGGGAAGACTGCTGCTTTAAGAAAAAATCTGAGAATGACCCTTTAATTATCCAGACGTAAAACATGGTACTCACTCACTGTTCTTGGAGGAAATGGTGACATCATTGTTAAACTGACTATAGATATTGATAATGTAAATTATGACTCTGTAGAGCTACCGTTTATTGACCCCTTACCATGAGGTCATAAGAACCACTTGGGATGCTCATTAAACATACAGGCTCTGAGCCCCTCCCTGGAAATCTGATTCACTGGGTCTGGAGTAAAGCCCTGGAACTCACGGGTTTAACAGAAGTCCCTCATTGTTTCCTATGATGGGACAAGTTTGGGAAATGGCGATTTACATGATTTATGTCAATTGTTACAATTGTGCCCTGAAGCAGGTACCATTATTATCAGCATTTTACAGATGAGGAAACCAGCTAATAGTGTAAGATGTAGTATACCCAAGTCAGCCAGCTAACAAACAGGAGCTGCTGACACTAGCACCCACGGCTGCCTGTCCCCAAAGCCAGGTGCATAGCCATTATACCTCACTGATTGGTAGGTATGGTTGAGCAAGAGCCGCTGCTCTTAGCTGGTTGGTTATTTCCACATACACCCCTCTGGGTTAGGGGGCAGGCAGTTGCATGCAGGGTTTGGGGCACAGAGGGGAAGAATGGGAAGGCTGAAGTCTTTTTGGTGAGAGATTTTATGACCTCTGAGCTCAAGCAGCACTGCTTTGGGACCAGGAGGCAAAATGTGACACAGAGCTAAGACTCTGGGTCCTATTCAGTGGTGATATTGAGAGCACCAGGAGCTTATACTCTCAGAAGGTCACTGGTGGTCTTAGAAGGGGCACCCACAAATCTCCCTCAGATGCTGCCAGGGCTGTGACATAGGACAGGAATGGGAGAGAAGGAACATGGTGGATGTTGGGTGGCGATTGCAAGTAGATGGACTGTTTTATGAGCAGATAAGATATCCCCCTGGAGGCTGCTCCGAGTAACTGGGGGATGCTTTTTGTAAGGGAGGTCAAGATCAGATGGGAGCCCAAGTCATTGTCATGTGGGCAATAAAAGTTAATGGGACCCCATTTTATATTCTCACACCTGCCGAGACCTTGACACTTAGATTACGTAATTGGGCTTTTAATGTGTCTAGACCTCATTGTGTTCCTTAGGGGCAGGTGCTGTCATACAGGGCCTAGCCCAGTGGGAGAGACCCAATAAACATCTTTTGTGTCTAACAGAGAAATTTTGAGCTTCACGGCTCCCCTCTTTCACTAACTGTTCCTCAGTTTCCCCTTCCTTTGTATTCCATGGCCCAGCTTTATTTCTGGCAAGGGCTAAGACCCCCCAGGCCCTTATTTGCTCTTCTCACCTCATCTTAGGAAGTGAGTGGAAGAGGAGGGATGATGATTTATTGAGTGATTTGCGAGGTTCTGGCCTAAGCACTCACACACACACACACACACACACACACAACTATCATTTGATCCTCACCTCCACCCTAGGAAGAAAATGTTGCCCATACATGATAATGAGGGTTCCCTTACTCAGACCATGGAGATGAGGAAAATTAAGTTTCATCTTGAGAACCAAACTCTTTAATCCCTACACAATGGATGGGAATAGCCACTTACAGTAAAATGAAAATCTGTTCTTAAAGATGTGACTGAGGGGTACGAGACCCCTGACCCCACCTTCAATGCCATCCAAGGTGACAGGGGAGGCATCTCCTAGAGGGGCTGTCATTGAAAAGTGGGAAGCAAGCAATGGCTTTCTGTCCTTTAGGGGAAGACAGGGAGAACAGAAGGCAAGGGGTGCCTGGCATGGTGGGAAAGGACACCGGAAGGACCTGGCAGTGCCACACACTGAGGAGGGCGGAGGGACGCTAACCAGATGTGAGGCCGTTGAAGGATGCTGAGAGGTCCACAAGCCACCTTAGACAGGAGATCACTGTTGAGATCAACTAAGCAAGTGACAGGCTCTTATTGCAAGCTCAGCAAGCAAGACAGTGTCCCTGGTAGGCAAGCGTTGGGGTGGGAACAAGCTGTTGGAGCCAACGTGGTGAGCAGGTCTGCTCCCTGGCCTCCCGGGCTTCATGCTCCAGTTCCTGTGCTCTTGGACACTCTGCTGAGAAATGGATCATCGATGTACTGATAAACCAGGTCTGGAAGCTTCCCAGGCCACGGGCAGATTCTGGACTGTGGTGAACTGACCGGGGAAAATGTCCATCTGGATCTGGCTAGCCACCTGGCCTTCCTCGGGAACGCCCCTCTGAATCTCTGGTCCTTTTGCACATTAGAAAGCGTCACTCCCTCCATTCTGGCAACCAGACTAACTCAGAGATTTAAAACCCTTGGCCAAGGTCACTCAAGCAAAACTCTTTTTCTCCTGGCCCTAAAGCCCACAGGCATCTCCTCCCTGACTCTCCTTCCAGAGACTGGCCTCTGTTCCCCCCCCTTTCTCTCCACCCCTTTCTCACTGGCCCTCCTCTCCTGCCCCACAGCCTCTCGATGCCACACTCGCAGTTTCCACAGGGAAATCCCATTCTGGGTCAAGGCTGTACCCTGGGAGTCATTGAACTCTTGCTTCTGTCCCCTTCCCGCCCTACCCCACCTCTGCTGAGGCCGAGGACCCCTAGCAGTGTCACTCTGCAGTCTCAGGACTACAGATCTCTCTCTATTAATGCAGGTGTCTTAGAAGGTGGACCTTGTTATTGTAGAAAGCAATGGGTGTGGGAGGCTAAAATGGCGTCTGTCTCCCATGGCTCAGGTGAGCAAGCCTGAGTGGCCTTGGGTCAGTGCTCTCGTCTGAGAGGGGCCCTTGGAGACAGTGGTCTGGAGGCCTCTGACCTGGTTTGAGGGGTGTGAGGAGACATGCTGTTAAAGTTCCAAGAGCAATGGTGTTCTGGCCCATGCCTGTAACCCTAGCACTTTGGGAGGCTGAGGTGGGAAGATCACTTGAGGCCAAGAGTTCAAGACTAGCCTGGGCAATAGAGCAAGACCCCATCTCTAAACGAAATTTAAAACTCAGCCAGGCATGGTGGTGTGTGCCTATAGGCCCAGCTACTCGAAAGACTGAGGCAGGAAGAGCACTTGAGCCTAGGAATTTGAGGTTGCAGTGAGCTATGATGACACCCCTGCACTCTACCCCAGGCAACAGAGTGAGACGCTGTCTCTTTAAAAAAAAAAAAGTTCCAAGAGCAGGTTGAGCTTTCTTCAAATGATGCTATGGCTTTAGACTTTTCCCTTTTTACTACATTTCATCCTTACAATATCCCCTCTCCTTATATCTCAGAAAAGGCGACTAACTTGCCCAAGGTCCCACAGCTAGTAAGCGGTGGAATAGGGGCAGAACCTGGGTCTGTCTGATTCTCATTCTATTCTGGCATGGAGGTCCCTGCATAGGTGGGGTGTGGAGTGTCCTCTTGAGCTTGAAGTACAGGAGCAGTTATGGTGCTTCTAGACAGTCCAAGCCTGTTGAGAGTGGTATATGACACATGGCAGGCATGCAGCAAAAGTCTGTTGTGTGCATGAATGAATGAAGCAGTGACCACTCAGGTGCGGAGGAGACTCATGGGTACCTGTAGCCCTGCCCCCTTAGGCATCCCTTTCCTTGGTCTTAAAAAGGTCCCTTACTCTGCACCTGATGTCGTCAGCCAGGACAGAGGAGACAACTTTGGTACAGATGTCTTCTGCTGAAGGGAAGCCCATTGTGTGAACACTAGAGTTATGGGAATACTAAATTATGATGCTAGTGGCTCTTTTAAACAGATATCTATGAAGGAAGATAAAGCAAGACCCCAACAGAAAGGCTTACAAATGTGGGCAGGGCCTGGGGGAGACATTGAGAGAGCAAACAGTGAAAAGCTGTCACAAACAACAGAAAATTGTTTCTTCCAGTCATAATTATGCTTTCCAAGAAAAAGAACTAACATTTTGGTATATTTCCTTCTAGCTGTCCTTCTTTGCATATTTCTTTTTTTGTAGAGATTATAATGCATCTATATTTTTGAATCCTGTTATTTTTTATTTCACATACCATAAACATTTACCCATGTTGTCATAAGCTCTTTATAGACATCAGTTGTATTATTTACTTTTTTTTAGAGACAGGGTCTTGCAGTATTGCCTAGGCTGAGCACAAATGCCTGGGCTTAAGCGATCCTCCTGCCCCAGTGTCCTGAGTAGCTGGGACTACAGGCCACTGCACTCAGCCAACATTAGTTTTAGACTTTTAGTAGTTGAATAATACTTCATTTTATGGATGTGTTTATTAAACCATCCCTCCATTGCTAATCATTAGCTTCCATTTTCCCCCACTACAATTAAGCAGTTCTGCAAAGAAGATGTTTGTACATTAAACCTTTTCCATACTGTAGACTATTTCCTAAAGATAGGTGATCAGGAGTTGCATACTGGATCTCAGGGAGTGATGTTCTTAAGATCCTTGAGACTATTACATTCCTAAATTTAGGGAATTTTCTCATCATTCTTGAGAGTCCAGGCTCTGGGTTCAGACAGGCTGAGGACAAACCCCTGCTGTGAACTTGGGCACCTTGGCTGACATTTCTGAGTCTCAGTTCCTTAGTTGTGAATTGAGGATTAAGACTGTGCCCTCCTCACAGGGCTCTTGTGAAGAGGAACAAGTCACATGGACAAAGCTCAGTGCTCGGCATGGAGTGCACTCCCTAAGTATTAGCTACTATTAATTTGCCTATCTTTGGTTACCAATGAGAATGGACCCTTACGCTTATTATCTGTTTCTATTCCTGTGGATATGTGTGTCTGAATTAAGATATATTATTTTTAAGGTGAAAAACTAAACCATAAGGGACTCTGAAAGACACTCTTCATTAGGTAACCTAGCAGGTGTGCAGCTCTTTCTCAGGGTTCATCCAACCTTAAAGAAAGGCAAGTCCTAGTGCCCTGTAGTTTCTATACAGCGTCTCTCCTTCTGGTTGGCTTTAGAATCCATCATAGAACTGTCATCTTTCTCTTTAAATGTTTCCTTTAAGACTGACTACATCCTTAAGTATGATTTTTATTACGTTGAGAGATCCCGAGGGAACTTATCACCAATTGTGGAATAAATTCAGAGGAAAAACTAGATTTGATTTCCAGAAATCTGTAATACCGCTGAGCTCTCTAGGAGCACATTTCTCAGTAAAGCGAGAGCTCCCAGGGCAAGAACAGAGTCAGCTGGGGCCAGCTTTGGCCCTTTAGGAGCAGAGAACAGCCCAAGCAGCCGCTGCAACCTCCCCTCCCGCTGATAACGTCTATAAATCCATTTCCTGTCTTGTAATTATGTCTCATGTGGTAATTAGCCCCTTTATATCAATGAAGTCAAATTTCCCTGTGTAATGGAGTGAAGCCCAAGTGCATGTGGAGAATGGAAGCGCAGCTTTGGCCTAGGGGGTCCTCCTCCTCCGAGATCTCCTTGGCGGCAGAGAGGGTAGCCCTCCCTTGAGGAGGCCTCCGTGTGCCACGCTTGTGCTGGGGGCTTTGCATGCGCCGTTCCACTTACTCCTCACACTGATCCTCCCCAGCACCTCGCCTTTGCTTGCATTGTCCAAGGCCAGCTTCTGCACCCTCGTTGGGGGGCAAGTCAAAACCATCCATGGGCGGTGCCTAGATGAACACGTGACATTGCGTGCCAAAGGCTCTGCGGGGTGCAAGGAAGGAGGAGCTGCAGGAACTAGCCAAGGCTAGCGCTTCGGAGGCCTCATCCCTTCCTGGATTTCACCAGGGCCACTGACCCTGCACAGCCCCGAGTGTGCGTGGGTGCGTGTGGAGCCAGCCGCAGGGTGGGGCAGACCCCTCCCCCCCCTTGCAGGCACTTCAGGATGTCAGCAGCCCAGAAGCCAGTTGTGGGGGAGACGTTTGGAGTGTCACTGCAGCCCTTGGGAGGACAAGGCAGGGAAGCATGAGCAGAGACAAGGCTGGGGCGGGTGTCAGAATGGGTGGGGGCAGGCTCATGGCCTTGAGGAGGGAACTTGGTCACAGTGAACAAAAGAGCACATGTCCCTTTATCTTACCCTCCTCCCTCTTCTTCCTCTCCTCTTTCTCTTTCATTCCTCTTAGGCATCTCCTGCCCTTGATTAGGCTGCATCTGGGGGAGGGGGGATTCATAATCTTTTAGCTTGACAGAGAATGGGAGGGGTGCGTCAATTGTCCGGAAGGCTGCGAAAAGGGTAGGAAGGATACTGGATTAGACTTGGATCCTTGAGCAAGCTACTTAGATACTGCTAAGTCCCTTAGATTCCCGATCTCTAAAATGGGGATAAGAATGGCTGTCTCGCACACCTCAGTGGACCAAACAGGAGGTGGAATATGCCGCATGTTGACTCGAGAAGGTTTCTATGTGCTTGTCTTTCAGTGATATGTCTGGAGAAATATATATAAATGCATGTTTATATGTAAGTATATGCACATTCCCAACTCCACACACACAATCAACTGAATGTATGTCTTTTTGACTTTTAGGAATTGAAAACCACCACATATAATAATAAGTAGTTACTACTTACTTTTACTTACTACTTATTTACTTTAGAATACTACATACTCTATGCTAGAGCCTGTCTAGACTCTGTATATATAGTCTCTTATTTAATCCCCCAAGCCCTATAAGGTAGGTATTAATTAGTTCCATTTTACAGAAAAGAAAACTGAGACTCCAGGTTAAGGCGATCCATGACTCAAGGTCATGGATCTAGTAAGTGTTAGAGCAGGAACTTGAAACAGACCTGACTTTCTGAGTGTTTAGTCTTAATCGTTACGTTGTTTCTAAGAATCCGGGCACTTCTTTACATTCATAGGCAGACAGTTTTGGACTCAGGTCCAAATATCATTTTCCCCTGATCTGACTTCCGCCTTCCAGTCCCCCTGTGGCTCTGGTACAAAGTGATCATCTACTTGAAGTGGGAAAGGCTTTAGGAGTGTGCTCTGTGTACAACCCCAGGATGTTTTCCCAGCCCCTCCCCCACCCAGGGGTGGGAGCACCTTAGCCAGGCTTCAGGCTCAGGACGGGGGTGCCAGGGACTCTTCCTGGGGGGTTACCCTTCCAGACCGGAAGGTGCTCCAGGTGGCTGCCTGTGGATGGGACCCTGCTGCCTCTCTCTCTCCATACCGCCTGTGACAGCTCTGGGCCTCTGATGCCTTCTCCTTGATCTGCCTCTTCCTTCCTGAACCGGTGCCCTCTGTTTCTCATTATGCAGAATTCTAGCAATCCTAGTAGGGTTCACTACAATTCCAGCCCCTGTGCCAGCAGAGAGACTCATCTCCAATTTTGCCAGTTCAAGAGAGTGTTGACGATAGCTGTAGGGCAGGAGTGAGAGCGTGGGCTCTAGGGCCATGGGTTCAAATCTTTACCCTGTGTCAGATACTTCATTAAGTGCTTTGCACATATAATTCTCATTTATATCTCATAACAACCCTATGAAGTAGATGTCATTATTATCCCCACTTTACAGATGAGGAAACTGAGGCTCATGGAAGTTAGGGTCACACAGCAAGTAAGTGAGAGAGCCAGGATTCGACTAGGACTGCCTGATGTCAAAGCTTATGCATGCTCTTAATCCCTCATTGCACTTCAGGTCCCTCAAAGACCTCCTTGTAAAGAAAGTTCCATGTGTCTTCCTTGTCTCTTTCTGGGGCTTCCTAGGAAAAACCCCTCAAGTTTGAGGGTGGCTGCAGTTGGCTCATGTCATGTGATGAGAGGCCGGGACAGTGTGGTGCTGGGTGATCCTGTGGCGAGCTGGCCCCTGGGTTGCCAGGGTCCTCTCCAACACTAATGCTGGGGACATTGTTTCCAAATTGACTTGCGAGGGGTCCCCTTCCTCTAGGGGTGTCTGGCAGAGTCATGATGAGGTTTGAAGGGTCTTAAGGAGTGTGAACAGACAGGGTAAAAATAAACTTACATATTAATCCATTATCCTAATGATTGTCCTAAAGATAAGCTTGATCAGATATGAGCACTGCTAAGATTGATTTGCCTAAAATAAGAATCTCATTTGCATTTTTCTGATTTTCCCCTACTTCATTTAGCCACATTAAGAGACAGCTGCAGCTCTCACCAAGGACAAACATTGAAATATATGGATATTGCCTACGTGTATTCATGGTGTATAGGACCCTCCCCGCCCACCTGTGTGTGCTGTAATCTCTCTGTCAAAGGAGAGGAGGGCAGTTTAGGGAACTTCATGTTGATGGCTCTGGCTTGCTAGTGGAGGGTCAGCTTTTCCAACTTCTGTTTGATCACAGTTTTAAACTGTATATTGGTGGAGCCAAAGAATATGCCTGGGTAAGTGTATTGAGAAGATCCTAATAGTTCAGGTCTGAATTAGAAGATATAACTTCATATATCTATTTTTATTAACTATTCATGTTAATCCTGAGAGATAGCTAGGGCAGGCATTTTTATTCCCATTTTACAGATGAAGAAACTGAGGCTCAGTGAGGTTAAGGTATATGGTTTAGGTTAAATGCCATATCAGTAGTGTCCAAGATCCCATGACCCCCAGGTCTGGGTCTCAAACCTCCTGACTTCCAGGCCAGTGTTCTTTGCTATTGGACTCAGACGCCAGAACAGCTCTGGGGAGAGCCACCTCTCTCAGAGGAGAAGACTTGGTCATGGTCATACAAGGACATACTTGGACATGGTCATGGTCAAGGCCATACCTTTCATGCATTTGACCTCCAAAGGCCCTTCATGAGGGAGACCAGGCCGTATGTGTGAGCTGATGAGGAGCATTGCTGTGTGCTCCTTGGCGGAGCAGACCATGGACAATAAAGACACCTGAGGCCATAGCTCCTAAGCTTCAGAGAGATCCCACTTCTTCTGTTCCCATCTTCAACCTGAGGGCTGTTCTCCTCTATGGCCAGCCCCTCTTCAACCTGATTTGGTGACTAACTTTTGAAAGAACATGGAAAGAACATGGGCTGTGGAATCAAAGAATCGTGGGTTGAGTCCTGGCTTTGCCATTAATGTCAGCTGGTGTCACAAGGGTAAATTCTCTCTCATGACATTATTTAATTTAATATATTAAATATGTTTTTAATTAAATACAATAGTATTTAATTTAATACATTATAATATCTAATACATTATTTCACTTAATCCTACAATACTCCCTCAAGAGAGAGATTAATACTAATGTCATTGTCCCCATTCTATGGATAAGAAAACAGATTCGTAGAGGTAGAGGGGAAATAACTTATATAACTTCCCCAAGCCAGCCAGACTTGCTCCCTATGATTCCAAATCTTATTTTTTTTCTAAATTTAGCTTTTTTAAAAGAAAAAATAGGTAATACATTCATTCCCTTGGCTTCTAATTCAAAAGATACAAAAAAAAGAAAACAGTAAAGAATCTCCTTCCCACCCTTGTCCTCCAGCCACGAGTCCCCCTTCCTGGAGGCAACCAATTTTGCCAGCTGCACGTGTTTTCTTTCAGAGATTTGTTACACATATATAAGCAAATAGGCAAATATATCATTTCTACTCTTTTTGTGTGTGAATGTATAAATCCTTTCTTTTATTGAAGAAGTGGTGTTAAAGTTTTACATATAAGACAAGAGTATGGTATTGATTTTGGTAATATTAATACCAAGGCAGTATCTTTAGTTAAACATGCTATATTCTCTCAATTTTCCCAGCTTTGCTCTTGCTTTTTCCTTAATACAAAATGACAGACTCCTCACAGTCCTCACCTGGCAAGCTCCAGGACACCATTCAGGGTGTGGCGCAGATGTCGTCTCCTCTTGAGAAATGTTTGCAAGCCTCTCCCCTCCCTTAAAGGTTATTCATTTCCTTCTACATTTCCCACGCTATGCTATAATTATTTTTAAACTAACTGTATCCAGTTAGCTATCAAATAGCCTGATAGCTCTCAGGAGCACTTTCCTTCATTCAATAAATATGAATATACATATGCTTGTTTTTGGTGAGGGTCTGCTCTTTTTAGTTTAAGTGGCAGCATATTAAACACGCCACTCTGCACATTTCTAAAGGCTTCCTAAAAGCCTTTTATTATGGGAAACTTTCACACATATATAAAAGAGAAGAAAACGGTGTGAACCTACATATAGCCATCAGCCCATTTTGACAATTATCTACACACGGCCACTCTTATTATAGCTACACTTCCCACTCCTAGCCCCTTTCCCCTGATTATTTTAGAGCACATCTCTGACATCATATAATTTCATCTTTAAATTCTTCTGCATATACCTCTAAAAGAAAATGAGTTACATCCACACATGTAAAAAAAATAAGTCTTTAATATCATAAACTATCTAGTCAGCATTCAAATTTCCCTGGTATTCCTTCTCTCTCTCTATCCCCCAAAATGCTTTGTTTAAATCAAAATTCAAGCACGGGCCACACATTGCATCTGGTTGACATCCTTGCTTTTTATCACCTAACAATATTCTTGGAGATCATCTCCTACCAGAACAGAAAGATCTACTTTATTCTTTTTCCTGTTGCAGAACATTCTTTGTATGGATGTATTAACACTGTAATTCATTTAACTAGCCTGTTGGTGGACATTTAGGTCATTCCCAACCTTTTGCTTTTGCAAACAATGCCGCGTTAACATTGTACCTACGTCATCTTGCACATGTGGGAGTGTATCTGCTAGATAAGTTCTTGGAAGTGGAATTTCTGGATGAAAGGTTTGTTATTTAAAAGATTATTGCTTGATTGTCCTTAGAGGTTTTATCCAAGCAACTGACAGTTCCACCAGCCATGTAGGTTAGAACCTCTTTCCCCATGCCCTCCTCAGAAGCACCATCCTTTCTCAGACCTCTGTCCATGTAATTCCCTTTCTCTAGAATGTTCTGTCTCACCTTGGCAATCTAGTGAA
>VBSM01003215.1:33518776-33532449 GCA_008086735.1 Cheirogaleus medius | reverse complement strand
TATATCAGAGGCTAAAGTGGCACCTTATCCTGTTATCAAAAGCATCTCAGGCATTTGCCCCACAATAGATGGGGCAATTACTTCCTGTGCTAGAGATGCTACAGTTTCCCCCAAATAGGATCTTTCAATATCTGTTCTCTTGTCTCCCCCCACCCCCTTACCCCAACCCGCATATCTGCAACTCCCCAACAAGAATTTCTTTATCTCAAAAGCCAATGCATTAAATTCTCTTCCCCAAGGAATGATTTGTTTTTTCATTCTTGAACTGTGAGATTGCAACTAATGGGTTTTCCCTTTTCTCTTTGGTAGCTAGGAAACTCAGAGACACATTCGCAAACTAATTCCATGGTCTCTATGAAAGCATTTTGTTTTTCTACCTATCTTGTTATTCTATTCTAATTTACATATTCCTTTGGTCTTGATTTTATTTTTCTGTTTATATCGTGCTATATTATTGAATGTATATGCTGTATGTTATATCAAATCTGTGCAGCTAGAGTATAAATAAGTAAATGCAGAAATAATTCATATATAGATTCATCTGTTCAACTTTTAAAATAAGCACCTGTTGGGTGCTTAATACTGCAGTACTTGAGTAGCTGATAAAATAAAATGTATTTAAACATTTATCACCTATTATATACCAGGTATTATGCCTAGGTCCTTTTATGTCATCTATTTTAATTTATGTCCAATAACAATCTTATGACATAAATAATTAAATGAGCTGCAATACATAAGGCATTTAGCCCAGTGCCTGGTACACAGAAAGTAGTGAATAAGTGGTAGCTATTCTTCTTAGGGATCATTACCCTCATTTTAAAAAGGGGAAACTGTGGTTCTGAAAGGTTAAGTTACATTGCTGTGGGAGTTTAATGAAAAAATGAATCTAGGCCAGGCACAGTGGCTCACGCCTGTAATCCTAGCGCTCTGGGAGGCCGAGGCGGGAGGATCGCTCAAGGTCAGGAGTCCGAAACCAACCTGAGCAAGAGTGAGACCCCATCTCTACTAAAAATTCAAAGAAATTAATTGGCCAACTAAAAATATATAGAAAAAATTAGCCGGGCATGGTAGCGCATGCCTGTAGTCCCAGCTACTCGGGAGGCTGAGGCAGAAGGATTGCTTGAGCCCAAGAGTTGGAGGTTACTGTGAGCTAGGCTGACGCCACGGCACTCTAGCCCAGGCAACAGAGTAAGACTCTGTCTCAAAAAAAAAAAAAAAAAAAAGAAAAAAAAATGAATCTAGAGCCTGGTAGACAGTAGGTGTAGCGGCATTTGTTGTTTTTTGGCTATCTGAATTCATTGCCCCTTATTTCAGGAACTGTTCCTTTATTTCTCTTTGGGAAACCACTCCCTACCGCTTTTGTGGTTCGTGCTCTCTGGGCCAGGCTTCGTTCCATGTGACAGGGACTGAGCAAGTGACTCTGTTCACCTAGCCACAGTAATTGGTTCAGGGGTGCCACTCACGAAAGCTAGGATTTGCGTGGGTGTTCTTGGGAAGAGACTTGCTTTCCTTTTTGCTGGGTGGGAGCTCGACCGTATACACTGTATTTGTACACACACAACTGGAGGTCAGGCCGCCACCTTCCCAGCCTAAGTAGAAAGCCCATTTGACAATGGAGCCAACACAGAGAAAGTGGAGTCTAGAGATGGAGAAAGCAAAAATAGGTCCTGACACCATCACTCGGTCCCCTGGGTCAAGCCACAGTGGAAGCCTGTAAGGTCTGTTCCAGTGTCATTTGGTCGCTGAGTCAATAAACTCCCTTTTTTTGCTTAACCCTGTTTGAGTTGGGTTTCAGTCGTTAACAACTAGAAAGATCCTAACGTGTACAAGGCATTCAATAAACTTTTGTGTCTTTCTGTTTCCATTTAATGGACTTGCCCAATGTCATAGCTAGTAAGTGGCAGCATCAATATTTGAACCAGTTCTGGCTCCCGAGCCCATGCCTGTCATGTTCCCTGCCTATAGGAACGTGCACTCTAGTTGGGGTGCCAGATGGAGACAAATGAAACAGCTAGATGATGAGTCAAGGCGGTAACGGCGGGGCCACTGAGTAAAAGCTACAGGCACAGCGCTTCTGGAGCCCCGCCAGCCTGCACTCTCAGCCCCAGAACCTGTGGAAGGTCTGGGAGAAGCACAAATGCTGATTCACAGACATGCCAGCTGGCTCTGTGACTTTCTGTGCAAGGAGCTGATGATGCCTCTGCTCATTTAAAGGAGAAAGCTTGCACAGAGCAGAGGCTGAATGAAACAGACACATCCACAGCACCTGACCCTGACTCACCACGTGACCTCTCTGGCTATGTCATGTCCCCTCCTGGGATGAGCTTTCTCATTTGCACAGTGAGGGTGAAGCTTGGCACATGAGACACAAATGAGATGTCATAAATTGTTAGACCGGAAGGTTGCTGCTGGACAGCCCCACCTGAGCAACTGCAGGACTGGGTCTCTCCTGTGTGGCATATCTGGGAGTCATCCAGGGTGTTTGGGAATCAGTCCAGTCTGACACCATCTCCACCGCTCTGGAAAGACTCTCCGCTCCCCTGGCTCAAGGCCTTGTGGTGATTGCACTGTCACCACTGCCCAGAGCGCCCTTCTGTCTGTGGCACCGCCTGCATCTGGACTGCCCCTTAGTGTGATGCATCACTGCCCTGGACCTCTGATGAGAAAGGGAAGTCCCTTCCCCAGTTCTGACCTGGTGGAGAGACTCGACTGGGAGTTGCCTGCTTTTTGTATCATGGTAAACTTGTAAGAAAAGAGAGCTGGATTGCAAGCTATTGGGAGGCCTGGTGTGGCCCTGGTTCAGCAAGTATTGCCACTTTCGGGACAATACAACTCCCTGCCTAGGGAAGTACACGGAGCTACTCATAGGAGGATGAAAGAGCCAATGTCCCCACTCAAGGCCGATTACAACAAGGGTGAAAGATGCTACTGTTACAGGCAGCACATTCAAAAGAAATCAGCCTGGTAGGACAGAATTCTGCAATGGAGTTGCTCGCCCAGCTATGCTCACTCTGGCCAACAGATTCATCACCCTAATAATCAGCTAATGTTAATAACCATCCCATGCAAGATATAAAGATTAATGGTGATGGTTAATGTTAAAAAATAGGCTCTCCAGGAAAAAATGTGTTTATCGTAAATTTTATATAATTTATGTTTATTATAAATTTTTATACATTTTATAGATAGAAAAGATATTGTTATCAACTGACTGTATAGCCCCCCAATTCTTATGTTGAAGCCCTAACCCCCAATGTGGCTGTATTCAAAGATGGGAACTTTTAAGGAAGTAATTAAGGTTAAATGAAGTCATAAGGGTGAGGCCCTAATCCAAAAGGATTAGTGTCCTTATAAGCAGAGACACTAGAGAGCTTGGAGTCTCTGCATGAGCACACACATCAAGGAAAGGCTAAGTGAGGACACAGAGAGAAAGTAGCCCATCTACAATCCAGGAAGAGAGCCTCCCTAGAAACCAAATTGGCTAGAACCTTGATCTTGAACTTCTAAACTCCAGAACTGTGAGAAAACAAATTTCTGTTGTTTGAGCCACTCAATCAATGGTTGTTGGCCAGGCAGGGTGTCTCACACCTGTAATCCCAGCACTTTGGGAGGCTTTGAGGCCAGGAGTTGAAGAACAGCCTGGGGAACATAGCAAGGCCCAGTCTCTATAAAAAATTTTAAAATTAATGGGACATGGTGGTGTGTACCTGTAGCCCCAGCTACTAGATAGGTTGAGGCAGGAGGATCACATGAGCCCAGGAATTTGAGCTTACGGTGAGCAGTGATC
Source organism: Cheirogaleus medius (assembly GCA_008086735.1). Classification (NCBI taxonomy): domain Eukaryota; kingdom Metazoa; phylum Chordata; class Mammalia; order Primates; family Cheirogaleidae; genus Cheirogaleus; species Cheirogaleus medius. The sequence continues at coordinate 33,528,659 of VBSM01003215.1, read as the reverse complement.
ATGCCACTGCACTCCAGCTGAGGTGACAGAGTGAGACCCTGTCTGTAAGAAAAAAAAAAAGAAATCCATGGTTACTTTGTTATGGCAGTCCAAGCTGACTAATGCATATGTGTAGTAATTTACAAACAGAAATAAAATATACAATGCTTTATTGTAAATTCCACACAGCCAATTGATTCTCACAATGCTTCTGCTCTTGTTTCTATAGACAAACTATGATTTCAATTCATCCATAATTCAACAAAATCAGACTATGAATAAATGCTATCCAATTTGGCCAAGAAGGCACTCACGTCGTCAAGAAATGAGGATAATTCCAACATGGCTGTCAGTTGATATGTTCATTTATACTAAGGAGTAAAATAAAAGACAAACAACAAACATGTATACCAGAACTTCATTTGTTCATCAGTGACATAGTGACTTCTTTGCTGAATCAGGTAGTAGGTTTTGAATGCTGGAAGAACATTTTCTCAGTTTTTTGTGCTAGTCACAATATAATAGTCACAGACACAACATGCCTTTAAGTTTAATCTGTATAATTAGCATTTTCTCCATCATTTTCTTAAATCTATACGATCAACAATTTCCATGGTATACATGCTACCATGGCTGATTTGAACCCACCAATGTTAAGCCACTAGATGTGGAGCTGGGAAGAGAGAGACACAGTAGCACAATCTAGACTATTAATAGATACAATATTACACAGTATTTTCACCATATAGATACAATAGATGTAAATAACCTCAAGAGCATAGATAGTAATAAAATATAGTTACATAACCAGGAAGTGATGAGTGTTGAGCATTTCTTATCTTTATTTTTAATGTAATTTATTTCATTATAGGTATACAAGGGCTGTCCAGAAAGTATCCAGCCATGTAACTGTTCTCATTATATTAACAATGGCTGGATACTTTCCGGACGGCCTCAGTATATAATTTTATTTATTTATTTGTTTATTTTTGAGACAGGATATTGCTCCGTCACCCAGGCTACAGTGCAGTGGCATTAGCATAGCTCACTGCAACCTCAAACTGCTGGGCTTGAGCGATTCTCCTGCTTCAGCCTCCCAAGCTGTAGCTGGGACTACAGGAGCACCGTGCCCAGCTAATTTTTCTATTTTTTTGTAGAGATGGGGACTCGCTTTATTGCTCAAGCTGGTCTTGAATTCCTGGCCTCAAGGAATCCTCTCCCCTCGGCCTTCCAAAGTGCTGGGATTACAGGCATGAGCCACTGCACCTGGCCTATAATTTAACTTTTAATAATGGCTATTTTTAATAACCAGCTTGCAAAATTTCTGAAAATTTAACAATTGGCTCTTGGGAGCTGGTGCAAGCTGGTTCCAGCACTCCACTGTCAAGTATAGCTGTGACTGGCTCAAACCAAACTTGGTAAAGAGAAGTAGATCAATTGCTCAACATACTTCTTAAAGTGTGGGCCCTGGACCAGCAGCCCCAGCATAATCCCAAATTTTTGTGGAAAGGCAAATTTTAGGGCCCATTGCCCACTTACTGAATCAGAACTCCTGGGGATAGGGCCCAGCAATCTGTTTCTGATGTCTCTGGTGCACGTTCAAGCTGTTTCTGATGCATCTTCAAGTTTCATATTACTTTCTGAAGACTATAGTTTGAACAGTACTGCTCTTTGGTTTATCCCACCATTGCTCTTGCCCCATGCTGTGGGGGAGAGAGTATCAGCTTTAATATTCGGAACTCTTGTCACTCCTTCCAGGTGTGCTCTACGTACAGTGGTTAGGACAAGGGCTCATCAATCAGTTCTTATGCAAGTCTTCACCTCCATCCAATAGGCTTATAAAGTGGTGCTGTGGTACAGGGGCTCTTAAAAGCGTCTCTGACCCCAGGGCTCAGTGCTTATAGGATCTTTGTGGGATCAATATTCTCCTGCACTGTGAGCATAGCAGGGGTGGCTTAAATTGCTTTTCATCAGGAGAGGGGCTCCTACTTGGACTGGGAGTTCAATATAGATGCCCCATGTGTTCTGTTCTGTGACGCTGACTTTGACGTGAAGTTAAACATCCTTCCTTGTAAATTAGCTGAAGTCATAGCAATCCTGGATCAAACGGCCTTGAACAATAAGTCATTTTATTATTTTCCATAAGCAAAGTTAATGGGCTTTGGGGTTCGTTGGTTTAGAGGCTCAGCAATGGCATCAAGGACCCAGGTTCTTTTCGTCTTTCTGCTGTGCCAACCTCCATAGGGATCCATCCTCCTGTTGCTTGCAAGATGGCTGCAGTGGTTCCAGCCATCACAGCCAGAGGGTACAAAGTCCAGAGCAGGGGTTCTTCCCTAGGCTCCATGGGCAAACTCAGAGAGCCATGAATCTGAATGGGAAAAAGAATTACATCATTAACCTTGAACTGAAATTTGGCAGTTCCTTCAGTTATGAATGCAGGCAACAACTACAGTGGTAGTAGTGTACTGTGGCTTTGCCTCCAAAAGAAATCACGTGTTTTCATATAACAATTGTGAATATATTGTAAAATATCATTTATACCCAATCCCACTTTGAAATTGTAGTAATTATTAGACCCACCATTAGATCTTGATGTTGAATACGTTAATAAAGTATCACATATATTATTATATCATAATTATGTTGTTTTAATATTTTAATAAATGTGTTATGTTATAATTATTTGCATGTAATTTATTTTATGTATTTTAAAATATTAGACCCTCCTGGTGTGGTAGCAGCACCTGTAGTTCCAGGTATTTGGGAAGCTGAGGGGAGGATGGCTTGAGCCCAGGAGCTGGGCGACAGCCTGGGTAACATAGCAAGACCCTGTCTCAACTATTAAAAAAATATATATATATATATATCTATATATATACATATATATATCGAGCGAGAGAGAGAATTCTATTAATAAGAAGGGGTCCATAGAATTCACCTGAGTCCCAGTGGGATTAAAAAAAAAAAAAGGTTAAGAATCCCTGATGTGGAGGAAGAAGAGAGGCCATTTCCTCTGGTGGCTCTTTCAAGAGAGAAGAAATATTGTATCTCATTGGCCAGAATTGGGTCACATGACATTCTTGAGCCAATCATCGTAAAGGGAAATGGAATTGTGAAGGGAAATGAAATATCTCCCCCCATGGGGGGCAGGTCTGGTCAGCTTTCCTTGAGGCAGGGGGTGACTTGGGGCAGGGTGAGTAGCAGAGGAAACTGGGGTTCTTTTAGGAAAGAGGACAGGGCTACTGGGGAGGTCGTCCCTCAGGTGCTCTGGGTCAGGAGCTGCTCAGGGTCTGCTTCACACTCTGCTACGTACCAGCAGGATAAGACCAAGACAGAAGGAACAGCACGTTTACTTTTATTTGAGTGCTTGGGGACTGTAGGGAGGCAGGAGGGGCTTTGTAACCCTCCAGAAAGTTTCCCAGAGGAAATTGTGCATTGGTTGATTCTTGGAGAATGAATAGGACTTAGCTAGGAGAAAGGAGATGGAAAATTGTTCCCGAATGTGGAACAATTCAGGCCACAGGCATAAAAGAGCATGGTGTGTGCTGGAAACTACCCCTTGTCTAATATTTGGTAAGAGAGAGGGAATGGTAAGAAAAGAAAAGGAGCTGGGGAGGTGGCCTGGGGTGCCAACATTTAGGACCTTGGCTACCAAGGTTGAGGTTAGAATTTTATCCTGGTGAACACAGGTAGTGTCTGGGGGGTTTTAAGTAGAGCAGTGACATGATCCTGTTTGTTTTTCAGAAAGATCATCCTGGCTGTAGTGTGGAGAACACAAAGAAGAGAGCTAGACCGGAAGCAGGGAGACCACTTAGGAGCTTGTTGTTAAACCAGGGAAGAGAAGGTGCTGGTCTGAACAAGGTGGGGGCGGTGGGGCTGGAGAAGAGAGGGTGGCCTTGACAGAGCTCAGGAAGCCTGTTGGATATACCATGGGGGAGGTGGTGAGGGAAATGGATAAGTCCCAGATAACCCCTATGTGTGTGACTTAAGCCAGGGGCAGATGGCGGAACCATTCACTGAACAGGAAATAGGAGGCGATGGGAGCAAGGAAAGGTCAGAGCAGGTGATGAGATCATAGGTTCCGAATTGGCCGGATTGCGATATCATTTTGGCTCCTTTCTCACTTGGCATTCCCATTTCTCGTATTTTCCCTGAAAGCTCGGAGCCGCCACAACTTTTCCACGAGAACCACGAGGCTGGGTCTGAGAACTCCAGGATCCTTGCGGAAGCAGGAAGACGTGGTGGAGAAGGGATGGCACCACTGATACAATTTGTGCTCCACTGTTCCAAAGACTCACACTAAAACAATTAAACCTCTAATTCTGTCTCCTAGTGTACCAGAAAACGGAAGCTTTGCAGGAAAACCAAGCTGTATTATATTAATAATTACAGGCTTTTAAATAAGTCTCACAGGTGATATTTAGCACCAAACAATAAGGTGTTGAAGACCTTATTGTTTTTTTGTCCTGCTCATGAAGTGAAACCAGACTCAGCAGAATTCAGGGACTTTTAAATATATTTGGAGAGTGACTCTGAGCCAAGGTGCCTGCCACTTTACAGAGGAAATTATCAAGGCAATAAGAGGTTGGAACTTCAGCCTGGGGAGATGGTTAATTGCTTTGCCCTCTAGTTATTGTTTTGGTTTTACACTGTAGAGTGTAGCATTCCAAGAGAAGGGCTATAAATTTCATGGTGGGGTGGCGGGGTGGGGGTGGGGGTAGGGATGGGAAAGATAAGCTGTCATTGTTGCCAACCTTAATTATCAATCATAGGACATATGTATCTTTTTCAGGCAATGGTGTCTAATGGAACCCTTTCATTTTTTTTTCCTGTGTTCTCGACCCCTCCCCTAACTTATATATACATATGTGTACCCATCAACAAAGTATACACACATGTGGACCCATTCAGCAAAAGCCTAGGCTACCCATCATTTTAGATACACGTATGCACAGACTTAATCACGGACAGTTTTAATCCAGGTCCTTTAAAAAGAGAATGCCCGGCTTGAGAAAGCAAATTTCATGAGGAAGTAGAAGGTTGCATGGATATCACAGGGCACCCCCACCACCATGTCCTGGGTCCCTTGCAGCCATTACTATTTATTGGTCTCTTGCCCTGGGCTTTGTGCTGGGCAAAATGTACCAGTTGCACTGGTTCTGTCCTTAGGAGCTGACAAGCAAAGGCTGGTGGCATTCACATGACTTTGGCTGTTGAGGGCGGAGGCGGCGGTGGTTGCTGCTGCTGCCTCGGGTGTTACCTGGGTGGGTGGGGTGGCGGAGAGACAGGTGGGCTCTTTCACACGCTGTGCATTGGTGAAGGCGTTTTGTGCTTGGGAGCTGTTTGTTTCTTCGCCTTGCAAGCTGTTGGATGCCTCTGCTCAAACAGAGGCCGATTCCCCAGCACGCACCGTGTTCAAGTGCTGCCTTGGGAAGCATTCATACTTCCCCTCCAGCCAGGCTTGTCACCCCAGCTCTCTCCCCACCCAGCGTGGCTTCCCTGGCAGGAAGCGGGCAGGCTTGCTTCTTCCTGGCTGTTTGACAGGAGCCCAGGGCGGCAGGAAGTGCCTGAAGGCAAGGTGTCAAGTCAAGGGAGGTCAGCTCTGGGATGGGTTGACAGTGGCTCCAGAGTCCAGGGGTCACAGGGGCCCTGCCAGGAGCAGGAGTGTGATCCCTGCTCCACAGGCCCAAGCCACACACTGCTGGCCTTGTGGGCACCACCTAGGGAGTAGGTGGTTAGAGCTGGCAGGCTGGTGACCTGCAGACAAACCTGGCCTCATTCAGGTGAGGGTCAGACACCAGAACAGTGTTTCACAAAGTCTGTTCCAGAACACTGATTCCATGGAAAGAAACTACAAAGGATAAAAGGATTCTGGGATTAAATAAACTGGAGAAACACTGAGTGAAAAGCAAACAGATCTCTTTACTGAAAGAGACTTAAACTCCTCGAATTTAAAATTTGCTAAAGAGTGTTATAATTCTTTAGGCAGGGATCAGAGTACATCATGTTTCCCAAACCCACTGGGCAGTGGAACATTTTTTGGGGTGTAACATCTCTTAAAGGAAGGGTTCCATAGAACACACTTTGGGAAACCCTGCCCTCTGCTTTCCTTGCATGCGGAATTTATGTGAACAGGCTGGGTGCTCAGCTCCTGGTGTCAGGATATTATTGGATTTTGAATCTGGCTATTTGTGGGGCTACTCTTGGCCTTTGCCTTTGTTGTTTCCTGCAACGCTAGTCAATGCATATGTCATAGAGAATCCCCTAGGGACCCAGATCTCTTGATTTTAAACAAGACCTCAGTTCTTAAGCTACTTTGCTCAGGGATTGCACAAGTGACTTCAGATACTGAAGTAGGCGAAGTAGCTAAGAGGTGCCTGCCTGGAGCAGTGGTGGATGCTGGTGGCGAATAACCTTGGCTTTGAACAACGGAGAGGGCAGACTAGTGTGAAGATGGATTGATCTGCAGGAGGAGAAGCTAACGCTGCAGGACGGAGTGAGAGGGAGCAATGCAGTCTAGCAGTGAAGAACTGGGTCCTGAAGTTCAACAGACTTCATCCAACTTCTGGCTCGGCTGTTCCTTGGATGTGGGATCCAGGCAAGTTTCACAACCATTCCGAGGCTCAGTTTCCACATCTATAAAATGGGGTTAATAATAGTACCTACTTCCCAGGGTATTTGTGAGGAATAAATGAGACAATACATGCCGATCAGCACATGACCTCCTTCAACTCAGGGGCTCAATGAGTGGCTTTTTATGAAGTTCTGATATAGAAACAAAGATATGTCAGTTGAGAGGAGGGACCAGGGAATGAATGTGCACTGCTGGGCACAGAAGGCAGATAGACAGGGATAAGGTGTGCAGTAGGTGGATGGAGTGCTACATTCTGAATGTTTGTGTCCCCTCTCCCCAAAATGTGTATGTTGAAATCCTAACTCCCAAGGTGATTGTATTAGAAGGTGAGGCCTTTGAGAGGTGACTAGGTCATGGCGGTGGAGACTTCATGCCTGGGATTAGTACCCCTTATAAAAGAGACCCAAGAGAGACCCTGTGTCCCTCCCCCCATGTGAGGACCCGGTGAGAAGGTGCCATCTATTACTCACCCAGGAAGCAGACCCTCACCAGACACCAAATCTGCTGGCACCTTGATCTTGGACTTCCCAGCCTCCAAAACTGTGAGAAATGAATTTCTGTTGTTTATAAGCCACACAGTCTTATGGTATTTCATTAGAGCAGCCCAAACGGACTAGAACAATGGGGCTACCTTGGTGCATTCAGGATGGGCACGTTGAAGGAAGGAGGGAGGCATAATATAGAGTTTGTTTTCTACTTCTGCAGCTTGGGCCAACCTGGCTTGAACTTTGCTTTCAACAGTCAGCGTACTGACAGGAGCAAAATCGCTACCACGTGCAGTCGACTCTAACCTGTGCCATTTGGAATCTGAAATCCTTTGACATGCCAGGGTGGTTCTGTAACTGCGCCGGGGGCTGGGGGAGGGATCTCGGCCACTGCAAGCCTGGCGTCAACACAGCAGAGGGGAAGAAAAGGTCACTGGCATTTTGGGATGCCTGGAACCCAGTGAACCTAGCGATGAGGTCACCAGTTCACCCTCTGGCTGTACAGTCCCATCTCAGGAGGTGATTCATACCCTAACGGAGGGGAGGAGGAGAGATAATGTGCAGCTTCTCCTCGCTGCGTAGACTGCTGCCTCCAGGCCAGACCCAGGCCACTGGAGGAAAGGATTTGAGGGTTCAAGGAGAGGCCTGAATGTGCTGAAGCAGTTAGTGCCACGTGAAGGGAATCAGAGGAGACAGCTGGCTTGTGAGTTATTAAAGCCATACCTGGCCGGTTTCAAAGAGCATCCTCCTTGATGTTGGAAAGCTCCCAGGCCGGTCTCCACCTGGTTCTCTGAGAGGTGATCAGTGAGGTGAGGAGGGGTCTGGGAGGGCAGTGTAGTGTGGCCTCCAGAGCGGGACACTGCAAGCCCTGGAAGGGGTTCTTTCTGGATGTGAAGGATGTGGGCTCAGGCAGTGTTTAGATCCAGCCAGAACCAGTACCAATAGCCAACTTACGATGTTAGGAGCCTTTCCATGCACTAACTCTCTGAGTCCTTGCAACCCTAGGTGGTGGGTTTTTTCATGAGCCTGGTTTTGCAAATGGGGAAACCAAGCCACGGACAGGTTGAGGAACTTACTAGAGCTCCTGCTAGTATTAAAAACCAGGACTTGAACTCAGGCAGTATGTCTCCAGAGCTTGGGTGCCAAACCACTGTGCTATCGTGGGATTTAGCAAAAATGGAATTCAGTGGTAGGCTAGGTCAGAAACATGGGGAAGGAGTGTGAACTCCTTGTCTGGCTGGGTCTGAGCTCTGGGAGGCAGGGTTGTGGCAGGCAACAGCCTCAGTAATATCTGAAGTTCAATTGTCTTATGGACAGAAGCAAAGAACAACAGAGGCGGCTTGGATACATTTTGCTAAGTTGCTTGTGGTCTTTGCCAGTGTTTTGCTCCAGCTCCATGCATGAAATTTGGGTGATGGAAATGAAGTTACCTCCTGGCCCTGTGATGGTCCCTTATGCTTCAGGGACAAGAGGATTCTGATTCCCAGGAAGGAAGAAGAGAACAAAGCTTAAAATGAAAAGAACACTGGCTTTAGAGCCATTTAGGCTAGGCTTGAAATCTCACCCTAACTCCCATTAGCTCTGTGACTTTGGGAAAGTTTTTGAACCTCTCTGAACCTTTGTTTTCTCATCTGTGAAATGGGGATAATAATATATACCTCACAGCATTATTGCGAGCATTAAATGAGATGGACGGTGAATGCTCATTATACAATGCCTGGGGATGGCAGGTGTTTGATCAGTATATATTCCTCCCCTCCCCATACTTGCTTTCTTCTGCCTCTTTCCTGGGAAAATATGATTTGCTAGGGTTGAAAAAAAGAGCAAGAGAAAGGTGGTGTGGCTGCAGGGCCTGCTATCCTCCTCAAATGCCTCTGGCAAGGGAGAAGCTTATTTCTGATCCCAATCATGCTTGGAGAAGACAAGGGTGCAGAGAGAAGCCTGCTGGCCCTGCCTGGCTGCTTCCGTGTGGTGGCAGACACCTGGCATGGAGTCTGTCCTAGGAACTGACACCCGAGGATGCACACACAGGCAGGGTGGGGCAGAGATGGGCCTCAAAGGACAACTGGGAGCTACACCCTCGAGAGGGCTGAGACAGGAGGAGGTAGCCCCGAGGCCCTGACCAGAGAGGGAGGACAGGATGGTGACTTCCAGCTGGCAGGGAGGGCCAGCTTATCTGCAAGAGCCCAGCCACTCCCTCCCTTCTCTCATTCTTCCCAGGAAAAGCAAACCAGGTGAGTTGTGCCTCTGAGCCACCAGAAAAGAAAAAGGCTACAGAGAGAAGACAGGTGGTGTGCATTCATTCCTTCTTTCATTCATTCAACTAATGTTACCGAGCAGCTTCATGTGTGTCTCAGCCCACGGGCGGCTTATGCAGGTCTCACTTCGCAAACGGCACACTTTCTAGCAGTGTGACCTTGGTCAAGTCACTTAACTTCTCTGGACCTCAGTTTCTTCGGCTGTATAATGGGTTAGAAGACACCTACCTGGTACATGGCAGGCACACAACGAAGATTGTTTCTCTTTCTTTCTCATCTTCTCCTCCTTTCCAAATGTCTGCTGCAGGAGGGAGGACCTCAGGCTGCCAGCATTCATTTGCATGTGATTTCGTATAAATGTGGGGTGTCTTTTAAGCCGGGAGGGAGAAAGCAGCCAGAGGCTCACTTTTGTCTCCACTTGCTCTGTTAACCATGACTATTTCAGTATCTATTGCTGTAAAACTGTGGTCCCCAACCCCTGGGCTGTAGACCGGTACCTGTCTGTGGCCTGTTAGGAACTGGTCCAC
>VBSM01003215.1:33450126-33518676 GCA_008086735.1 Cheirogaleus medius | reverse complement strand
CTCCCCAGCACTGTGTCATCACCTGAGCTCTGCCTCCTGTCAGATCAGTCACTGTCTCCCACCGCCCCCAGATGGGACTGTCTAGTTGCAGGAAAACAAGCTCAGGGCTCCCATTGATTCTGCATTATGGTGAGTTGTATAATTATTTCAGTATATATTACAATGTAATAATAATAGAAATAAAGTGCACAATAAATGTAACATACTTGAATCATCTCAAAACCATCTCTTCACCCTCCCCCCTCTCCTCCCCCGGTCCATGGAAAAGTTGTCTTCTATGAAGCTGGTCCCTGGTGCCAAAAAGGTTGGGGATCACTGCATAAAATGAAGCATCCCCCAAAATTAATGGCTTAAAACAACATCAATCATTTTATTATTATCTCTCATAGTTCTATAGGCTAACTGGGGTTAAATAGGTGGTTCTCACTCAGGATCTCTGAGTGAGGCTATTGCAATCAGATGTTTGCTAGAGCCAGTCATTTCAAAGCCTTCTTCACTCCTGTGACTGACATTGATGCTGGCTGTCAGCTAGCACCTCTGCTGGGGCTGTCACCCAGGCACTTACAAATGGCCTCTGCACGTGGTCTGGGTTTCCTCACAGCATGACATCTGGGATCCAAGGATAAGGATTCCAAGAGAACCAGGATGTTACTTCTGCTATAGTCACAAATCTGCCTAGATTCAAGGGGAGGAAATGTAGCCCGTATCTCTTGATAGGAGAATCGTTAATGTCACATTGTAAGAACATGCGGGATGGGACATCCTGTTGTGACCATCTTGGAAGATACAATCTGCCACACTGCCCAGCCAGGAAGAACTGCCAGCAGGAAGGCTGTGGCTCGACTCCTGGGGTGCCATTGCTGGTGTACAAAGAAGACAGGGCTCTTGAGAAGAGGCTTTGGGTATAGGAGGGAGTGGGGGTTCAGTCACTGCCGAGGTACTTCTTGAAACTCTGTGATTCCAGAATTGGATTAGATTCTTCTAGAGGGCAGTGGGCAGAAAAATGGAGAAAGGGAGGAACAATAGAGCCTCGCATTATGGGAACTTGTTAGGTTTAGGAAAGAGTATTTAATCTTGCTCTGGTGATGTTCTGGTGTTCTTCCAGAAGACCCACTTAAGCTGCTTGAGGAGGGCCCCGGAGCTCAGGGGATGGGGAACTACCCTTGGGTCAGAGGTCAGTGGGCACTGACCCTGGCATCTGGTGAGGGTGGCAGCAACCTTCTCCCCACATCTGTTTCACCCCCAAAGTAGATGGCCATTTCTAAGTCATCCACTCTGGTATGCCTGGGACAAGCCCGCCTTCTGCATAAACAGAAATCATCACACCTGCCCGCTGTCCTACCCATTCCTAAAAACTAAATAAATGAGAGTGAGTTTGAAATTTATCTTAAAAAAATTCTCTAGTTGGACACAGAGTGAACTCTATGGAAATATATACGATCCCTCTCCCTGTGGAAAACAAAAGAGGGAGCTCTCCCTGTTCCGCCCCTGTGAATGAGGCAGAGATTAAACTGTTGAAATCAAATGTATAAATTATACATGGATGGGAACTGGCTCAGGGATAAGGTGTCTGATAGGGTGCTGATGGAAATGAAAATGAGGCTTGAAAGATCAATTCTGCTTTTGAATCAGCTCCAGTCCTGCCCCTGGGCCTGCCTGGCAGAAAACACCCTGACTTATCAAATTAGAAAACACCACATCCCCGAACCTTTGAAACAAGCACCTTCAAAGTAATTGCTAATGTTTTGGATGATATTTCTGTGCGTCACCAGGAATAATAAAAAGGCAATAAAAGTTTGAAGGCCCATATTTTTGCTGCCTGATGGCTGATGTAAATCAAACCCACCTCTTCAAAGGGATAGATGGAAAGTTTTATGGTGTGGCTGTTGCCTGCCAAGGGAAGAGGGATGGGCCTTAGTCTGGGAACAGGTGTCACTTCCAGCCCAGCCATTGCTGTGTGACCTTCAGCCTGTCATTTAACCACTCTGGGCTTATTCCTCTTCCATTCATCTATCCACTTATAAAGTCACCTATCCATTCAATTGGCTTCATGAGTACCTGCCATGTGCCAGGCACTGTGCTATGCACATATTTGGTGCTAAGTAAATATAATCACTGCAGAGATGAATATAGCAAGCAGTTCTAGGTCAGAGAAACAAACAGGTAAATTGTAATGCCACCTTGCTAGAGTTAAAACAACACTGATTAGCGGGTTCGAAGATGCGCAGGTTTATAAAGGAACAGAGATGGTTTTGCCTAACAAAGAGGATTACTCCCTGCTAATGATCATCTGGCCAGGGCTTCCCAGGATGACCTCGGAGAGTCTTTAAGGTGACCTCTGCTGAGAAAGTAGCAAGAGGAAATGAGCTGAGATTGCAGAGGGGCCATTTAGGTGAGGTAAGAAAGAACTTCACCGTGCATGTTGTAGGTGGACAAGTGAGAGAGTGGTGGTTGATGTGGCTCTGTGAGGTCAGGGACCTTCCCTCTGTGCCCGTGGCATTGCACAGGGCCTGGCTCATAAAAGGGACACCACGTGTTTCTCTTTAACAAATGAATAAACAAATCGTTCATTACCTGGCGTTATTTCAGGATAGAACAGATTCTGCCTTGTTTGTACAACCAAGGTACAGACTTATATAACAACCTGGCAGGGAAAAGCTGAGGCCCTTCCCTGCCTGTGATGTTATTTGGGCCCATTTGAACTGAATGGTTCACTCTCTTTCAAAAACAGTATTATGAAGGGTATAATATGCATCTAGCAAAGTGTGTAAATCTGAAGCAAACAGCTTGCTAATTTTTTACACAGGCACACACTATGCGACCACCCCAAGATCAAGATCTAGAACATTTCCTGCTCCCCGCAAGACTTCTCATGCCCTTTCCAGCTCCTCCTCGGAAACCACTATTCTGACTTCTTTGCTAACTCTTTTCGTAGACTCTACTTCCATGTTTCCATCTTATACAAAAAAAAAAAATTCAATTTCATTCCAGAAGAAAAAAATGAACAGGTAGTTTTTTGCCTTCTGACATTAGAAAACATAGAATCAGTAAATGCCAGCTCAGAAAGGGACTTAGCACATCTAGATTAAGAACACCTCCCCTCTTCAGGAAGTGGGACTCCTTTTCAACAGCGTCATTCCATGGACCCCATATGAGGAGAATTGTTGCATTTTTAGTGCTTTTGATTAAGAAAATAATGAGCAGGGACTGGTGGTGGTGGTGGTGGCGGTGGTGGCGGGGAGTGAGGAGTTACCGTATAATGGGGACAGAGCTTCAGTTTGGGATGATGAAAAACTTCTGGGGATGGATGGTGGTGATGGTTGCACAACAGTGTGAATGCCACTTTATGTCACTGAATTACAGACTTATAGATGTTTAAAATGGTAAATTTTATGTATATTTGACCATAATAAGAACAATAAAAAAGATAAGGTATCATTAAAAAAAGAATGACCAAAATTCCTATGAATTCATCGACTGCTTTAAAATAAATGTTTATTTTATTAACAACCATTGATTCTCTGTTCATGTGAAGAATAACAGTACATGTGAGTGTGAGAGCTATCTTTTCCTCACCCCCTGAAAGATTCCTAAACCTCAGCAATGCCTGGGAGACCCCTGTCTCCTCCCAGTGTCGAGACCCACAGATCCAGATGAACTGCTCATTTTGACACTTTTACCCCTCAATTGAAGACACTATGGCTCACAGAGGGGAGTGACTTATCTAGGGTCACACAACCCACTTAGAGCAGAGCTGGGATAAGACTTCTGGGCTCCAGTCCCTCTAGCAGTGGCTCTTGTTTCTGTACCCCCTTGGTACTGCACCAGCCGATGGATATGACACATGTTCTTCTGAGCCTCTCTGACACTTAACCAGATGTGACTAGAATCACCTTCCCTTGCAGGTCCCACCAAGGCGGGAAGTAGGATGTACAGCCTAGAGAGGAGGCCTCCTGGCTCCTTTGTAATTTGACCCTGAGGCTCAGTGGGGCCGTGGGGGCTGGCACAGGCTCATTGTCATCATCAAGGCTGTGTTACCTCCTGAGAACAAGGACAGATGCACCTGGAGCCACACTATTCAAAGCTGCAGGCCGGGAGTCGAGTTTCCGAACAGAGGTGCTGTCTGAGGCGAGAGTGGGTGCCTTGGCTATTTTGGCAAGAGCCAACAGTAAGGAATTCTCCTCTCGAGCAAGCTGTGCAGAGCATTTTGTGTTGTGAGCTGTCCTGCCCCCGCCTTTCCCTTCCCCCGGGCTTGGTGGATGCTGCCACTCCCCAGCCCCCTCCCAGACACTGCTAACGACATCCAATTAATTCAGCATAATTTGGTTCATTACAAGCCCTTAGGTTGGCAAGTGTTTTCTCAGAGTGCAGAGCAACCTTCCTGCACTTTCTCAAAGGGACAGGGCTCTGAGTCGGGGAAGGGAGAGAAGACGGAGTCCTGCTGCATCTGCCCAGTGGGGTACCCAGGAGCTGTTGGCTGCTGGATCCAGGCTGGGCTGTGCGCATCCCAGCAGAGCGCAGACTTCCCGGCGCCCCCACAGTCCTGGTTAAAAATATGATGGAAATGGGGACGTGGCAACACACCTCAGCAGAAACATCAGGCCACCCTTGGGGCCTGCCAATAGGCGCCAACCTCGTGGGGCTGGGGATGTCAGTTCTGCGTTGAGTGGGCCCCTGCTTGGTGACTGTGGAAAAGGAGCCCCCGCGGTGGCCACGACCCAGTGAGGCCCAGCAGACAGCTGGCAGGGTCCGCTCTTTGGACCTGGTCTTCAAGGGGTGAGGAAATACTTGGGAGAACCAGCACCAGCCCAGACAGGGTGGAGCCCTGGAAAGGGTGCTGGACCATGGTGGGCAAAGGACCAAGGAGGCCTTTCGGAATCACGCAGGCCGAGACTGGACTTGTAGCCTGTGCCTTGCCCACCATGTGACTATGGCCTCTCTGATCCTCATTGGCTGTGATCATAAAGAGCAAGGTACTAACCCCTCGTCATTTGTTGGATTGTGAGAAGGAACGAGGTGATGGAGGATGTCGATGTCATCGTCAAGGGAAGAGGCCCGGCAGCCAGGCAGCCTGGTTGCAATCCTGGCTCCATCACTGTGTGACCTCAGGCAAGTCACTTCACCTCCCTAAGTCTCAGTTTCCTCATTTGTGAAACAGGGATAATAATAGCATCTGCCTCCCAGGAGTGTTGTGAGGATTAAATGAGCACTTAGAAGGATCCTGGCACACAGTAGGGGCACAATATATGTAAGCTATTATTACTGTTATTAATGATACATATAGAGTGTCTGGCACCCTCCCTGCACCATCATGAAGGCTCTGAAATTGTTTATGCCACCTCTCTCCCTGATGACTTAAATTCCTCATTTCTAAAATGGGGGTATTAATTCCTACCTACCTTGGTAAGGCTCATCCAGGAAACCTTCCCTACACACCCTCCTTCCATCCCAGGAGGACAGGATCTTCCTCCCGTGCCCCACTGCAAGGCTGCAGACTTCCATCCGGGCCCTGAGCACACAGGTGTTGGTGTGTCATTCTCCTCTTGGAGCACAAGCTGTGAGGACTACAGCATCCCTGTGTCCCTGTCCCTCACTTAGTGCCTGGTCTGTGGGAGACACTCAGTGAGGTTCTGCGGAGTGGGCCACTGTGGGTGCCAGGGCCATGCAAGCTGGACGTGGAGGGGGACGCATGTCAGAATGCGTGGCGGTGAGCGGCCACCGTATGGAGTGGGGAACAGCAGGGCTTATGCCTGCCAGGACCTCAGGTCTCTTTTCCAGAAACGGGAGTTTCTGAAACCTGGAGACGCAGCAGAGGAAAGGACTGGGATGGAACAGCGGGGGGAATTATGCAACTCTCCTGTCCCTGCTCATCCCCCAACCCTCTGCCTGATCCTCCACCCTAGGTTAATCATCCAGTCTGCGACACTAAAACCTCCAGGGGAGCTGTTAGAAACCCAGAATGCCCAGAACTCACCCCAGACCAATTAAATCGGAAATCCCAGAGGATGGGACCCAGGCATTTGTATTTTCTTTCCAAGTCCTCAGGTGATTCCAGTGTGCAGCCAAGGTTAAAAATATCAGATCATCTAGGGAAAGACACTGCTTCAGGGCCTCGGGAACTACAGGATTGAGTGATGTGTCTCCGCAGCCCCGTTCACTCAGGTTTCCAGCATTGCTGTTTTAGAGGAGAGCTTCGAGAATGACTGATACTTACTGGCATCCACTATGCACAAAGCCTTTGGCTGGCTGCTGAGGGGAATACAGCAATAACCCATAGCAAAGGCCATAATAACATTTATTAAGTGCCTGTTGTGTGCAAACAGACATTTGCTAATTCTTACAAAAATTCACAAAATTTTTAGAAATGAAGGATATAGCAGACAATAACACCCTTCCCATATTCACCCTCATATACCCAAGGCTGCTTACTGCAAACAACTGCGATGTTTTGTTTTGTTTTGTTTTTTGTTTTCTGGTCAAGGGAGCATGCTAGGAAACTCACAGAATGAGCTAGAAACATCCTCCACCAAAGATGGATGGAGAGTTGGTAGATAAACACCCTAGTTTTTCATCTATTGACTGGGATAGCACTGAGATGTATTCTATACCAGAGATCTCAAACTTGTCTGTACAATGGATCACTTGGGGGATATTAAAAAAAATCTTGATGCCCAGGCCACCTCCCAGACCAATTAAATCTGAATCTCTGTGGATAGAACTCAAGCATCCGTATTTTTAAAAGCTCCCAGGGGATTGCAATGTTCAGCAGGTTAGGAAATGGTTGGTATTCTACATTGTCTTCCAAAGTTGCCCAGTAGGACTGAACTCCAGTTGCCCAGTGTGGTGACTTGTTTAATAACATGCCCTATTTGGGGTTGTTTCCTCATTTCCCCATTTGCCTACTGGTACTTCCTGGAATCATCTCCCAATACACTTGTTATTTGTAAATCCTGGTTTTATGGTCTGATTCTGTGCGGGTCAAAGGAAGTTGAGATCTGGAAAGGCGAAGCGCCTTGCCGAAAGCTTCACAGTCAGGACATGGCAGAACCAACCTGTGAATTCTTGCTCTCCACTTTGTACCTTGTGGTATAATGGAAGAGATGGATATTCAGAAAACTACAATGTAAGACAAAGGGAAATGAAAGATCAAATAGATGTTCAAACAAATGCCAGAGGAATATTCAAACAAACCAGCCCAGCAATTAAATGTGATTAGGAGTCAGGAAAGCCTTCATGGATTTGGAATCATTTATGCCAGGCAAATGAGAGGGATTTCCCTAAGTGGAGATGTAGGGCAGGGTCAGTGCCAATGTTGGACCAGAGGCCCAGAGACAGGCCCAGCAGGGGCAGAGGCCCAGAGACAGGGCCCAGGGTGGATTTGGATGAGTGAGTGGTCAGTAGGGATGGTATGTGAACAGGGGCTAGAGAAGGTAGGTGGGGAGCTTGGGTGGTCCTTAGCCTTCCACATTGGATCTCTTTTTAAGGCATGGCTGGGTAAGATCTTCTCTCTGGAATCTCTTACCCAGACTGTGCAGGCAAAGGACCAACCTAGAGCCGTGTCCAGGGATGGGGTGGGAGGGGGAGAAAGAGGTAGACCAATGTCAAGTCCTGATGGTGAACGTGAGCTGCTTATAAAGGAGAGCCATCCCACAAGGACAAGGTGGCTGGGATTGGGGGCCCATCTGATCCTCCTGCCCCTGTCACCACCCATCACACTGCTTCTCACTGTACTAGCTTCTCATGGTCCAGAAGGCTGAGCCTGCTCCGGCTGCAGGATCTTTGCGTCTGCCGTGCCCCTGCCTTGACAGCTCTTCCTGCAGTTTTCAGAACGGCCCCTTTTCTGCATCACTCGGACTTCTGCTCAAATCCCACTTCCTTAGAGAAGCCCTCCTAGGCTACCTTCTGCTTTCTCCTGTCCCCTCACTACGATTCCCTCTTACTTCTCCTCATCTTCCTCCTTTACTGACCACAGCTCATCTGAACTTCATCTTGGGTCTGTTTCTGTTAGCTTCCTTATCCCGTCCTTCTCCCCTTCCAGGCTACAAGGGAGTAGGCAGACACTCTGTCTCTGTCTGTGTGTCTGTCCCCTCAGCTCCTAGAACAGCCAATGACTGAACTGGACTGGCCCAGAGAGCTGTGCAGTGGGGGCTTGGGTGAGTTCCGGGGGGTTGGGGGTGGAGGGCAGGTGCCGCCTGTGCCCTGCCACGCTGTGTTGGTGATGTTGAGCCGTGATCAGGCGGCCAGACTGGTCCACACGGGCAGTGTCTGACAGTGGCCGATCAATACAGATAGGGGAGCTAAATCAGGTTCAGACCCAGCTCTCCTGGGGTGGTGTCATGCCATAAATAGCTTCACAGCAGGCCACGGTCAAGGGCACAGCTCTTAGCAACCCTCCCACCCCCATCCCCTGCAGCAAGGGGCTTCTCCCCACGGCCCAGGAAGCCCCCGTGTGCTCGGGGCTGTTGCTCTTCTTCCGCCCTGCCTCCCTCTCATCCCACGCACTAGAATGCCCTTTCCTTCTGCATTTTATTTCTGTGCCCAAGGTCTGAGGTGGTCACGCACACGCTGACATTTAAAGACCCAGCCAAGAAATCAATCAGTGTGGTCTGTCCTTCAGCGCCTCAGGAACCCGTGTGGCTGAGCCAGGCCTCTGCCGACTCACACCCTATCGATCTGCAATGGCAGCCGTGGGCTGCTGAAGTCACATGCGAAACCTGCTGTGGGAAAAATAGGGGGCACTGTGTCCGAATGGCCAGGAGCCCTGGGAGCCAGACTGCTGCCACTTCAATCCCAGCTCCTGCCATTTGCTGGTTGTGTGGCCTGGGCCACTTGCTCGACCTCTCTGAGTCTCAGTTTATGGGGGACAACTAGTATCTACCCCAAAGGACTGCAGTGACAATAGAATGAGTTAACAAATATAAAGCACAGAGAACGATGTCCGCTCCATAGTGCCCAAATCAATGTTAGCTGTTGTATGGTCTTTAGATGGGGGACAGAAACGGTGCCCACCTCCCAAGATTGTTAGGAGGATGAAATGAAATAGCTCACATAGAATCCACTTACCAGGTTGTAAATACTCAGTAGATATTAGCTCGGCCACTCAACCTGGAGAATATGAGCCAAACATAAGGACCCCCTGAAATAACAAAGGGCGATTAGGAGTGACAGAGGATTGCAGTTGTGAGTTCACATACTACCTGACCTCTCAGGAAGGTGGCTTTCAAGCAGGGTGGGGTGAGCCTGCCGTGAGGCTGGCTGCGACGCAGGCAGTGTGACGCTGCTTTGTCCCAAGGAGCTTGTCCAGTCTGCGGTGAGACAGAGGGCCATCTGGGCCAGGGGTCACGGGTCCTCATGTGACTCCCAGAGCCTGATTAGTGAGCTGTGGGAGGCAAAAATCCTCCCGAAGGAGCTCCGGGCTCCAGGTCTCAGATACAATGTCCTTTTTATATCTATCCTATGTTTGGGGCCAGGACCTGATCATATGCCTGTTTGGATTGAGGGCAGAGGGGAGAGAGAGGGCAAGCAGGGAGAGGATTAAGAATTACCCAAGTCCCATAAAGGTGACCGGAGACAACCCTCAGGACTGGAATGCGACAAAAGAAAAGTGCGTTTAGCACTTAGCGCCTGGGAAATGCTGCCTGGGCAGGAGGGAGAGGGGAACCGGTGGTACCTGAGTTCTGGGCTGTGAGCTTTACATACATTTGGTGGAACTATGTCTGAGGTCTGAAGTCCCATAGCTAATAAGGGAGCTGGGATCTGAACCTAGGGGCATAGATTCCAGAGCCTGTTTCCCCATGGACGGTGCTGGCCGATACCCCCATGGAGCAGAGACAAAACAGGAAATCTGCCAGGGTTTACCCAGCCTTCTGTAAGCGGAGGGTTCGCTGTGCAGGGGAGACACTCGTATCTAGGTCACTGGAGAGGAGAATTCTGTTGTGGCCCAAGGTTGGTGTGGCCATAGCCTGGTGGACAACGCCTTGAGATGCTCTGTTCCCTAGACTCTCATTCTCTGCTCATCTTCAGATTGTAATTTAGTTCCTGGGCACCTTGCTAGCGGATGAGGTGTCCCGGATGCAGATACACAGGTTCCTGTTGCTGGTAAGACCTACTTCCCTTCATGAGTGACAGGTTTTGGACCAGGGTGGCAACGTGGGGTCGAGGAAAGAGTATGGATTTTACAGTCAGACCGGTTTCCCACTCAGCCTGCAAATTCCTTAACCTCTTTAAGTTTCAATTTCCTTCCTCATCTATAAAATGGGGTTTAAACAGACCTCCGCTGAAAGAGCTATTGCAAGAAATGCCTAACCCAATACCTGGTGCACTGCAGGGGTTCAACAACTGGTAGATATTTTTAAACACACTGACATTCTCATTTGTCAATCAGTCTTTTCTGAGTTAGTCTCTGAGCCATTGGGTAGCAACAGCGTCAAGATGAAAATTCCATCAGGTTCTAGAGATCTAGACTTGAGATGCTGATTCTTGGGAATGCCTTCAGAGAAGCCAACACGTGGGGCTAGGCTTGGCCTTTGCAGGCATTGATGGTTAGGGTCCCCGGGAATCGCATGGTTACCTGGAGGGGCAGGAGGTGGTCTGAGCTGGATGGTGAGGGCAGATGAGCATTTGAGAAGGAGAACTGAGGGCCAGGGAGCTTATGAGCCCCCAGTCCTGAGAAGACCTCAGGAAGCCAACCAAGCTGGAGACAGGATGCCGGGGCTCTCAGGGATGGCAGGGAAGCCACAGGCCAGACCAGCTCCCTCCCCACCAAGCAGCTGCCAGGGAGCTTTGTAAAAACAGATTCCTGGGCCCATCCTTGAGAATTCGGATTGAGTAGATCTGGGTTGAGCTTGGTGAAATGGTACTTTTACAACATTCTCCATGGCAGAATAGTATGCATACTTTGCTACTGTTATATATATATATGTATGTATTTGTAGAGACTTAAAATACCTCTGAAAGGATACACAAAAAACTTTAGTAATTGTCTATGAGGAGAACTGAGAGTCATGTAGGAAAGGAAACCTATTTTTCATTTATACCCATCTATGGGGTTGGAATTTTCTTTATCACATGTATTACATTAATTAGCACAATTTTAGAAGTAATTTGTTGAGGTGAAATTTTTATGTTACCTCAGTGACATAAAAATAACCATTTTAAAGCAAACAATTTAGTGGCATTTTAGTACATTTGCAATGTTGTACAACCGGCACCTCTATCTGGTTCTAGAGCATTTCCATGATTCCAGAGTAAAACCCCGTATCCATAGAGCAGTTTCTCCCCATTGCTCCCTCCCCCCATCCCTTAGAAACCACCAATCTTCATTCTGTCTCTGTGGGTTTGCCTATTCTGGATATTTCATATAAGTGAAATCATACAATATGTAACCTTTCTTTGTGTCTGGCTTCTTTCACCAAGCATAATGTTTTTGAAGTTCATCCAAGCTATAGCATGTATCAATACTTCATTCCATTTTATTTTTTTTTTTAGAGACGAAGTCTTGCTCTGCTGCCCAGGCTAGAGTACAGTGGTGTCATCACAGCTCACTGCAACCTCAAACTCCTGGGCTCAAGTGATCCTCCTGGGACTACAGGTGTATGCCACAATGCCCAGCTAGTTTTTCTATTTTTTGTAGATATGGGGTCATACTCTTGCTCAGGCTGGTCTCCAACTCCTGGCTGTGCTAGGATTACAGGTGTAAGCCACCATGCAGGCCCACTTCTTTCCTTTTCATAGCCCAATAATATTCCGTTGTATGGATATACCACAATGTGTTTATCCATTCATCTGTTGATGTACATTTGGGCTATTTCTACCTTTTGGCTATTGTGAATAGTGCAGTAATAAACCTGCCTGGACAGGTGTGAGTACCAGTTTTTGATTCTTTTGGGTATATACATAGTTGTGGAATTGCTGGATCATATTGATAGTGCTATGTTTAACTTTTTGAGGAACCACCAGCCTGTTTTCCAAAGCACCTGAACCATTTAACACTCCAGTTAATAGAATTTTAAAGCGTTCAAAGATGCTGGGTACAAAAGAAGAAAAAAAAAATAAGCTCTTAAACTTCTAGTTTCCAAATTGGAAAACTCTAATTATTTCCCTAAAATATTTGTGGGCTCTCGGTGCCTTTCCTGATGGGACCCTCCATTCTGTGCTGGCACAAAGAGCGGGGTCTGGCTGCCCACTCTGGCCCTGCGCCCTCTCACCCTCCACGCGCACAGTCACTTGTAACTTATTGTTACTGACTTTGAAAGGAAGCTTTCAGCTGCTCCATTCTTCCTCTGTTCGTTGAAAGGCTGTCAATGGGATGGGAATTACAACCCTGCTGCTGTTATCTGTGTCGTCTGGCTGGCTGGCGTGTTACTGGCTGCACTTCCCAGGGAATTAATCCCCTAAGTGTGGATGGCAAATGATGAAAACCTGGCACATAAATAAGGAGGCAGGCAGCGCTCCACTGACACGCCTCGGGAAGTGATCAGCTTGTTCTTGTGTACCCTGCTCGATGTCCCCAAGCTCTAGGGCCACACATCCACAGGGAAACAGCCAGACTTTCATTCATTCATTCATTCATTCATTCAATGAATATTTATGGAATGGAGTGCTTGTTCTGTGTGGCACTGTTCTAGATGTTTTTGTGTGAGTTATATTGTGTAAGACTCATAATAGCCTTGTAATAGAAAGATATTGTCCTCAGTTCAAAATGAGGAAATGGAGATTCAGAGAAACTCAGAAAATTTCCCAAAGACACACAGCTAGTAAGTAGTAGAACCAGGACTGGAAGTTGGATTCCCTAGGGCCTCTGTCCCTATCTCCCTTCCTTCTGTACTTATTTATAACATGCTCTATGTGCCAGGCACCTGCAGTGGGCACTGGTGTCTTAGGGAACAAAGACAGACAGGTGTAAACTCTCTCCTGTTGCTCTTCTACTGAGTCCTATGACTCCTGGGCATCGTCTCACCCCTACTCAATTTCTTCTCAAATGTTCTCTCTCGTCTAATGAACAAATGCAGCACAGACCAAAGAGCCGTGACATTGAAGGTGAATTAAATTCAGGCCCTGGGATCATGCCTCCTTGGATAAAGCTCTAAAATCTCATGGTTCAAAGATGTGGTTAACAAATTTCTTCTTGCCCTTCCCCTGCTCCCAAACCTCCCATGGCCCAGAGCCCTACAGACATTTCTGTGATATGAGAAATGGTAAAGACCCAAATATGGTCTCTCCATGTGAGTTGAACCATACAGAAAGGTTGGGGAGAACATGTTAGGATGTGCTTTTCTGTGCACAGTGTGAAGTTCATGGATGAAGAGGCATCAGCTGGGCATTAGGCCACGGAGGGAGGTAATTCTCCAAACTGGGAAGCAAGGTGAGGGTGTCAAGACTGAAAGACCAGTCCTCCCTAGAAGATGCCCTTAAGACATAGACACACCCGGTTCATTTGTGCACAGTGGCCACTCCCTTTGCTTTAAATCCTTGCTTCAGATTTTGCATATTCAGGCAAGTTCATGCTCACGTTATGCAGGTAAACATATGCTGAGAGGTAGCAGTGTTTATTTTAGTGGAAGCATTTATTTTAATAGCTTTATAAATCACACCAGGATTGCATTTATAGCATCATTAAGGATCTGAAGGGGTCACTTAAATGTTTAAGTTAGGCTTTGCTGCTGCAGTTTATGGGAAATATTATATGCTATCAAAGGCAGAAAGATGATAAGCTGGATCCCACCTTCCTCCTACCCCCACACCTCAAAAAGAAAGAAAGAAAGAAATGAAAGAAAATTAAAAAAAGAGAAAAAGATTTGAGACAGAGACATGGTGGAGGGCGGGGGAAGCCACGTGAAGACAGAGGTAGAGATCAGATGGGATCTGACTCTAGAGTCCATGCTCTTAACAATGTCTCCGGTAGAGCAACGAATACCAGTAGGTACCAAATTCTTAACTCCTGTTCCTGCATGAGACAGGTGGTGTCTGGTTCAGTTTGGTTTTTTGGAGGTGCTGGTCCTACCCACACACCCCCCATGGATAGCACCACATGAAAGCACCTAAATATATATATATTTTTAAATGAAGAGCTGTAGACAGTGAACACGAAGATTTTTACTGGTATCCTTGTACTGCTGCCAACCTCCTCTTGAGGACTAAAGAGTTCAGGATTTGGAGTCTTGAGACCCACAATCTGGCCTCTATACCATCCAGTTGGAGGACTTTGGACAAATCGCTTAAAATTCCTGGGTCCATTTCCTCAACTATAAAACAAAGCGGAAATGGTGACACCAGCGCCTTATCTATGAAACAGTGCAACACCGCAGGGCTGTGCCAGTGAGACAAAGACGTGCTTAGTGAACTACACAGCTTTGTAGTCCCCGTCTGCACTCTCCAGGCTGCTGCTGAGTTGGACTGAGATGAACCAGGGCCTCTGAAGGGAGGTGTATTTGTTTCTTGTGGCTGCCATAACAAATTACCAAAGAGTAGGGGGCTTAAAAGCAACAGAAATTTATTCTCTCGTAGTTCTGGAGGCCAGAAGTCTGAAATCAAGGTGTCGGCAGGGCTGGTTCCTCCTGACTGCTCCGAGAGAGAATCTGTTCCAGGCCTCTCTCCTGGGTCCTGTGGCTCCTGCAATCCTTGGCATTCCTTGGCTTGTGGATGCATCCCTCCCATCCGACCTCTACTTCCGTCTTCACGTGGCTCCCCCTGCGTCTCTGTCTCAAATCTCTCCTTTCTCTCTTTTTCTTTTTTTGAGACATGGTCTCACTCTGTTGCCTGGGCTAGGGGTCAGTGGCATCATCATAGCTCACTGGTCTCAAGTGATCCTCCTGCCCTAGCCTACCAAATAGCTGGAGCTATAGGCACATGCCACCACACCTGGCTAATTGTTCTATTTTTTGTAGAGACAGTGTCTCACTCTTGCTCAGTCTGGTCTTGAACTCCTGGCCTCAAGCAATCTTCCCTCTTCAGCTGGGACAGCCATCATCTGAAGGCTTGACTTGGAGCCATTCCAAGATGGCTCCCCCATGCGGCTGCTGGCAGGAGTCCTCCATGCCTCACCACATGGACATTTCCATGCTGCTGGTGTGTCCTCATGACATGGCAGCTGGCTGCCCCCATAGTGAACAATCCGACAGAGAGAATTAGGAGGAATTTTCAAAACCCTTTAGGACCTAGCCTTGGAAATCACACACCATCACTTCTGCTATATTTTTTGTTATAAGTGAGGTACCAAGTCCAGCCCATACTCAAGGAGATGGGAATTAAGTCCTGTCTCTTGAAGGGAAGAGTCTCAAATAATTTGTGGAATTTAAAATCTACCTATATTCATTGTTATTAATCTCTATAGCAAGCTTGGAAACTATTGTGTTGCCCTCCAAGGAAAATTTGTGTCTAAAAAATGAACATACAAAAAGGCAATGCATGAATCTCAAGTGATAGATTATTCAAGCATTTAAGCAAAGTAGCTGTCCTTGAAAAGGGGAGATTCCCAGGGCCCACTTAATAACATCATACCTTTCATCTGCACACTAGCAGACCACCCCTGCCCCAGGAAGATTTCACTTCTCTTGTTCTGCTAGTGGAGTCCAAGAATCTACATTTAAAAGCTCAGCAGGGGCCTGGTACAGTGACTTAAGCCAGTAATCCTAGCAGTCTGGGAGGCCTAGGCGGGATTGATGGTTTGAGGATTGCTCAGGAGTTCATAGCCTGAAAAGGAGTGAGACTCCATCTCTATTAAAGATAGAAAAATTAGCTGGGCGTCGTGGTGTGTGCCTGTAGTCCCAGCTACTCAGGAGGCTGGAGCAGGAGGATCATTTGAGCCCAGGAGTTTGAGGTTGCAGTGAGCTATGATGATGCCATGGCACTCTACCTCGGGCGACAGAGTGAGACTCTGTCTCAAAAAAAATAAAAAGGAAACTGAACCCCCATCCTCACTGCCCCCCTCATATATAAATAAATACATAAATACATACATACATAAATAAAAGCTCAGCAGGGAAATCTGATCTTGCCGCCAGGACCGCTGGTATAGACAAATGCTTTGCCCTCCCTAACCCCTTGACAAACACACACACATACGCACACGTGTGTGTACACGCAAAGCCCCTGATTATGTTTTGCTTGATCTTCCAGCTTCCTGGCTTCCCTCACCAAATCTGGCTGCCTTCTGGTTGGTTGCTTTCCTGGTTGGTTGGACCTTGGTTTTCCATGGATTTTCAGCTTTGCTTACTTTCTTATCTCTGCCTTCGAGGAATACCACCCTTCCCTCCTTAGCCCCAAGCTCTTGACTGGGCCACCCTCTGTCCCCATCCCTGGGCGATCTGGGGGTCTAGGCTTACCCAGCCTGCCTGTCCTTTCTCTCCACACACTCAAACTTCCATCCTTGACTGCCGGATCTATTGGCCAGCTCTCCACCACCAGATCAAAACAGAGGGTGCGAACACTTAGTCACGTACTTCAGACACTCATTCAAGCAAAAATGATGATGTTTTTCCTCCCGAATGATTCAGATAATTATTTTAATTCTCTGCTTCATTTTGTCTCTGGAGCCCTGACCTCTTCATTCTGTGACTCTAGTTAAAATTTGGTCCCAGTGATAAATATTTCTAATCTAATTGTCTCCTCCACTCATGTTCCACAGGCGGTTATTTTCAGGGAAAAAGATCTGTAGGTAACTGAGAATTAACTTCAGTCCTGGGCAATATGAGAATTAAAATAAAGCTGTCATGCCATACGTGCTATCTGCATTTCACTTTCTGGAAGGGCCCCTCTGTTTCATCCCTCCTCAACCCCTGTCACATGCAGCGGCAAGGAGCAAATTACCATTTATTAAACTCTAATTATCATTCCCGTTTTTCAATACCATTCTCTGTGTACGAGTGCAGCACACAAGCCTCTACTCGCTGCCATTACATGAGCAATACGTCTTGTTAGCATAGCATCCATATTTATGGGCAGGGTTGAGTGATGCTCCAGTGACATGGTACAAAGTCAAATGCCCTTAATAGAAGGTTAGGGACATGTCCTGATTTTGGAGCTACCTAGCCACACAGCAGATGTGGAGGATTTGAGGGGACTGAACAAAGATTCAGATGTTTTGAGACAGTTTGAAGCCTTTTGTGGGAATCTATAAAAGTTCAAGCAAAGAGATATCTCACTTTGGGGGAAAAGCCTCATGCTTCTTTATCGAGGCGTTACAGAAACCGGAAGGCTGGCAGGAGATAGCTGGGTACTGTCCTGCTGTGCTCAGAACAACAGCTCAAAAAGTGCATTGCAGATCCTATTTTATCTGGCTGGGTTTGGACCACTCCTCTAGACCTGGGAAGTCCAGGCTGAGCATCTGTCTAAGCAATAAAAGTTTTTCATAAGATTCTTCTGTAATTACCTCCCATGCTAGGTAACCCTCGAGTGGTTGCCGGGCTGAGTCCTGTGTCTTATCAGAAAGGGAAAGCCAGCTGTGTGGTTGGCACCTCATCAGCCAGGGTTCATGGATGTGACACGTCCAATGGGTCTGGCCCAACAAACTCAAGTCTGACCCAGTAACTCCCAAGTCCACACCCTTTTTAATAATACTGGGCATCTCTCCCTGGAAATTCAAAGCAGACTCCTTTATTTCCTGTTTCTCATTGCAAAACTTCACCCTGACTTCTGAAAAGCATCCAGATCCCAATCACCATCTCCTGACCAAAGGCTGCCCACAGAGACGCAGCGTGACCTGCTCACTCCATGGGATCCCTCATCTCCCAGCCCAATTCCATAGCCCTTGCCAGGTGGTCCTGCCCATCTGAGGAAGCTTCACATTTAACTGGCTGGTCATCCACCCCTCCTGGCCTCTGGGCAGTTTCCTGATGCTTCTTACCTGGTCTTCCACTTCTCATCTTAACTCATTAAATTCAGAATCTGGGAGCTGGAAGGAACATAAGAAAGAACCTGGCCAAACATTTTCATTTTGCAGAGGCGTTGAGGTGGGGGTGGGGTGTCCCCTCCCCCTTGGCAGACACCTGGCGTCTCTTCACCTATTGTTCAGCAGGGGCTGACAGCTCCCCGCAGCGTAATCACCCTCAGCTCATTAACAAGCTGTGCTCATTTACATGTCTAAATATCCCTGTACATAGAAAACAGAGACTATTACATCTTCCCCTTGTGTATATACAGGAAAAGGGCAGGGAGGAGGCAGACAGGAAAGACGGATCACACGCCCCTTCCTCTGTGCCTCCCAGGCACCTGTTGGTCATTTTTTGTTTTGTTGTTTTTAAAAACCAGCCCATTCTTTCCTTGCAGACAGAGCATTGATAAACTTTATCTTGTAGTTACTGCCTCCTTCCTCTTCATTTGGAAAAGCTGTGAGTATTTGCTATTTTTACCTCCCTCATTTCCACCTCTTCTCTGGCTCTACTTCCAGGAGGATACCCCAACCCCTCAAAAAACAAAAACAAAAGCAAAAAAACCATA
Organism: Cheirogaleus medius; assembly: GCA_008086735.1. Lineage (NCBI taxonomy): Eukaryota > Metazoa > Chordata > Mammalia > Primates > Cheirogaleidae > Cheirogaleus > Cheirogaleus medius. The sequence continues at coordinate 33,500,241 of VBSM01003215.1, read as the reverse complement.
GGCTTCTGCATGCATCCGCTTTATGCAAATGCCGCAACACATCCATCCTCATTCAGCCTGCTCAGAAACAGGAACTGTCTATCTATAGATCAGCCTGATTGCAGTTCATTTTTATACAGCTTGAGAAGCGTGAAAAGTCACAGGCTGGGGCTAAACCAGCCTGAAATTGTCATATAGATGATCATGGCACATGTAGATCATTTATTTCAGGAGCACCTTGATGGGCCCCCAGAAGCCACCCCTGTGGATTTCTTGTCAGTTTGTAGGAAAAAATGCTGCTGTAATGATGCCTTCTAGGGCTGTGCCATCTTAATCACGGGTGGAGACATTCGTCTCTGCCCAGCTGCCGGCTTCCTGGGAAAACAGCTCCAAAGCAACGGAGCCCAGGGCAAGAAGACCAGCCCTGAGAGCTGGAGGAGCTGGGGGATGGGGGGAGCCTGGACAGCAGTGGGACTTCCTCCCAGCTTTGTCACTCCACCCACTCTGCAAGTATTTATTGGGCCCCCTACTGTGTGCACAATGCTCCACTAATTCCAAACACATTTACTTAACAAGCACTTATAAGTGCTTGCTGTATGCCATTTGCTATTCTATCTGCTTTACAAATACTAACTCATTTAATCCTCATCACAATCCTATGAGGCAGGTTCTATTATCCTCACTATACAGATAAGGAAACTGAGACCCAGAGAGGTTAAGTAACCTGCCCAAGGTGGCACAGTTCAAAAGTGTGGAGCCAGGATTCTAACTAGGACAGTCTGGTTCCAGTCTGCGCTCTTTCCACGTAGCTGGCCCAGTGACAGAATGCAGTGATAACTATGTGCGGCTTGTTTCTCCAGCACCCATTCACCCTTCCTCTGCATACAGTACCCTGATTCTCTGTGGGGGCATTCACCTCTCATAGGTGGCTGGGGTGTGTTTGGCCCCATTCCCAGCTCCTGCAGCGAGTCTTCATTGGTTTAGGCCAATTGGCAAATCCCATCCCCAGCCACCCTGATGGGTCGGGGTCAGGTACCTGGCCACAGAGAGTGAGTCCTAGGGATTCTGAAGGAGCTACCTGGGGACACTCTCTGTTCCACATGACAGAGCAATGTAAGGAAGACTGCAGATGGGGAGAGTGAGAGTGGAGGGGCACGTGGAAGCCAGAGCAGGGAGACAAAGAGACAAATCGATTCTTTGGTGAAACTGTTTAAGCTGCTGGATCAGGCTTTGCCTGAAGCCAATACCATCTCCAAACTCTTCAGTTGCCTAACACATAGTAGGTTTCCAATAAATATTTGTTGGATACATGAGCTAATAAAATCCCTTTATTGGCTAAGACAGTTTAAGTTGGGTTTTCTGTGATTTGCAACTGAAAGATTCCTAACCAATACACACACACACAGAGACACACACACACCAGTGACGAAGAAAAATGTGGTATACATGGATAGCACATGCCGACGGAAATTAGTCTTGTTAAAACAATATTCTGTAAGACAGGCGGTGGGGGTTTAGCCCTTTTTAACCAACAGCATCTCAGTTCTAACAGGAATGGTTCCCTGGGTTTGGGTGTCTATTTATAATAGCAGATGGTTTCTTTAACACATTAACTACCATGTGAGTTGTATTTAACTCACGCTAGTTTTGAGCCTGGGGCCTCCTGCGTAAAGTACATGTAACTCACCCGTCTCTTCACCTTGGGAGCTGCGAGAACTATTTTTAAAGTTGCATATAACTCATGCACAGAAAACGATTAAAAACAACAAAGTTTTTATTAAATTAGAAAGGATCGTTTTGTTTTCAAAGTTGTTATTCTATTTTCGTAATAAAACACCATGGCCCCAAGGAAAAATTTTTTTTTCCTAGTGTGGCAGTTGCTGTGTTAAGCTGGGAACTTTTTGAAAGTGACAAAAAGGTTTGTTAAGGGTAAGTGAGCCCACACTCTGAAATGAGACCTAAGTGTAGAGTGTGATACATATTTATAGACTATAAATTATCAAGCCTCACAACGGTTCCTTCCATAGCAGATCCTTCCTCCATAGGGAATGGTGGTCCCCATGGCCTAGAGTGGCCTAGGGAGCAGTTCCTGGCCAGATAGGATTCTCTTCCTGGGTTCCCACTGGTTTGCCCTGAGCTCCCAGGGCTGGGATCCAGCCTCCCTCTCCTTCTAGAGCTTTGATTATTAAAGTCAAGCATTTGGTTCTTCACTTGCTACTGTTCAGACTTTAAGAACGGGGTTTCTCCCAGCCCCGGTGTGCGGAAGGCTGTTTCCCTCCTTGTGTTCCCCCAGCTGCCGCCTCTAACTGAAGGGCTCTATGTTTGCTGTCTTCTGCACTATAGCCATGGGGTTACATTTCTTGTCCCCTCTGGGAGTTACTCCCTGCTAGGGTCCAGCCCAAAAATGCACCCTCAGTTGTGCAGAATCAAGGAAGATGATGAGGAAACCAGTCTTTCCAAAATCAGGAGTTCATATATTCAGTTAAAAACTAAGTCAACAGAAATGATTCATGATGTTTGATTCCTCTGACCCACCATCATAACCACTTTATAGATCGTCAATGTCATACTCTCCTTGCTTCTTCTGAATATGGGGCTCCCCTTGTTTTCATATGGATATTTAGCTTGTTTGCAAGTGTAAGCGATCCATTTTCACTTTGGGATCCACCCCCCTTCCGCCCAGCGCTGGCTGGGCTTCTCTTCCCTGGGGATCACAGAGCAATTCCTGGAAGGGTGTGTGTGGAAGAGTGGGTCTTGGGTATTTCCAGGTACTTAAGATACATAGGAAGCCTGAATGCAGGTCAGTTAAGGAGCTGGTGTGATGAGGCCCATCCTGTTTTAGAACTTAAGAGTCTGTGGGATTTCTTTCCCCCGCCCAGCGATGCTGCAGTGTTCTCTGAGCACCAGTAAGTCTCCACGTCCTCCCTCTCCCCTGCATCTGCTCCCTTCTCCGGACGTCAGGCATCCAGCCTCTCCTCCTGCCCTGCACCCACCACCAGCCACACGTCATGGCATCAGAACATGCTCCCCCCAGCACCTCCGTTCCCCAGTCCTTACTCTTCGTCCCCCTGGAAAACTCCATCCTAAAGTGCTGCTGCTGCTGCCTCTCTCACTCCCTGACCAGGTCACAGAGGGCCACTGTTGGAGAAAGCCACAGAATGATCCAGCAGGGCCCGTTCATGGTCCCCGGCCCCCAGAGCTATCCCGGAGCAGCCTCCTCTCCTATTTCCCTTGTTAATCAAAGAAGAAAGTTTCACTCCTTGCCTCAACTAACCTCCTCACTCTTGCCCCCTTCCCTTACACCCAGGTACTGCCTTTCTGCGTGACATGATTGAGGCCCTTAAAGGCAAGAGACTCCAACTTCGCCCATTCCACTCATATCCTTTCCTTCTCTGCTTTCCTTGAGAAAGAGCAGGTATCTTTCCTCCTATTTGAGGCTCACCTTTTGACCTTATTTCCCTTCCCTCCCATTCTAATTCAGACCTTGCCTCATCAATTTTTGCACCCCTCCCCCTTCCAAATCTCCAAATGCCTCTGCTCAGCCTGTTAAGATGCAGAAGATTTTTGCTTTTTAACAAAACCCTCCTTAACCTAAGGCCCCCTGTAGCTACCCTTCAACTTTCCTCCTCCCCCTACCTTCCTTTCCCTTCCCCTTCTCTCCCTTCCCTTCCTCTTCCCTCCCTTCCCTTCCTTTCCCTTTCCCTTTCCCCTTTCCCCTTTCCCCTTTCCCCTTTCCCCTTCCCTTCCCTTCCCTTCCCTTCCCTTCCCTTCCCTTCCCTGTCTGCAGAGGTCTTCATACTTACTGCCTCCTCTTCTGAACTTCCTGTTCACCCTTAAACTCATTGAAATCTGACCCAGCCCCCACTTCACTAAATTGCTCTCATGATGGTGACCTCTTTGAATGCCAAATCCATCAGGACTCTTTGGTCCTTAACTGACCAGATGCTTCGACTGCCTGTGACACTGTTGATTCCTCCTTAACATCCTCTTCTATGACAGCACATTTTCTTGGTTCTCCTCCTGGCTCTCTGATTGTACTGCTCGGGATTCTTTTGGTCACAAGTGACAGAAACTCAACCTGAACTAGGTTAGTAAGAGTTGGAATGAATTAGCTCACGTAGGAAGCTCCAGTAAGGAAGGCAATGTGGATGGAACTTGGGAGTGACCATACTAGGGATGGTGGTGGCAGAACTCTCCAGGCCTTTCATCACTTCTCCTCTTTCCATGATGGCTTCATTCTCTGAGACTACCATGGTTGGAATGTGTGCCCTCCAAAATTCAGGTGTTGAAACTTAATGGCCAGTGTGATAGTATTAAAGTAGGGCCTTTAAGAGGTGATTAGGCCATGAGACCTTCTCCCTTGTGACTGGGATTAAGGCTCCTATAAAAGAGGCTTCACATGGCTCTCTTACCCTGCTGTCTTCCACCATGTAAGAACACAAGGTTCTTCTCCTCCAGAGAACACAGCAACAAGGCACCATTTTGGAAGGAGGGAGCAGTCCTCACCAGAAACCAAATTTGTCAGCACCCTGATCTTGGACTTCCCAGCCTCCAAAACTGTAAGAAAACAAATTTCTGTTCTTTATAAATCACCCAGTCTCAGGTATTTTGTTATAGCAGCACAAATGAACTAAGACACCGGGTCTCTCCATGTGATAAGAGACATGGCCATTGAAGGCTCTGGGCCTCAAACATCATAGAAAATCTGAGAACTACTTTCCATGACCCCAAGGTAAAAATCTCAAGGAAGGGCACTGATTGACCTATCTTTGGCTAAGTGCCCATCCCTGGACCAATCACTGTAATTGGTTAATTACAATTAATTTTAGTCTGGAAAATGGGGCCTATAAGAAGATGGCAGTTCCCAACTGAACCACCTGGTTAGAAGAATTATTACCAGAAGAGTGATGCTCTTATGAGCATGTAGAACAATAGATGTCCGTTATCTTGGCCATTCCTTTTAAATTTTTCTCTCATCCTTCCTATATCCACCTCCTAAATCCTGTGTTCACCAGCTATGTTAGTTGGGATTAGGTATAGCAGAGAATAACTTTAAAAAAGCAATATTGACTTGAACACAATAGTAATTTAACTCTCATACAGATGTCTGGATATTTGCAGTCCAGAGCTGGTATGGCATCTCTATTTCAGGAAGTCCTTAGGATCACAGGCTTCTTTCAATTAATTGCCCTATAATTTCTTGGGAATGGTCCTCATCCTTCTGATTCAAGGCAGTGTCCAAGTTCCAAGGGGCAGGATGGAGGAAAGATGAAGAAAAAGAGTAAATAAAGGACATGAACTGTCTCATCAGGGAATTTTCAGGCAGCTGACGTCTGACATCCCTTTAGCCAGAACATGGTCACACCTAGCTGCAAGGGAGCCTGAGAAATGTAGTCTTTACTCTGGAAGGCCATGTGCTCAGCCAAAAATTCTGTCACCACAGGAGAAGGAAAGAATGGATATAGCAGGCAAGCAGAAATCACTGCTGCACCAGGGTTTCATCCTAAGCCCACCAGTTCCTACTCACTGTGCATTTCCTGGTTGATTTCATTCTCACTCGGGGTTTCAGTTTTCACCAATATGTTAATGACTTCTGACTGTTTCTCTTGAGCCTGGATAACTTCCTGAACTTCAGATGCATCCATCCAACTGTTTACTAGACACTGGGATATCATCAGCATGACCCTAACTGACATCTTTCCCACCAGACTTAGGTCCTTTAGCTTAAAATATTTGATCACTTAGTACAGGTTATAGACCATCCCAGAGTTTTCTGTAGACAGGAATTATGACACAGTCATAGCGAAGAGAGCTGGTGTGTTGGAATTGGCCAGACTTGGGTTCAAACCTGGTTCTGCTTCTCATTGGCTATGAGATTTTAGGTGAATTGCTGTATTAGTTTGCTAGGGCTGCTGTAACGAAGTTCCACAAACTGGGTGTCTTAAACAGTAGGAATATATTGTCTTACAGTTCTAGAGCCTGGAATTCCAAGATCAAGGTGTCAGGAGGGGTGGTTCTATCTGAGAGCTGTGACGGAGAATCTGTTCCATGACTCTCCGCCAGCTTCTGGTGGTTTGCTGGCTATCACTGGCATTCCTTGGCTTGTAGAGGCATCACCCAATCTCTGCCATCATCTTCCTTGTGTGCACGTGTCTCTAAATGTCCCCTTTTTATAAGGACACCAGTCATATTGGATGAAGGCCTACCCTAATGACATCGTTTTAACTTGATTACTTCTGTAAAGACCCAATCTTCATTTTGAGGTACTGAGGGTAGGACTTTAATATATAAATTATTGGGGGGCACAATTCAACCCATAACAATTACTTAGCCTATCTGTGGAGGATAATAAGACAATACATAATATGAATGCTGCAACTGAGACCCACACGGCAGAGTTGTTGTAAGGATTAAAATATTGTAAGTGAATCTTCCAGGCATAACGTTGGTGTTTAATAAATGCCAGTTTCCTTCTACCTGACTGTAGATGTCACTGCAATTTTGAAGCTTCTTGAGAAAGTAAAATGTTTCAGGGATAGCACGAAAACCAGAAGACGAAACTATGGTAAACATTTATTGTTCTCTTTGGCCACTCAGCTCCTGAATCCCTTTCCCTTGTTGGGGTACTTTCTACCTAATGAGTTTTGGAGGAATTAGAGCCTGTTACTTGCCTCTGGAAGCTAAAAATACCAGACTCCTGGTTGTCTCAGGTCAGTTCCAGGGTCATTGGGACACTCTCTGTGTAGCTCTCAAGCCTGGTTTTCTACCCCCGCACCCCTAGAGATTCTGGGAGCTACCAATATCCCTCCCTAAATAACTTCATCTTCTGCTTAAATCACTTGGAGTTTGTTTCTGATGCAACTAAGAGCACTCACTGATGTGAGGTGCAAAAGATGAAATTTTAGGCACCAAAGACTGTTCCATTATGGACAAAGCTGAAACAGGACATTTGCATGTTCAGCTGAGATTCTGCCTTCCACTCAGATGATAGAATTATTGGAAACCAGTTTGACTGACCATTGGCAATTGGAAACAGAAACATAATCAGCAAAGGTATAGTGGTATCTGTCACCCTTACCAAAGTGACAAGTGGGAGGGGGGTGCTGGTTGGTCTGGCAGAACCGATAAAGGAAAGATTCTGGAATGCTTCTTTTACCAAATGTGTAAACACATTCTGGAGTCCCTCTCCCTTGCTCAGAAGTTTGCCTAATGATGACGAGGAGCGGTGGCAGGTGAACAGGGCGGAAATGAAAGAATCACTGACTTTCCTGCCAGAAGGGAAGAGACTGTTCCTCCTTGGGATGTGCTTTGAAGAAACATTCCAGCATTTGGACAGATTTCTCAGGTTATAAAACATCATATTCTTCTCTGTTTCTTGAGCCTTTACAATTGATACTGTTATTTCTTCAAGTCTTTAACGATTCCGCCAGGACTCATATAAAGTTTATGAAAGAATGTTAAAAGTAGATGTGAATGGCAGAGACCCAAGAATCTGTGTGAGCTTAAATATCTTACGTCTGCAGTGAGGTCTGACGGGGAGACACAGATCTAGAATTTCAGAGCTGTATTGGGCCTTCTCAGTCATATATTCAGGTCCTTTTATTTTACAGATCAGTAAATTAAAGCCCAGAAAAACTAATAGCCCAAGATATCAAGTCCCGCTTGGCATCTGTGCCTTTTTCCGGACAAACATTCTTCATTATATCACTCTGTCTCCAAACCAACCAACCAATAAAACCCACCAACCGGCAGAAAACAAACAGGAGACTGAAAATGCCGTCTGTGCAGGCAGATTTTTCGTATTTGAGGAAATGGCAGGTGTCGGAGCATTTGAAGTTCAATAAGTGAGTCTTATCCTAAAAAAGCCCCATCCAGGTCTGGTAGGTTTCCCGACATGTAAGGACATTCCTCATTCAAGGCTGTTTGCAAAGATCTAAATGAAGGCTGTTATCAGACAAACAAAACCCCAAAGTTTCACGAATGTAAGAAATCAGAGATAAATTGTCTAAGTATTATCCACTGTCTAGCTGGCATAATGAAGGTATGAGCATCAGAATTCTTCTCTGCTCTGCAAGCTATAGTCCTCCAGCCTCTTTCGCCTAGGGGTAAAACATGCAGTCCTCTTACTAAACAGTAGTGCTCTTCTCGCTCTGCTCCCACCGCCCCATTGTGAGGGGCATCCCTGGCAGTGGTGTGAATAGGTGTCCCTCAATATGGTCCTCTTGTCCTGCACCCCCACTCCCATCTCCATATTCCTGCTCTAAGACTCCAGCTTGTCACCAGGTGTTTCCTACTGATACCAGCAGAAGACATGTGGCTGCCAACACTCGCCAGCATCTATGCTGGGGCTGCCAGTGCCCAGTGTTGAGAGCTGGTCCATCTCTGCCAAGGGTACTGCTTCCCGCAGCAGCCAGGATGGCCCATTTCTGAGTTATCGCTGCTTATGGTCAAAGCTTCTAGCACCCAGGCTGGATACCATCGGCAATAGCTTTGTCGGTTTCCTTCAAAATTCATAGCAGCTGCCTTGACCCTGGAACCCACTCGTTCCCTATCGGAAGGATTGCGACCTTCTGGGTAACCAGCTGCAGGACAGTCTTGGAGACAAACATTTTAAGATGCTCACATCATCCTTTAACCTCTTTGTCTTTGGACCAAACTGAGTCTCCTTAACTCTCTAGAATGATTCAACTCTTACTAGCTGGGGGGATTTCAGCAAGCAGCTTAACCATTCTAGGTCTCATTTTCTCATCTGTAAAATGGGAATAATACTTGTCTCATTGGGTCATTTTGAAAATTAAATATCAAGTATTCTATGTGCCAGGCATGGAGTAAGTATTCAGTAAATGGAAGTTATTCCTAGGAAACTCCTCAGCCCCCTAACCAGCTTTCTAAACATATCTGACTCCCAGAATTATTTTTCTATTTTTCCATTATTGTTTTCACCTATTGAGTACTGTCTGTGTACCAGGGACAGAGCCGAGTACCTGGCATTCATTATCTCATTTATTTCTCACAATAGCTCTATAAGATAGGTATTCCTGAAAGCCTTGTTTTAAGGGTGAGTAAACTGAAAGCCATAGCTTGCCCAAGTTCATACCTCTCATAAGTGGAATAAGTAGAATCAGAGTTTGAACCCAGAACAAACAACTCCAAGGCTTGTGACCTTAACTGCTCTGATACATTGCCACTCCAGGGTGAAAATTGCTTAGTCTCAAGCTAGTCCCTTGCTGCAACGCTTTCGTTTTTGGGCGCATGTGCGTGTGTTTGGACTGTTATTACTGAAGAAAATTCTGTAATGTCATATTGGGTTAACCAGGAAATTCCCAAAGCTGGGGCTGCAGTTCTTTAGCTATCTGGTGTGTTCTGTTTGTTTGTCCAGATATGCTGGGACCAGGGTGCATCTCTCATTTCTTGAGTTAAGCTGGGAAAAGCATGTTACCCTGGGCAGACAGTGTGTTCTCTTTCCTCAGTCTTTCACAAAACTGGCCTTGCTCCTCTCTTTCATAGCAAAGGTACAAGGAAAGGGGTAGACATCTCACTCCCCACTTATTTAAAAAATAAAAATAATTTATATAGACAGAATATTGTTTTTGATTACTAAATTGTCATGCTTTGCCTTATCTTTTGTTTGTTTGTTTTTTGAGACAGGGTCTCGCTCTGTTGCCTAGGCTGGAGTGCAGTAACATCATCATAGCTCACTGCAACCTCCAACTCCTGGGCTCAAGTGATCCTCCTGCCTCAGCCTCCCGAGTAGCTGAGACTACAGATATGTGCCACCACACCAGGCTAATTTTTCTATTTTTTATAGAGATGGGGTCTCACTCTTGCTCAGGACAGTCTAGAACTCCTGGCCTCAAGCAATCCTCTGGCATCAGCCTCCCAAAGTGCTGGGATTACAGGTGTGAACCACCATACCTGGTCTCTGTTTTATTTTAGATAACTTTTTATCTTGACATAATTTCACACACAGAAAAGTTACAAGAATAGTACAAGGAATTTCCTTATCACTTTCTCTCAGACTCACCAGTTGTTCATGTTCATTTTCTGTCTTTCATTCGCTTGCTTTCTGCATTGTTTACAAACCATTAAAATGTAAGTTGCAGATATCACGTCCCTTTCCTCTTAAATATTTCAGTGTATGTCTCCTAAGGACAACCACATAACCATAGTAGTTATCAAAATACAAAAATTTACATTTGATACTAGATTATTATCTAGTAGATAGTTCATATTTAATTTTTTTCCAATTATCACAATAATGTCCTTTATAGATATTTTTTCCAGATCCAAAATCCATTTCCGGATTACCTACTGCTTTAAATTATCTGTCTCTTTAATTTCCTTTAATCTGCAACAGTTCCTTATCCTTTCTTTGTGTATTTTTTACCTTGACATGTTTGAAGGCAGGGCGGGCAGCATAGAAGCCCGTGCTTGCTGCTGCGAGGGCAGCGGGCAGCGGGGGTGTTGACAGGTCGTCCTGCAGGAAGGAGCCTGGAGAGGGAAGACAAGGGCCTTGGGGCTGCCATAGCACTCATTTGAGAGGCCACCACTTGAGAATCCCTCCGGACTCCTGGAAATGACTAGAAGGTGGGCCAGGAATGTCTTTGTAGGACACTCCTGTGGCTCTGAAGGAATTGACAGGGACAAGAACCAGTAAAATATGTTGGGTTACTATCCACATGCCTCATTGTTCTCTCTAGTGAGAAATTGGAGGGAAATGCAATTGCATCTTTATTCTGTTTCTTTTGGTGACTGGCCCGTATCTCATGCTCAGATCCCACCTTTCCTGACCAGCTGGGATTTCTGGGCACTGACTCCAATTTACCTGCCCAACTTCTGACCTCAGCTCAGTCTTCTGGACTCAAAGCCCCATCTCTGTCCCTGCGCACACCCTTTTCCTCTGTCATCTGACCCAGCTGTGACCTCCTGCCAGCACACTGCACTGTCTGCCTCATCTTGCCAGCCTGGCACAACTCCCAGAAAGGCTGCCCTTGGCTTGTCCTATTTTGTTTCTCTCCCTAATTTGATGCTGACATTGACAGATAAAGATAAGGGAGACAGCCAAACCCCAGGGCGTACCCAGTAGGTAGCATTCAAACACCACCAAGTTAATCCTCAGGATCGAGGATCATGCCCGGATGAAATCTGAATCTCACCACTTGGTATGGAAGGGGAAAACAGCTTTTGAAACTGCCATGTCGAAAAGCCATTTGCCCAACCAGAAGATTCCAATCTCTAGACCTGGGAGCCCGGTTTTTAGGGAGGATAGAAAAATTTTGATGAGAGGAAGGAGCAAGGAGAGGTAGAGAGAAGAGGTGAAGCTCTAGCAAGTTAAGGTTTTTGAACTTCACAGTTTTACCCTAGCATGGCCCGTGTCCTGTGTGAGACGTTTCTTATTACAAAAGGGAAGTAGCACCTAGGACTGTCTTCCTATGTGTTTACTACCCCACACCTGCCTCATTGGAATTGTCTTCTGCCCAGATAAAAGCAGCAGTCACAGTTACAAATTCCTTGGCCTTTTATTTTAAACATCTTTGTCATGGCACTCTATTTTACCGAATATTAAATTTCCAGCACAATCTTTGTTTTTTTTTCCTGAGACAGGGTCTCATTCTGTTGTTCTAGCTAGAGTGCAGTTGCGTGATCATAGCTCACAGCAACCTCAGACTCCTGGGCTCAAGCGATCCTCCTGCCTCAGCCTCCCGAGTGGCTGGGACTACAGGTGCACACCATCACACCAGACTAATTTTTCTATTTTTTGTAGAGATGGGGTCTTGCTTTTGCTGAGGCTAGTCTTGAACTCCTGGCCTCAAGTGATCTTCCTTCCTCAGCTTCCAAAGTCCAGCACAGTCTTGAAAAGGAAGAAAACACCTACTATAAGGGAGGATTCTAGCTAACTGCAAATGGGTATGGGAGCTGCTTGAATGCCCTTAGTGGCCACAGTGGAATTAGAATTTGGGGGCCCCTGAGAGAGCTTGTGGACACAAGGGGGCATCCCTGGACTCTTGGACTTGACCATGATATGGCAACTTTGGATGTGCTGGCTGCCTGCCCTTGACAATCACGACTGGTCTTGGGAGAAGCACCCATTGTCTGAGAGCCTCCTTTTGTTCTCATCTCTTTTCTAACAAGCCTTTATCTAAATACAAATGCGATTCCAACTTTTTGATTGGGATATTATATAGTCATCCATTCCAGGAAAATCACAATTAATGAGTGATTTTATTTCTGACTCGCCGTGTCTTGGAAGGTTCGTTGGTTGTGCGATGCTTCTGATGCGAGTGGCCAGAAGGAGTCGCTCTTTATGTGCGTGCGGAGGGACCTCTGCCAGGTTTTCTTAGATGGAAAGATGCCTTCTTATCATTCTAGGGGAGATGGTGGTAGTGGAGGGGGGAGTATAGTGGGGTGTGATATTCTACCCTAAAATATTTTTTCTGAAATATGCCAGCAGCTAAATCTGGCCGAGTTTGTGGGATTGGGTAGAGTTTTCGTTAAAGTGACAAGGCAGGGCACATTTTATCTCAAGATTTTAACTATAATTGGTATTTGGGGAGACACTCTCCTGGGTAATACCTGCTGCAAAGACCACTTAGGGACAGCCGGATTCAGAGGAGCAGTTATATTCATCCTGGTTTCCCACATGCTGGCTGTGTGACCTTAGGTAACTTACTTAACCTCTCTGGACCTCTAGCTCCTCATTTAAATGATATTACCTAACTCTTAGGGTAATCGGAGGATTTAGGAAAATGAGTTAATATTTATAAAGTGTTTAGAATAGAGCCTGGTGCACAGGCCATTGCCTGAATGATATTACCCTTTCCTGCCTCTGCTAATCGCGTCTACCATCTACTGAGTTCCTATAAATGGCAGGCAATGTGCTAAGCATTTTATGTGCATTTATCATATTGATTTAATCTTCAAGGATACAAAGTAGTGTTATGATCCCTGTGACGGTTAGTTTTATTTGTCAACTTGCCTAAGTCATAGTACCTAGTTATTTAATCAAACACTAATCTAGGTGTTGCTGCGAAAATGTTTTGTAGATGTAGTTACCACCTACAGTCAGTTGACTTTGAGTAAAAGATTTACCAGCCCCCTCAATCATGTGAGCCAAGTCCTTAAAATATGTCTCTTTTAAAAATGTGCTTGTGTGTGTGTGTGTGTGTACACATATGTGGAAACTGCTGATCAGAGAAAGTAAGTCATTGCACAAGGTTACACTGCAGAATTTGGCAGGATTTGAATCCATGTCTCTCTTACTGCCAAGCTAACTTTCCACTGCAGGATGCCGTCCCTCTGGTCATGCCATTTCAGTTGCAGCTGAAGACACCTGTGCTTTCAGCCTGTCTTAGAGTGTGTGATCCTCTCTTCTTATCTTCAAACTCCGAAGAAAGAACCTACAGAAGTATCATTCCTCTGACCATGCGGTCGGCTCTATATTCTGGTGGCATTTGGACAAAAGGCTGGGGTAAGGAGCAGGGGAGAGAGGAAAGGGAGGAAGAAGAATTTTATCTGTGGGTTTTGGTTGCAAGCACCGTGGTATACACAACAGAAAGAATTAGAAGGATATCGTGGAGGTGGAGCAGCTCACAGCAAAAAGTGCTCCGTGGTCCACGTCTGTTTGTACCCGGACACAGAGAGAGGAGCTCGGCTTATACAGGGAGGGGTTCCAGGAATTACCACCCACAGAAAACAAGGGAGGTTTTATTTTCCAAAAAGAAATTGGGGTGCTTTTAAGAAGAGAAATGGACGCTTGATAGCCAAAATGATCAATGACCACTATAGCAATAAAAGATTCTTAGATTGGATCCCTTTTTGCAAAATAGCTCCAAACAGGCCCATGACCACTACCCAGAAATGGCCCTTATGATTTGTGGGGTGATGTAGAGCATATCTCTTGGGTCTTTAGCTTAAGATTTTTGGCTGTAGGAAAAGGCTTTTCATACAAATGTTCCCGTCTGAAACACAGCTAGAAATAATAGTAAGGGATATCCATCGAACACTGACCATATGCTGGGCACTGTTCTAAGTGCATTATTTTGACGTCATCTCATTTTTCACAACAACCTTGTGAGGTAGGTGCAATTATTATCACCACTTTCACATACAAGAACACCGAGAAACGAGGAGGTTAACTAACTTGCCCACGCGGCCAATGAAGGGTAAGCAGAACACAATAATGTCTTTTTACAATTCTAATCCTGGAATATTAAATAAGATCGGAGACTGTCACATAATCACAAACGGCAAAGGTCCTGGAGGCAAGCCTTCCTGCTAGCTGGAGAGCTCACAGGGTCTGATGCTCGCTTGATAAAGACTCAGCCTTGATGTCTGATCTGAGACGTTCAATTCCATTTTCCTAATGGCTGTCAATCAGTTCCCCACTGTTTCCCCCGAGGCCGGACCCAGCAGGGGTGTCGTCAGCACTTAGGAATAGCATTAAGAACAAAGCCTGATTCAGGCTGTTTGTTTTTCCCCAGTGAGATCGCCCAACCCTCAACTCAGTCAGGAATGAGCTCAGATGTCGCTCAGTGCGGAATGAATTGCTTCCCAAATCACCGGGATTTCCCGAGGCACCTGATAGCACCAGAGCAAACAGAGATGAGATGTGAGTTCCAATAATGCCTGCGATCACTTTCGCTTCCAGGTACCTCACTCTTCAGCCGGGCGATGTTTGATAGAAATGCAATGCGAGCCCGTAGCTGTCATCTAAAATTCCCTGGAAGCCACAGTTTTAAGAAGGTGAAATTAATTTTTAAAATACATTTTATTTAACACAATAATCCAATTAATTACCATTTAATAATCCAATAATTACCATTGTGACATGTGATCCATATAAAAGTTTATTAATGAGGTATTTTACATTCTTTATTTTCATATGAAGTGCTTGAAATTCCGTGTGTATGGCGTGCACAGCTGGGTTTTGAGTAGCCACATTTCGAGCGCTCCTAAGCCCCGTGTGGCTAGTGATTGTCGTGTGGGACCGCGCAGCTCTGGACCGACTCGCTTTCAACAGCTTCATTCCTCGGATGTGAGCGCTGATGAGATGGCCGCATGGTCTGTGACCTCATGGAGTTTACATTCTAGGGAGGGGAACGTACAATAAACAACTGAGCATGTAAATAAACGAGATAAGTATAGGTGGTGATGAGCAGCCGCACAGGAAATAAATCAGGTGAGAGGGTGACTTGGGAGGTGCCTGAGCTTTGTTGTGTGTGGGGGGGTGCTGTGTGAGGAGAACCTGAAGGACAGAAGGAACCAATCACGTGACAAAAGAGGCAGAGCCTTCCAGGCCAGAGGCCAGAGGTGATGCAAAGGCCCTGAGGTGGGGACACGCAGAAAGGAGGGCCATTTGTACAGGCCTTAACGTCTGAGGAGCTCAGTAGGTGGGGACCAGGTTTCCTACTGTGGGTTTTGGATTTCATCCTAAATGTAAAGAAAAGCCACTGACCCATTTTAAACAGGACAGTGGCGGGATCTGATCTCAATTTTAAAAAGATGGCTCTGGCTGGCGACAGGATAAATTGGGCAATTGGGGACCCTTTTCCTCCCCCTCCCCCCCACTTCACCGTAAACACATAGAAATGACTTTCATTGAAAGCCACAAAACCAAACGGAACTCTGTGTCTGAGTTTGATAGAAAGACAGGCAAACAACCCTGGGTCCAGAGATGAAGAGGGAAGTTAAGGGCAAAGCAGGAAGATCCCGAGTGGATCATGTGGCTGCTATGAGGTAGGAGTAGGGCCTGGGGAAGGTTCCAGAATATAAACCTTAATAGCTAGGGGCAAGGACAGGAGACAAAGCTGAGGCCCACTTGAAAAGGGAACTTGGAACTGAAACTCCTTCATAAATGCAAGATCCTAAAAGGGGTCCCACATCCTTCAATGAAATGACCTAAAATTCCCTCCCTCACCAACTCAAGGAGGAAACAAGACGTCTCGTGTTTGTCTTGGGGGGGGAAAGTATCTATAGGAACTTGGAACCACAATCTTGTGCCATGCAGAGGAGTGGAGAAAAAAAATTATACCGACTGAGTGTGGGAATTCTTAAGCAAAGAAGGCAAATCAGTCCCAGACCAATGGGTTAGAGTGAGGCAGGGCTACGAGAGAGGAACTAGGTAGGGGATCCTGCAGTATTCTCGAACTTTAATGTATAAGTGATTCACCTGGGGATCTTGTTAAAATGCAGATTCCAATTCGGTACATCCAGGTCCTGGGCGGGGCCTGAGACTCTGCATTCCTAACAAGCTCCCAGGAGCTGCTGCTGCTGCTGCTGCGGGTCCTCTGACCACTCTTGGAGTAGCAAGTGTCTAAGTGACAGGCGGTGGTGGCTTGGACTAGGTTGGTGGTGGGATGGAGAGAAGAGGATGGGGTCAAGGGACAGGTTGGGGTGAGAATCAATGGGACTTAGTGACGGACAGACGTGGAGCGAGGGAAGAAACAAGGATGGCTTATGGGTTTCTAGTTTTGGTAACTGGCGATGGTGGTGCCATTTACTGACCCATGGAAGAACAGGGCCGCAACAGGCTTTTTTTAGGGGAAGGGGGACTGTGTGTGTGTGTGTGTGTGTGTGTAGGAGAGGGATCAAAAACTCATGGCCAGGCAATTGCAGATACTATGCCTTATCTCTTTTCTATGCAAAAATGTTATTAGGCAGCATGGCATTCAGGACATGGATGATCTATTTTCCCTGTTTGGGCTGCCGACAGCAATCTTTGATTCGTGACCCAATCTGGCAAGTCTTAAAGGCTTAATAAATAGCCAGCTTTGGAAATGAGGTCCAGAAATGACCAGCAAACTCTCTCTGCCTCTCACATACTTACCATGCACCTCCCCTGATTAGCACCAGTGATGATTGCAGCACTTGATCTAGTTGAATTTAAGCTCTACCTACTGGAATCTTCCAAACTCCCCAGCATGTAATCAACATGAACGTGCAGAGTGCTTGTTTTTAATAAATGATATAACTGGCAGAGTTAAGCATTTTTTGGCCAAATATTTATTTTAGAAAGGAAAATAAATTACCTTTGTGCCAGGCACTCTGCTAGGTACTTTTACAGATGTTAATCTTATTCAGTAGCTACAGCAATTAATTAATTCAGTAGCTAAAACAAAGTAGGTTCTATTAATGTTATTCTTACTTTCATAGAGGAGGAAAGTGAGGCTCAAAGGGGTAAGTAACTTGCTCAAGGTCACACACAGCCAGTGAATGGAAGGGCTGGGAGTCGAACCCCTGGCAGCCTTAGTCCAAAGTGCAAATTCTCCCAACTCCAGGCTCTGTGCCATGTGCTGAGCAAGATACACAGAATTTCATAAAGCATTACTGCAGCCCTGGAGGAGTTTAATCTAAATAGAGAGGGAAGATGATCACGCAAATATATGTGACCTTGTGTTGCTAGTTAGGTGCCGATGGTGTGTTGCTAATGTGAGTGTCATTGGAGATATTCCTTCAGGGTCAGGGTGGGGGAGATTCAGCAGAGTCTTCTAGAGAAGATGGAACTTTAAACTGTGCATGCAAGAATCATTAGGACCTGGAAAGAGAACAGAACCTCCCAGATGGCAATTCCAGGTAGCGAGACTAATGCAAGTCAGGCAAGAAGGCAGCCTCTGCCAACAGTTTGTCCCCACCCCTTTTCTACCTCCCGCCTTCTCCACTAAAATTCAAACTGGGTTTTCCAGGCCCAGGTTAATTGCCTGACCCCTTTTGGCTGAAACAGGTGCCCATTTCCCATGCACTCATGACATCCTGTGATCATTTCTGTCATTGCTATTTCCATATAAAATGATTGTTCTATGAGTTTCCTCCTTAATGTCAGGAACTTTGTTTTATTTATGTCTGAATCCCCAGAGCCCAGAACAATATCTGGAATATAATAGGTGTTTGATAAGTTAAAAAAATAATTGAATACTTTTCTTGATGATTTTTCTCCCTTTGCACTCCTCTGTTATTTGATTGTACTAGTCTGTATTTCTTGGCATGTACCTGAAACACTAAGAGCCAATGTGTCAGTGATTTAAATGAAATAGTTTATTGCTTCCATGTAAGAGTAAGAATAGACGAAGTCCAAACTGATACCGTGTCAGATATCCAGGACCCTCCTAGCTAGTTGCTCTGCCACCCCTGGTATGTCGCCTTCATTTGTGTGGTTGAAGGTGGCTCACCACCGCGTCTGTGTTGGAGCCAGTGGGAACAGAGAAAGGAGAGGGAAGGAGACAAGCCGCCTGCTTTTTTGAGGTACAACGTGGAAGTTGCTCCCACAACATCTATTCACATCCCATTCTCAGGACCTAGTGATGTGGCCAGATCTAGCTACGAGGGAGACTGGGAAAGTTAGATCTTATTGGGTAGCCACCTAAGGCTAACATTTCTATTACAAGAGAAGGAGAGAGCATATATGGGGGTGTGGGGAGGGCAGGGACAAGGAGAGTGTCTGCTACACTTTTAGATGGCATTTATCAGGGATTCTTTAGTCTCAGCTGTCTCATTCGTAAAATAGGAATAATAATGTCCATCTTACAGAGTGGTGATGAGTACTGAATGAGAGAACATTTGTGATAATACATAGCATAGTGTCTGGCATATAAAAAGATTGTCAACAAATGTTAATGTCCTTTCCTCTCTTTCTTTTCCTATGTCGCCTTATTGTAGATGTTTAGACACTGAACTGTCTAACATCTACATATCCATGCAATATGCCCGACTTATTTTTTTTCTTTCCAAGGTACATTTGTTATTGAATTATTTGCAATTGCCGAATCATGTGTGGTCCTCTTATCTTTCCTCTGAGAGTATGAATTCCTTCATAACAGAGGCTATAGCTTGCACAACCTTAATCTTATAGCATGGTGTGCCTTGTACCTAGATGCTCAATTAATAGCTGCTGAATGAATACATGGGTGAAGAAGAGAAGAGCTTTTCCCTCATGTCATTACTCTGTCTCTATGGAGTGAGATTTATCAATTGCATTGAGGCAACAGCACAAATAAATCAGCATTATCCAGGTTGAGGTCCCACAAAAGATTGTGCAGTACAGGACATAGACAACCCCCTCCTTGCCCTCTGGTGGTGGACTTGAGCCAGAGAAGAGTCAGATCTTGGACCAGATTGTAAGGCTGGTGGCGGGCCCCCTCCCTTCCCTAGATCAAAAAAAGAAAAGACTCATGAGACCAGACCCGCCAAGGACAAAACTGCCAGGCCCCGCTGAGAGGAACCACACCCAGATGTCCACCGGATCCACTCCTGGATTCCACAAATACCTCCAGCCCCTCCTATTTCTCAATGACCACCTGACAGTCACAATGGAAAATCCCCAGCTCTTCCGCCAAGAGTCCCTAGGGTATAAAAGGCCTCAGCCCCTCCAAACTGGGGTGACTTCTGGGGCCCCCCTCTCTTGGGGCCCCAGAACCTCATCCAGGTGTATATAACAAAGCCACGTGGTTTGGCCCCCACTCTTTCTCTCTCTCTGTCTTTTCTTTTTGCCGCCGCCGCCGAAAAACCTTACACAGGTCACTCTACTCCCAGAACACACATCCGTAACATCAGCTGCACCACCACCATCTTCTCCCTCTTTCCTCTGAGTCTCCTTCCTAAGGAGAATCCACTCTCCCCTTCATAATTCTAGGCACCCTTCTTGTAAGTTAAAATGCAAATACTTGGTGGGGCGGGGAGGAAGAAAACAGTCCTGAAGGTCAACATTTTACAAAGAGTCCTGAGACTGTTCTGCCCGCACATTTTGGTCATCTGGTTTGGGCGTAGGGGGAAATTGCCCATTCACCTTGTGAAACTGGGTTACATTTTGACCATGCCAGGCCAGCTGGCCCCTGAGAGATGTGTTACCATGGCAAATGTAAGGTCACCTTGTGGTTACCTACTTGACCTGAGCTTGTCATGTCTAGACACTCATGCTGAGAGTGACAGCACCCTGGAAATCAGACTCCTAGACTCTCCCTGGTTGCTGGTTCCTCCCATTTTCTCCAGCCTCCTGGGCCTAGCCGGGGGTGTTCCAGCGCCTTTCATATTCATGTCTGGCATTTCCTTGATCTCTGCTCTCCTCTGGCTGGGTTGCTTTCAGCGGACGCTGTCCCTCCCTCCCCAATCCAGGAGGGGCCCTGGCCTCTATGACAGCAAATCCATCGCACCACTTAAGTTTAATTAGAGCACAAAGACGGATGATTAGTTTACACATCAAAGCACTGAAACAACTCAACAAATTGGCCCCATCCCAAAGCCCAGCACAGGAGCTGGCCTTGAACTCGGAGGCCCTGCCTACCGGGGCTGGGGAGGCGGCGGTGAAAGCTCAGGAGCCCCACGCAGAGGCGCGCAGAAGGAGTTCTCTTTCTCAAGTGAAGAAATGAAGCCCAGCTGTTTCCATCCCTAATGGGACCCCAGCGTCTCTCTCACCTTGGCTTTCCACCTCCAAACCCTCCCTTGGCTGCTGCTTAAAGTTCATGTGTAGTTGACTCTCAATTATTTGGGGACTGCTTATTCAATCCACAGGTCATACAAGCTCTTTGCTAATCCTGTTTTTTTGTTTGTTTGTTTTTGTTTTTTACTTTGTTACCTTCCAAGTGGGATGTTGACTGTTCATCAGGACACCTACCAGGGAATGAGAGCAGAAAGTAAATAAACCAGGCCCCTTGGCTACCAGCTGATGATTTTTTGTTTCAGGTTTGATGGGAGAGGAGATAGAAATTATAGGTTGCAAGGAGGTAAATGCATTATTTCTGGGTCTCCTTCATGCGCGCTTTCCTCCTTCCTTGTGGATGACCAGGAGGCCGCTGAACACATGAAAGCACTCTCCATTAGGCCGTCTTTGCCTTTTATTACATTTTTCAGATCGCTCATTGCCATGCTGGGGCCTGGAGTGGCTGACTATGTACTGGGAGACAGAAGCGGTTTGATTCTTCTGGCTCCAAAGACTAGTCTGTTCCTGTTAATGATCAGTGAAAAACAAAACAAGCAAGAAGCCCTAAAAGTCCATGCAGGAGCTGAGCCGGATTGACCTTCTTACTTGGTCTACACACATGCCCATCAAAACAACTGGTGTATCCTGCTCCAGGGTCCTCCTGTCAGAATCAATGGCAGAAAGGAGACTGAAATCTGAGGGTCTTCCTCATAGCCCTCATCCCTCGGGACTGTGTGTGATCTTCCTAATTGTCGGGAGAAAAGAGAGCTGCGCAAACCACTGATGGCGTTGCAGTGCATGGCGGGATTCCAGTGCCCTCTCTGCGGGCCTTGGGCGTGCGCGGGCATCAGCCGGGCCGCTGTGATGTGGGCAGACAGATGAATGCCGGCTGCCGCTAGCACAGGACAGTGGGTGGCAGCTGAACTGGGTGCAGACGGTTTGTAAGCACAGCGCTTGAGAAGGAAGATGACATTGCATTACCATAAACCAGGGGCCTATTGATCTGGCTGATTAGAAAGTCTTCCAAGGCACTAGGGTAATTAGCACAATGTACAGAGTAGCAGTTATCAGCTTCATTGCTTAATTAACAATGTAAATATCTTTCTAAATGACATTTTATAATCCTGATTAGACTCTCTAGCGTTTGCCCTGTTCATTGCTAATTCCTTCCCAGATGCACGGGTAGTCGGATGGTCGCCCCTGTTTCCATGCCTCATGTCACATTTCTGCATCACACACGCGAAGGCGATTGTCCATGCCTCACATCTCCTCTTTTGTATCTAACTAGGGGGTCTGCTCTGCCTTCCTCTCTCCACCCTGAAATATACAGTCTGCCAATTGAATTGCCAATTAAAAGTACTTAATTAAATGTGAAAGGGGAGCTCTGTCATGTTCTGGATTCTGAACTATTTTTTATTTATGTGCTTAGCAGGATAAGTCATCTTAAATTAGCATCACATTTTTCCCTCTGAAGAGCATGTGAGAAATGAGGCTATTAGGAGGAGAGGTTTAACACAATATTTGTGTACACCAGTCATGGGTGCAAAGAATCATCCCAAACGCATATGTTGCTTTGGCAAGCAGGGTTATTTTTCATATTTATTTTATTTCCTTATCATTTCTTGTTGAATTCATGTTTGCCATAGAATATTTGGCTTGCCTAATCAGACATATGTGCAGGGAACTTGATTGTTTTATTTCTTTGTTACTTTAATTTCACATATTATTATTTTTGAGTATCAGAGCCACACTAAAAGATCATTGTTCCATGTCTAAGTTCCAAATGGCATACACACAAATCTTTATGGAGCTCTGGAGGCGGAAAGTTCAGAGGCTCCTACCCTGCCTGGAAAGAAAGCCCCCAAAGCTATCCAGCACTGGAGGCCGGATGATTCAGTTGGTGGATTATTCACTTCTGGTCTTGTTGCTGTCACTAACTGCATGATGGCCAATGCAGTCACACATCTACGAAGTGTGAGGGAAAAGTAAAAATATAAGGAAAGGGAATTTAACATAAAGCGGTGCATATTACACTGGTAAAATGGTAGAGAAGGCAAAGATGAATTTTGGAGGAATTTGCTGTGGGTTTTAATTAACCATCTTGCCCTTGTTCCCCATTATCATTGATTTGTGTGATAAGTGCCAATTATATGTGTCATAAGTATACTCCTTTTTGCTGAAGACAAGAAATCTTATGTGTGATGCAAATAAGGGTTCTCAGAATGCTAATTTTGTAATGAGCCAATGCATTCTTCAAGGAGTTTATAGTCTAGAGAGGGAATAAAACATGTGCATAAATAATTATAATGCAAAGTAGGAAACTGGTGTGTCATGAGACAGTACAGAAAAAATTATGGCCAAAAAAGAGGGTGGAGAAATAAATTATAGCTGAGAGATGTGGGAAGGCCTGTTTGAAGGTTGAGGAAAATTGGCATAAAAGCAAATTAAGAGTATTGGGTGTGGTTTCCAGAAGAGGAGAACAGCAGGGAGAAAACACAGAGGTGAGACAGCATGACATTCACTTATTTTTATTTTATTTTATTTTTTGTGAGACAGGGTCTCGCTCTATCACCTGGGCTAGGATGCAGTGGCATCATCGTAGCTCACTACAACCTCAGATTCCTGGGCTCAAACGATCCTCCTTTCTCAGCCTCCTGAGTAGCTGGGACTATAGACGTGTGACACCACGCCTGACTAATTTCTCTATTTTTTGTAGAGATGGGATCTCACTCTTACTCAGGTTGGTCTCAAACTCCTGGGCTTCTAGTGATCCTCCTGCCTCGGCCTCCCAAAGTGCTAGGATTACAGGTGTGAGCCACTGAGCCGTGGCCCAGCATGCCATTTAAATGAGGGACAAGAAGCTGTTTACTAGGACCATTGTGGGAGGAAGATGAAGGAGGAGAAAGTACCACAGGTAAGGCTGTGAAGGGAGGTTGGGGTTTGATCACCATCACCCAGAACCTGGAATCCAAGGCCACAACATCTGCACTGCTTTCTGTAGACCAGGGATCAGCGAACTTTTTTTTGTGAAGGGCCAGATAGTAACTATTTTAGGCTTTGCCGGCCATATTGTCTCTGTTACAACTACTCAACTCTGCCATTGTAGTAAAAAAGCAGTCATAGGCAATATGGCAATGAATGGTCATTGCGAAGTTTCAATAAAACTTTATGGATACTGAGATGTGAATTTCGTATAATTTTCACATGTCTTGAAATATTCTTCCTTTGCTTTTACTACTGCTTTCTGCTATTGGAATAGGCCAGGGCATGAAGCTGTAACCACCTCCTAACCTCTGGGATTTTCTTTATCTCATAACCACAGACAGCCAAGTTCTGACTGAGCTTGGATCCTGTGGGCCAGAGAGCCACAAAGTCAACACACTGCATGTGTTGGCGGATGTGATTCTGTCAACGTTCAGGGTGATGGGCCCAGGACAATGCTTCAGGGTGCAGCATTGGGGCAACATGGGAGCTGTGTGCGGACTCTAACACTATTTGGTAAGTAAAACGAAACGCCTAGGTTGAGAGTTTTGACAATCCATGTGTACTGAATGTGGTACACAGCCCTGTACTTTCATCAAAGCCACACTTTAGTTCATTCTATACTGACAACCTTAAACCACCTTCCCTGGGCTGAATTAGGTCTTTCTGTACATCAGTAGGCTAATAATAGCTTCCATCCATCTCCTGGGTGAGGTTCTGTGGTTTCCAGCAAATGATTTTCTTCCTCCCCACCCCCACCCTTCACTGCTCCAACCTGTCCTCCAAGGGAAAAAGGTAGAATAGGAATGGGAGTGAGTTCTGGCTGGTGGGCTAGTGGGAAGCCTCTTAGCTCTCTCCAGCTCTCTTTCCCGCCCAGATACCCAGCAAGTTAACACAGGGGTCAGGGAGGCCAGCTGACCTCCAGCTGAAATGTTGAACCAGCTTTTCCCATGGTGAGGTGGATGGAAACGGTTATTTATCTCATTTCCAGATACACCTGACATAACAAAGGTTTTTTTTTTGAGACAGAGTCTCCCTCTATTGCCCAGGCTAGAGTGCCATGGTGTCAGCCTAGCTCACAGCAACCTCAAACTCCTGGGCTTAAGCGATCCTCCTGCCTCAGCCTCCCGAATAGCTGGGACTACAGGCATGCGCCACCATGCCCGGCTAATTTTTTTCTATTTTTAGTTGTTTGGCTAATTTCTTTCTATTTATTGTGGAGGCGGAGTCTCGCTCTTGCTCAGGCTGGTCTCGAACTCCTGAGCTCAAGCAATCCTCCCGCCTCGGCCTCCCAGAGTGCTAGGATTACAGGCGTGAGCCACCGCGCCCGGCCTAACAAAGGGTTTTTAAAAACATAAAATAAAATATATTTTTCCTTGAATTTGGAATGACATGTTTATATTTGAAAAAAATTATCTTATTTATCTCCTTCCCCTTCATCTTCTCTGCTGTCTCTCTTCTCTTATCCAGAAAAGTCTTTAATTTTTTTTTTCTTTTAACAAGAGCTAACATTGAACAATGTATGGCAAGGAAAGGTTAATTAGGTGACTTACTTTACAATGTTTTAAAAACAAAGGTATAGTCAGATGACCCAAAGGTGCTGAGAGGCCGAGGAAGCTAAGTACAGAAAAGGAGCCTTTACTTATGACAACATGGAAGCCATCGAAACCCTCGTTGAGCAGTTTCAGTGGCATGAAGATGGAAGCCAACTGTATTGGCTGGAGGGTAAATAGGGGAATGATAAGTGAGGAAGTGAGACAGCCTGTGTAGACAAGTCTAATGATGGCTTCTTGTCACTCAGATCTCAGTTTAAATGTCACCTCTTTGGAGTGATCTAAAGTGGCCATCTGGTGATGATCACATGACCACACATTTCTCTGCAAAGCACTTATTTATGACCTGATCATATCTTCTTTCTTAATTTGTTTTCTCTGCCTCTAGGACACCACATATGCACACTGATCATATATGTGTTATTGATTCTGTCTCCCCAGGACCTGGAAGACTGCTTGGTACCTGGTAGGTGTTCATTGGTTGAATGAAAAGATACAAGTTTGGCTGGGCAGAGAGTAGAGAAATAGAAATCTGTCTGGGGGTGGGGGATATGGAGTAGAGAGGGTTGTGTGTTTTTTTGTTCATTTGTTTTTAAATGGGAGCCCCTAAGTCCAGTGCTTGTCAAACGTTGATGTGGCTCAGAACCATCTGGGGACCTTGTTAAAATGCAGATTCTGATTCTGCAGGTCTGGGTGGGATATTCCACATTTCTAACAAGGCCCCAGGTGAGGCCCCTGCTGCTGGTTCATGAATCACATTCCCAGTAGCAAGGCCCTCGACTACCTTGGCATGGTGCTTAGAACGAACAGGTGGAAACCGGGAGATTAATGAAGCAGGAGGGAGTTATTCCCTAGGAACAAAGATTTTTTGGAACACAGTGGGGCTAGAATCCAGAGAACCAGCGGAAGAATTGGTTTTCCAAAGGCAGAAGGCAACTTTCCTCGGCATAACAGGAAAGAAGGAGAGGGGTGAGAAGAAGAGGGAGTTCTTGTCTGATCTGCTGATGTCTATCCTTTCCATGAGGTCCTCAGCTGAGAGTGCGGGTGGAGGTGGGGTGTGGGAGTTCTGAGAAACAGAGTTATTTTCTTCCCAGGCAGCATCCGGTATGTCTTTGAGGTTTGGATCAAAAATTTAAAGTAAAACTCATCAGCTCTGTTGTGTAATTTTCTCAACATTAATCTGCTTGGGTGCAGGTTGGAGAAGGAGGATGGTAGAGTCACCCAGAGTGAGTGGGACAGAGGGCAAGAGGAACCAGGGAGTTGAGGTGTTAGTAAGGGAGTGATTTTAATGGTGGACCACAGGAAGTGAGTCCCCGGCACTGGGCGGAATACTGCTACTCTGCCCCTGCTCTCTCGGAGCTCTAGTGGGGGAGGCAGATATGATTGATATAATCACACAAATGCATACTTATCCACACATACATGCACATAAATGTATGTACCATATGTAAATGTACATGCATATGTAGCAGAACTGTCAGCAGCATACCCACAATCCCTTGAACCTCACCATTGCACTCTACCAGGCTGACTTCCAGCTGCCAGCATCTGCATCTCTTTGCCTGAGAGCACGGCAGGCCAGAAGTACCAGGGAACTGGTTGCCCGTGAGAGCATCCTTCAAACAGTAACTAAGAGGAATTGGTACATAAATACCTGAGGGGGTGGGATAACTGAGGTTCCACATTGGTTCCCAGCAGGATGAACAGGTGCCCATGGTAGTAACTTGCTTGGCTCTCTTTATGGGCCGCCTTCCCTTCCCTGCCTCACTTCTCCAATCCCTTATTGCGTGTTTTCTAGGATCATTTTCCAAATAAACCACTTGCTCTCAGACCCTTGCTTCAGGAGCTCTTTTTGGGGGCATTCAAACCGAGGTGTATATAATTATAAATTGTGATGCATGCCATGGAGAATGGTATGGGCTACTATTTGGTAGGGTGTGGGGGGAGTGGGGCAGGAATCTGCCCCAGTATGAGGTGGGAATGGGATGTCAGGGAAGGCAGGGGAAGAGATCTGTGGGTCAGGATCTAAAGGAGGACCATGGTAGAAGGAACATGATGCATTTGAGTGTCTGAAAGGCCACTGTGACTTCCACGGAGGACCAGGGACATAGAGTGAAACTTAAGAGGCCAGACCCTGTAGGGTCTTGTAGGACATGGTTTATGTATTCAGAGAACACTGAGAAGCCATTAAGGAGTCTACAGTTGGACAGTGACAAGATGAGACCTACCTCTAACAATAAGTGGAGAAGACAGGAGAGCCCATATGGGAGGGACAGAGTTCAGAGGCCACTGTCATGACCCAGGGCTTTGCATGGAGTTTTGCACATGGAGGAGTCTCACCAGGTGTTTTCTAAAGTGGAAGGTAACTATTAACTACATATTTGATTGACCAGAACAGCCTATTTCCTGGCCAAGCTGAATAATGGTTTGCCTTCATTAATATTGCCCTTTTTTTCTGGGCTGCTGCACTTAATTTTAGCAGCCGTTTCTCTTGGGGAAAGCATTAACTGGATGATTCCCTTCTACTTTTTTTCATTCTCCACTTCCCTCCTTTCCACTCTCTTCACCACTCCCTCCCCATCTCTCCTCTTCCTCTTCCAAATAATCCTGTTTAGTAAAGTTTTTGGTTATTTCTTACAGTCTTCATTTCTATTATCGGTGGCATTTAATTCTTATCTCTGGCCATCTCAAGATGCTGCAGATGTAGTCACTGGAAACAGAATTACACATTGTGAACAAGGTAATTTTAAAGTGGATCTTTAGTCAAATGCCATCAAAATGCAAAAAAGAAAAATGTTCCCAAGCACATTCACTGCTTTGGCAATACTGCCATGTACACATCCGGCATACATATTTGCTTTTTATGGAAAAGGAAATGCCATTCCAAAGGTAATTTATACAAAAAATTTTGTGTGTTTGTATGTTATTTACAATTTGAAATCATAAGATACTGAACATATTTTCAAGAGATGAAAAAGTGGAGACATATTCAGAGATGACATACATCTGATCACCAATGTGGTCTCATGTGTGGGCACTGTAAATAAATTACTATGGAACACACCAGAAATATAGAATGACATACACCTGTCAGCAAAGTTAGATTTATGGCGCCAGAGAAAGTAACACAAGACAGAGGACCAGGAAGGGGCTAAAACCCAGCCAATAAATTACTCTCTGAGTAAACTTTGTAAATAGTCACAATTGTATCCTTTTCCCTCTTGTATGCATTTTTATAAAAATTTTAAAATCCTTACTCATCCCAGCAATTAAAGAACAAAGACACTAGATGTCTGAGATTTCATATCACCTTTATATCCAATGTTTTAATTGTCTTAAAAACGAATCTTGTGTAGTCAGGGAGGGTTGTGTTTTGCAACACCCTGGTGTGGTGGAGACTTGTTCATCGGGTTTTCCATTTTTGCTCTGCTGTCCTCTTTTGGCACATTCACCTGTCACCCCATGCCTCTCACCCTGTGTTCTGGCAGGATTTGGGACATGCAATTGCAAACTGGTAAATAGCAACTTTGCATATTCTGAATAGACGAGAACAACATGGTACCAGTCATTCTGTTCTCAGGGAAATCTGAGATAATAGGGAGCAGGGGCGAGGGCATACCAAGGGTCCTAAGTATTTTCTTCAAAGTGTTTATTATGCTTATTAAATCTATTGTACACTGATGAATTAATTTGAATTATTTACATGGTCAACCTTTGAGACAATAACCTGATTTAATAAGAGGATGCAAATGGATCATTTCTCTTTGAAATCCAAAAACAGGTTTAAACTGGAAGCATCAGGATTTCTTGTGTCTTTCCCTACAAATATTGGTTACAAACCTGCAGTTGTCAGGCTAAGTTACATAATGTCAGAAATCAAGATAATGTGGTGGTATATTTCTTAGGGAAGTTGATAAACTCCCCCGTGAGAACATGTCCCCGGACAACCAACTTTAGGGCGACAAATTTCTCAAGTAAAAAGTCTTTCAACTCTGTTTATCTATAAATATTGTGCACTTTCTGAAATGAGGCTGTTCATCTCCTAAGATTTCAGTGTAAAAGAAAATGACATGGTAAGAATGGTTGGGTTTTCATTAGATTATGGGTCTAGTGTCTTTTTAGTGAATGTTTGGATTGGTAAGAATTCTTGAGTTTTACTACTGAAGATTTGAGAACCTAAGGTCACTGTCAAGTTGAAAAGATCAAATTCAAATATTTTTAAATCTAGGCTTCCATCATGACTTGGAAAAAATTGGAGATTGTTGTCCAAATCTCTCCTACTTTGGATTATTTCTTTTTTCTTGGTGTTTAGGTGTTTATAAGGAATTTTTGTGAAAGGTAAAATCTTGTGTGTTCGTAAAGACAGAAGAGGCACAAGTGATTCTGAAGGTGGAGCCTTTCGGAGGTAAAGTGAACAGCTTGCATCTTGAATATTTTATGAGATCTAGGTATTAGAAAGATGTTTCTGATGCAGGAACACAGCGATCTAGGAACAAAAGGGAGATGGGACTAGAGAACAGACTGAAATTTCTTAAAAATATTAAATGATCCTAAGGCTGAACACAGGAGTGGATGATGTTACTGCAGATTGTTCCTAATAAGGGCTTTAAAAGCTTAATGATGTATTGATTGGATCTGCACTAATGATGCGCTCTTGATTATGTATGTGTAAATAAGAGGGCTGATTTATCAGGGCACGATTGTATCTTTCAAATATATTTGGTCCAAGTCTACATATTGAAAATAAATGGAGGCAATTATCTGAATATTTCAGGGGCGGAACCCTTCACCCACCACATCCCCAATTTGGAGACAGTCTAGTATGTGAGGTGAAGAGAAAAAAAGAAGAAAGAAAACTCTAAAGAAGTTAGGAAAATACAAAAGAGGGAAAAGCCTAAAAAATTACTTCTGTTAAGAAATATCCCCTGCTTCTCTTATCCCAAGAGGAGAAAAATAGATTTCCAGGTGCCACCAGGGAGCAATGTTTTCCTTTAAAAAACAAGATGATGAAAGAAAAAGAAAACAGAAAAAATTACAAGAAGTTGTCCTGTTAAATCAGCTACACATGGAATCTGTGTAAGGAAATCAGCCTTTTTGTTACAAATAGGTTTAAAAAGCCCTAGAGAAGAGAGACGTGAACAGAAGCAATATTATCCACTAACAACCTCACTCCCTTTTAGACATCAGCTGAGAGAAGATCAGCATCATTGAACAGGGGGTTTATCTTA
Source organism: Cheirogaleus medius (assembly GCA_008086735.1). Lineage (NCBI taxonomy): Eukaryota > Metazoa > Chordata > Mammalia > Primates > Cheirogaleidae > Cheirogaleus > Cheirogaleus medius. The sequence goes on along the minus strand of VBSM01003215.1, from coordinate 33,470,092 downwards.
AGATAATGACTCATCTTTATTTCTTTCAGGATATAAAACTTGTATTTAAATCAATTCAGGGAAGTACTTTAGCTTTAAACATTAGACAGCAGGGAGAGCCTATTTAATAAAACAGCATTATTTCATTTTCAAAGAATGATACTGGCAGTAGCTCTAAGTTTAAATTCTGTATTCTCTTCCTCAATTATAATTATAGATGGATCTGAAAGGAAGCATGCCTATTACTGTCATATTTATTCTTTTGACAGGTGTTATGGGACTCTAATTTGATGAAATGATTCAAAACGCAGATTCCTATCCAAACACAATTCTTGTCATCAACACGAAGAGGTTTAGGCAAAGTCCTCCAGCCAACCTTTTCACAGGTCTTGAACAGTCCTGATATTTTAGCACAATCCATATTCAGGATGATGGGGGAGAGCTTGCCTTCAGTGCTTATATCCCGGCTAGCAACAGCCAGAAGGAAGTGTGGGCGTTTGAGGTAAAGAAAGTGGGGACAGTTTTCTTTTTTCACTGGGCGGGGTCGGCTCCGGGCATGAGCACCCAGTAGGACCCCGAGTCCCGCGCGCGGCCGGCAGAGGGCGCTCGGCCACAGTCGCCAGGTGGGGGCGGTGCTGCGCCTCTCCGGGGGCGCAGGCGCAGTCGTCGCCGCCGCCGTGGCCGCGGCGTCCGGGGCTGGCGTCCCCAGTGGAGGCGGGTGAGCCGCGCCGCGCAGGCCGAGGGCGGGGGCGCGGGGGCAGCGGCGGCCGGAGCCACGCGGGGCGGCGGGGGCGGGCTGGGGATGTAGAGGCCGTGGGCGTCCTCCGACCCGTGCGAGACCTAGGGCCGACTCGCGCCGCTCCTTTGCCCTCCACGTGCTTCTCCTGCCCGCGGAGAGCCGGATGCACCCGAGCGCGGCTCCCGGGGGCGGCCCGGCCTGCCGCAGGCCTCACCGGGGCGGCTTCGGAGGAGCGGGGACGGCCTGCGACGCGAGGGGGTGGGGGCTGGAGGGAGCCCAGGGGTCTCCGGGCCGCTAGGCCGCTGCTGAAGTGCCGGGCACACTCCTCCGGCGTTAGCCTCAGTTTGCCCGCTCTGCAAAGGAGACGTGTCCCCTTTATATCCCTCTGCCCAGGGCACCCTATGAGGCCGAGTAACCTTAACATTTTGATTTATGCTTCTGAATAACAGAGCAAGTCACTCCGTGGGCAAAACCCCTTAGCTCTTAGGAGTAAATCTTTTTTTGCTGTTATTGTTTTTAAAAACAGTTTTACTGAGATGTAATTTACGTAGCATACAGTTCACGTATTTAAAGTGCACAATTCAGTGTCTTCCAGTATGTTCGCGGTGTTGTGCATCCATCACCATAATCAATTGTAGAACATTTTCATTACCCCACAAAGAAACACCTCCTTTAGCTATCACCCCTCCATCTCTTCCCAGTACCCCCAGCCCTAGGCAACCACTACTCTTCTTTCTGTCTCTGTAGATTTGCCTATTCTAGATATTTCATATAAAGGGAATCATACTTTATGTAGCCTCTTGTGACTGGTTTCATTCACTTAGCATACTGTTTTCAAGGTTCATGTGATAGCATGTGTCAGTACTTCATTTCTTTATATGGCAGAATACTGTTCCATTGTATGAATATACCACATTTGATTCATCCATTCATCAGCTGATGGACCTTAGGACTAATCTTAACTCCTCATCACCACCTAACCAGACCTTTCTGGATCTGACTTGGCCTGGTACAGCATCCTCTGTTCTTGCTCCGTCTCCCTGTGCTAGTCTCCCTGTGCTCCCTGTGCTCCGTCTCCCTGTGCTAGTCTCCCTGTGCTCCGTCTCCCTGTTCTTGCTCCGTCTCCCAGTTCTTCCTGCCCTAGGCCTTCATGCAGGCTGCAGGCTGCTCTCTCTGCGTGCACCACCCCTCCAAGTCCTGGTTGTCCCCAGATTTATTGTCCCTCTCTCAAGAAACCTGTGACTTGCCTAGGTGAGGTACCCCATGAACCATTCTCTCAGTGAACTGAATTCCACTTCGTAGTGTTTAATTATAATTGGTTTTTATTATCTTCTATTAGTGTATGAGTTCCATGGGGTTAGGGGCTGCCTTGTTTTTCTTTCTCTAGTGCCCAGCATCCTTTTGGTGCTCAGTGACTTTCATCTCTTTCACACACACGCACACCTATGTGTCAGGTGCTATACTATACTAGGGGTACAGTCATGAACGAAATCAACTCCCTCCTCACGTGGAGCTTACATTCCAGTGTGGGCATACAAACAGAAACAACTAAATCTGTGGCTAGTGAACAGTGTCGTGAAGAAAGATAGAAGGGATTATAGTGTGATCAGAGATGTCCTCTTGAATGAGACTTAGATAAAGTGGCAGGGGCAGGGGGAATGAGCCATTGTATGTGGGTACTGGGGAAGGCGTCAAGTACCTGATGACCAGCAAGGAGGCCAGAGGGAGGAGCATGAGAGGAAAAGGACAAACCAGGAGCTTTCAGCTCAAGGGTCATCTCAGATGAGCCCTGGCCGTGTGTAGAAAGAGCTCGAGTTTGGAAATTTGTACCTGTATACAAAGCCCATCTGTGGCTCTGGTCTAGTTCTATGTGATCTGTAGCCTCAATGTTCTTCCTCTGTAAAGTGGGAGTAGTAATACAGTTATAGATTAGATAGCCCCTATGGAGTGCCCAGCTCAGTGTTTGCTACCTGGTAGGTACCTGTTTGCCACTGGGTAGGTGTACAATACATGTTAATTCCCTTCTTTTGCTCTCAAACTGGGTTGGTGTGTTATGGCCTGTGTGGGGAGACCCTAGGCACAACGCAGTCTGACACCAGAGTGATTCAGTTCAGATTACTGATTGCTCTTCTCCAAGGAGCCCAGCATGTTTGCATTTTGCATGGTTTCTGGTTTGCTTTGGCTGGGCTAGCTCACCAGGTGCACTTTAAACTGGCAAAGGCTCAGGGTGGATTGTACTGACAAATGTAATATTCAAGGTGGTTCCTTAGCCTTTGAGACAGCAGGTGTGGTAGAAAGAGCAGAGAATTCAGAGCCAAAAGACCTGCGTTTGAAACCTGGCTCTGCTAGGTTCATGACTTCAGGACTGCCACTTTCCTCCTGGCTTTAGTGTTTTTCCTTGCAAATGGGAATCATTCCACATTTATTGAGCTTCTGTTGTGGTCCAGGCACTGTTAACTGCGGAGGAGTGACTAATGCAGTGTAGTCTCTGTCCGCCAGGAGCTTATAGTCAGCAAGGAACACAGTTAGCCACGTCATGTAGGAAAGGGTGAGATGTTCAAGTGCCTAATATGTGCCAGCCCCGGTGCCAGGCACTTTCCATGCGTCAGCTAGCTTGATCTTTACAAAACCCTTATGAGGTAGGTATTCTGCTCTTCAGTTTACAGGGGAGGAAGCAGAAGTCCAGAGAAGTCAAGCAAGTTGCCTAGGATCACACAGCTAGTAAATGGCAGAGGCAGGCTTCTAAACTAGGGTTGTTTGTCTTCAAAACCTGCTCTATGTTCTTCCATCACAAAATATATAAATGATTGCAGTACAGTGTGATGAATCTGTGATCGGGGTGTAAGCAGCCTGGGATGAAAGCCTCAAGAGGGCCACATGGGAGCTGGATCTTTGAGGTTAAAGAGGAATTCATGAGGCAGGTGAAGAATTCAAGGTAAGGGAAAGAAAGAGATGTTGAAGAGCACGGCACATTTCAGAGGGGGAATAGCAGTTAATAGTAAACACATAGTGTGTGCTGGGCACTGTGCTAAGTGGTTTAGGAGCATTATTTAATCTTTATAGGAGTCCTATGTAGGAAATACTGCTAGGTGCCCCCTTGACATATGGGAAATAGAATTTGAGATAGAAATTAAGAAACTTGCCAGTGGTCCCACAGCTGGTGAGTGTTGGAGCCAGGATTTGAGTCCAGACTCTCAAATCCAAAGCCCATGAACCTAACCTCCAAGTTCCATCTGTGGGTAAAATGCAGGAAGTGTGGGAAGGATGGCAGCCGGTCAGATGCATGAGAGAAGTGGGAAGAGATTTCAGAAGGCCATGGGTAAAGAACTCCCCCAGAGGTTTTGAGGAAGAGGAGTGACCAGTGTGTTTTTGGAAAGTACCCTTAGGTGGCGCTGTATGGATTGGGCTGGAAGGAGAGAGGCTGAGGTATTGGGGTAGTCCAGGCAAGGCGTGGGTGCAGAGCTGGGAACCTAGTGCCAGTGGAGATCTAGTGGGGGACCAGGGGGTAGGGGGATTTTAGAACCTTGACCATGTGGGAGAGGGGCTGGAGAAGGCAGGGATTACTACCCCAGTTCTAGCTTGGGCCAGCATATACGTGCAAGATAGAGCCCTGGAGCAGATGGGGGCAGGAAGCAGAACCACTCCATTCCTATTTTTCAACTTTCCCCATCAAGAAGAGTAATTGCATATTTAAAAAATGGCCTGTGCAGGCTTAATTTAGCTTGTATCAATGCTCAATAGGGCATAATTTCTGGTTATTTTCTGCAGTTCCATTCTTTCTTTCTTTTTTTAATATATGACTTTTTTCCCACTTATTTTTAGGTACCCTGTGTCAGGACACACGTTAGGGAAAAGGACAGTGGGGTTAAATGGAACTATAAGCCTGTTTCTCAATATCTGTGCCTGTGATCCTACTTGGCTCCCAGGAAATTCCCTTTGTAGCTTTATTTTCTCTCTTTTCCTTTATTCTGTCATAATCTCCTTTGGATTTTGTAAGAGCTTTTTTGTTAAGCATTTCTTAGCTGCCCTTTCCTTTATCTGTGTAGTTGATGTCAGCCTGGTGACTTTTTCTTTTTTTTCCATCTGTATGCAGGGGGAAGCTACAGATGATGTCTTTGTGTTTCAGAAAAGCATGGAGCAAGGTTTTGTAGAGAAAGTTGAGAAGTACTGGATAATAGTAAAGTCAAGTGCTTTTATAAATGCTTGAACCTGGTCCTGCACAAGTCCTAGGAGAGTTCTTTGTGGGGTTCTTAGCCCTGATCTGGTCAGCATTTTTATGGATGGCTCAGATATAGACATAGCAGGTGTTGCCATGAGGCAGATAAGGGCATGGGCTTTGGAACCAAATAGACCTAGGTTTGATTCCTGGCCTTGCCAGATACTAGCCATATGGCTTCCGGCAAATTACTTAACCTCTCAGAATCTCAGTTTCCTCGTCTATAAAATGGGCCTAATGATACCTACCCTATAATATTATCATGAGGATGAAGTGAGATGACGTATGAAAAGCTCCCACACTTGGCATGTGCTGATCACTCGCTGAGTAGTAGGTAGGAAGACATGCTGTCAGCTTTGCAGAAGGCTCTGGGTAGGAGAGCTAGGTGCAGCAGACTGTTCATCTCTGTGGCCCTAGGGCTGGGTCCAGAGTTATACACATGCTAGATAGGACGCTTAAGGCAGAAAGAGTTGTACCCCATTTGTACCTGTTAAGTGGTTGTTTCTGTGCTCTTGTTATGTTGAACTGAGTTGAATTAGATAACGGAATCAGACACCCCAAGGATTTATGGCAGATTGTGACTCTGGACTGAACTCATAAAATACAAGCTGGGGAAACAGACTTAAGAATAGCTCCTGGGAGAAAGGTGCTTTTGAGCCCAATGCCAGGGCCACATGGGGGCTCAAGCAGAGAATGCAGTCTGAGCTGCATTCCTTGAATTCCTAGGTCAAAGGAGGTGACAGCCCCTGCCCAGTGAAGTTGGTTTACACAACCAAACGATTGTTTTCCCAATGGACAGTATGTTTAAGATGAATATCAATAATGGGGGTATATATGCCTCAAGAAAGGAAAAGCTTTGGGAGATAATATTAGTAGCATTTTCAGGATGCTTATGTTGGGAAAGGGATGACAGGCAGTGGGAGGGGGAGCTGGGATAGTTGACTGATTAATGAAAAGCTGGACTTCAGGGGTAGGTTAGGGAAGACTTTAGCCACAGAGGGCAGAGCTCAGACCAATGAGTAGAATATTACAGTGGTAACGTTCCGCTCAGACCCAGACGGACTTTCCAGCAGCTCGAGCAGAGTGAAGATGGAGTGTGGGTGAGCTGCCTGCCGCTGGGGAGCACGTGGCGGGAGGACAGCTGGATGACTCCCCACCAGGGAATGTTTTTAAAGTAACTTCTTATTAGGAAAATATTCAAAATATGTAGAAGTTAAATAATAGCACAGTGTTCACCGTTAATGCCTGGCATCTAAATACAGTGTTAACATTTCAGCACATGCCCTTATCTTTCTTACTCTGTCTCTCCTCTGTGTTATCTTTTGCTGAGCTATTTGAAAGTAAGTTGCAGACCTGATGACACATCACCTCTAAATACTTCCACTTGCATCTCCCAAGGATAAAGGCATTCTCCCGCATAACCACGTTATCAGTATTCTACCCGGGAAAATTAATAATAATTTACAGTATCATTAACTGTCCAGTTGTGGGAAGATTTTCAGTTGAAAGGTTGAGAAAGCGCCACGACCACTATGTGGAGAATGGCTGGCGGAGGCCCGAGGGCAGTTGGATGCCCTTCCAGTAATCCAGGTAAGAGCCTGAACTGGAAGCCTCAACTAGGGCAATGCAGGGTGATTAGGGCTATTTTGAGATAACCACAGGCCTCCCACGAAGCTTGGTGGCAGGGGTGCTGGGTCGGGGAGGGCCTCTAGGAGGAGGTGCCTTGTAGGCCATGGGCAGGAGTCTGGATTTGATCCTGTAGACCAGTGCTTTCCACACCTCACTGCCACTGTCATGATTTCGCCATGTCCACCTTTCAAGTGCATTATTATTTGTTCGATAAATTAAAAAAAATTAATTTTTATGCCTATTTAAAAAAAACCACTTCAGCCATAATATCTGAAAACATGAGTATTTTGTGTTTTCATTACACATGAAAATAAATATAAAATCATAATAAAAAGATGTTGGTCCAAATACTGCTTAAAATAATTTTAGGTATTTGTCCCACATTTTGGGGAAAGTTGCCATGAATGATGCAGGGTAGGAGTGGACAGCAGGGGCCTCAGGAAGGGACAGGACACGCTGAGATTTATGCTTTGGGAAGATCCACGCCGGCTGTTGGGTGGAGAACAGATTGTAGGGAAATGGATTGGTAAACAGGGAGACCGGCTCAGGGACTGTTGCAGTCGTCCCCGTGAAAGGTGATGACAGTCTGAACCAGGGATGTGCAGTGGAGTAGGAAGGAGGGGACAAATGTGAGGGGTCATCCAGAGGTGGAATTTGATGGGACTTAGAAACCAGTGGCGTGGGGATTGGGAGACAGGGAGGAGTCTGGGTTGCCTGGGAAGATGGAGGTGGCATGACAGAGGCAGGGAGCCGGGTGGAGGCTAAGGTCGGGTCCAAAGGGCAGGATAAGCAAAGCAATCCTTGCTGGGGCCAAAGGGTTTGACTCCAGGTTTAGCAATGGCGCTGTGAGGTTCATTGCCTGTTAAATAATAGCAAACCCACACTTTAAATTAAATTAAAACGCTTTTAGTTTAGCTCTTCTAAGTGGACCCACACATGTATTCTCTACTAGTTATTACTGAGAATGACTAAGTATTATAATTGAGCTGAAAATAATCTGCCGCCCATACTTGCTGGGTTGGTTACTAAGTATTGCTTGGGTTTTTAAGCAATGAAACGAAGTTGTGCTCTTTCCAAATGTTAATTTTGAGGACTGCAGATGGTGACCATCTGTTCCACGACTAGCATTTTACAATATTTGATTACTACTTTATATAGTTTGGGAAAACCTGCCAGGGGAGTCTGCCCGTCAGGTTGGGGACTTTGGTGGTATGTCCTCTGTGGTTGCCCTTGAAGGTCTTGGCCGCCATTCTGTGGGGTTCCCCTGTGTTTGCTGGGCTCAAGGGTGGCCAGTCAGCCTGGCAAATCGGTGATTCATAGCAGGAGGAACTTGAGGAGCCCTGTCTTGTCCAGACTCTTCCTCAGAGCTGGAACCGTCAGAAGCTCATCATGGGAGAATCTGGAACTGCCTTCAGGTGGGTGGTTTTCGGCCTCAAATGAATTTTTTTGGATTTGGTTTCTCTCAGGGTCTCCGCTCTGCCTTCTGCTCTGTGGCTGTGGTCCCAGGTTTCAAGAGGAGGCAAGGTGGCTTCACTGAGACAGGATCCGGGCCCCTCAGCCTCAGGTCTAGTGGGAAAGAGCTGGAGTCCTTTTGGTCAGCTCTGCAGGGGTGTTGAGATTCACTCTGATCAGACCAACTTTTGTCATGTGTCCATCTGCGTAGCAGTCCCTGTGCCCACGTGGATGCTGGGCTCTGGTCGGTCAGGCCTGGGGCGGAGTCCCACTCAGACCTCGGGGGCTGAAGTCTGGGAGTTTACCCCAGATTGCATGTTTGGGCTGCTATCAGAAGGGAGAGTAGATGATGAGGGGGCAGACAGCCACCTGTCCACACCAGTGTCAGGACAACAGCCTGGAGAACCAGGAGGAATTGGCTACCTTAGCTGTGGAGACACATTTATTGTTGCCAGGAAGATAATGTGCCGGAAATAGAATGAAGAAGCCTCTGAAACCAGCCACTTCATAAGCTTCCTTTCTTAGTTTAAGGGCATCTGATAGATTTGGTGATCTGGTTCTCTCTTTCATTGCAGGGGTGTGGGGGGAAGGGGGCTTGTCTTTCTCTTTTTTTGTGTGTTCCTTTGAAACTAAGGCCAGTCACTAAATCTCTTTTAGCTCCTTCTTCTGGATCATAGGGGGCCTGTCTCGTAGAGGGGAATCTGTGCAGAGGAGATAATAGATTCATTCGATTCAGCTGAGCAGTGAGTGAAGCCTGCTGCGGGCCAGGTGCTCAGCCGAGGGAGAGCCGCAGGCGTGGGCAGATGAGTCCCCGGTGCGTGGGAGTGGCTGTTGTGGCACCACGAAGCAGGCACTGCATTCCCACAGAGGACAGCGTCATTCCCTCCATCCCCAGGGAGGGACAGTCAGGAAGGACCTCCTGGAGGAATGACACTGAGCTAGCCCTGGAGGAGATGAGGAAGGGAGCTCTGTGCTCAGGGAAATGCACGTGCCCAGGCACCGGGAGGTGACGTCCTTGATGGTTTGAGGGATCTGGGAGAAGTTCTTACGGCTGATTGGAATGTGCCTGGAGCACTGGTTCCAGAGCTCATTCGGTGTCAGTGTGGAGGAGACTGGAGTGACAACCTGGGGGCAGGGACACCGGGCAGGTTTCAGGCAGGAGCCGGTCGGGCAGTGAGCACACAGAGGGGCACTTACTGAAAGCTCAGCAAGTCCGTATGTTCTAGAATCTAACATTTGAAACAATATATATTCTCACAGTTTCCCTAAAAAAAAAAAAAGAGAGAGAGATCAGGCTAGAGTTGTGGGTTCGTTGGAGAGAGCCTTAATACAGAGTTAAAAATGTGGGCTCTGCAGACACAAAAGAGAGCACACTGTGTAATTCCGCTTATACAAAACTCTAGAAAATGTAAACGAATCTGTAGTGACAGCAGAGCAGTGGTTGCTTGGGGATGGGGAAGGGGGAGGACAGGAGGGAGGGATTGTAAAGAGGTGTGGGTAACTTGGGGGTGATGGGTATGTTCACTCTCTTGATCACGGTGATGGTTTCCAAGGTGTGTACATACGCCAAAACCTATTGATTATACACTTTAAATATGTGCAGTTGGTTGTATGTCAGCTCTACCTCAATAAAGCTGTTTTTTTTTTTTTTAAGTCTAGAGCTATACTTCCAGGATTCAAATCCCAGCTCTACTTTATCAGCTGTGTGATCTTGGGCAAGTTACCAGACTTCTCTGTGCATGCTTTTCTTATGTGTGCAATTAATCACATATAAAGTGAATAGAACAGAAACAGTGCTCATTGTTATTAATAACACCCTAAAATGATATCATGTGCCCAGGCTTTGGGTGCACGATAGCAACTATGTATAGCTTTTCCTTCATGCAGAGGCCTCTAAAATGGTGCTGCTTAAGCTTTAATGTGCATGTGACTCTCCCGGGCACCTTGTTAACACCTTTCGTACCGCATAGAAATCTCTAAGACATACGCCAGGGACCACATGTTTTTGGGCAAACTGCACGTTATTTAAATCATCATAACTACAGTGAAAAACGAGAAGACTTGTGAGCGGTCCTTAACAGATGACGCGTAAAACAGGAGAAAACTCGTGAGCGGTCCTTAAGGTTTTAAGATGCAGGTTTGGGCCGGGCGCGGTGGCTCACGCCTGTAATCCTAGCACTCTGGGAGGCCGAGGCGGGTGGATCGATCAAGGTCAGGAGTTCGAGACCAGCCTGAGCAAGAGCGAGACCTCGTCTCCACTAAAAATAGAAAGAAATTAATTGGCCAACTAAAAATATATAGAAAAAATTAGCCGGGCGTAGTGGTGCATGCCTGTAGTCCCAGCAACTCGGGAGGCTGAGGCAGGGGGATCGCTTGAGCCCAGGAGTTTGAGGTTGCTGTGAGCTAGACTCATGCCACGGCACTCTAGCCCGGACAACAGAGCGAGACACTGTCTCAAAAAAAAAAAAAAAGATACAGGTTTGGTCTAGTAGGTCTGGGGGGTGCCTGAGACTCTGCATTCCTAAGGAGCTTCCACTTAACGCTGGCTTTTCTGGTCTAGGATCATACTTTGAGTAGCAAGGCCCAGACCTGTGGGCATTCTCCCCTCTGCTGCCTGGTGCCCTCACCAGAATGCGCCTGGCTGACGTCAGAGCTGCCTGGCTGACGTCAGAGCTGCTTTCTCGGTGACTGCCCCTCAGGGTCTTCCTGCTTATCTGCCCTGCTCTGCCTGTCAGGGACACCTCCTCACCCACCACCTGAAGTCAGGCTCCAGCAAGAAGACACCAGGGATGAGGCTGTGCATCTCCTTCCATACTTGCCTGTGGTCTTAGTGGGTCTGCTCTGGGCTGGGACTTCTGCAGGACTGAATGCTCAGCCCAGCCCAGAGTGTGGGCTCCGTGGGATGGGGCACGAGGGGGACCTGGCCTCTGCTCTGTGTCCAGCCTGCTTTACAGAGGACTGGGACCTAGGCCAGGGCTGAGCATAGAACTTGGCTTGATGCCTTAGGAGTGACGCTCTGTATTTTCCAGGGACAGAGGGTCTTGCGAATGGCCCCGCTTCCGGGGGCACAGCTGGTCCAGAGGCCGCTGCAGCTCTACCGCTACTTGCTGCGCTGTTGCCGGCAGCTGCCGACCAAGGGCATCCAGGAGCATTACAAACACGCTGTCAGGCAGGTGGGCGCAGGGTGCGCTGGATCTGGGGGGTTACTCTAACAGGGGCCTTGGTCGGGGGGAGTGGAGGCCAGGGCCAGGGTACAGGGGTAGTCTTTCAGGTGGCGGTGGGGTGGCAGTTTGCGAGCCACAGGAAACCAATGCTGGGCAATCCAGCTTCTCTTCAGGAAATGGGATGCATCGCCTCCAACACCAGCTGTGTGCCGGGGCATGGCCGAGGCAGCTGAATGGATCAGAATAGAGTGTGGGACACACCATTGGATAGGCCTTCCTCCCAACAGTGCACAACCTGGATTCAATCATGAGAAAACATCAGGTGAACCCAAACTGAGGGACCTTCTACCACATAACTACCTGGTCTATACTCATCAAAAATGTTGATGTCTTGGAACACAAAGAAAGGCAGAAGAGCTGCTCTGGATTGAACAGGACTAAAGAGATGTGACAGCTAAATGTAATGCATGATCCCAGATTGCATCCTGGACCAGGAAAAAAAAATTGCTGTAAAGGACATTCCTGGGGCAATGCATGACATTGGAATATGGGCTATAGATTAGATAATGGTGGTGTACCAGTGTTAAATTTTCTGAATTCTATTACTGTGGTTATGTAAGATAATGCCCTTGTTAGGAAATACACATTGGAATGTTTAGGGGGTAAGGGCATGATGTCTGTGACTTACTCTTAAATGCTTCTGGAAAAAACTTATACATACACATATAAAGAGAGAATGATAAAACGAATATGGCAAAATGTTAACAATTGGTGATTCTGGTACGGAATTCTTTGTATCATTCTTGCAACTTTTCCATAATTTAGAAATCATTTCCAAATAAAACATTAAAAACTAAAATTTATACAAATATAATATGGAGAGTAAAAAAATAGAGGTAGACACAGAGGACTGAAAACGTGGAGAAGGGAGTTTTTAGCTGCCTGGGGGAAGCAGGGGGGCTTCCCAGAGGTGGGTATTGAGGTGGTTCCTGAAGATGAGAAGGAAGGAGGGTGTGCAGGGTTGGGAGTGACAGGGGTGACAGGTACTGGTTCGTTTTGAAGGGCCCTGAACACCACAGTGATGAACTGCATCTCAAGTTGCTTCTCCAAGGTGAATGTCTGGTGAGAAGCACACAGCAGCCTGCACTCTGCACTAGCCTGGCTGGGTTTCCCAAAGCCATCCCTCCACTGCCTCCCTTCCCTTCCCTGTTGCCTTTCCAGCACCAGGCCAAGGGGAGGCCTGTCCCTCCCTGCTGCAAGGCCCTGCAGAGATCTCACCCTGGTGAAAGCAGCTTCCTCTGAGGAGCAAACTGAACAGGGATCGAAGTTTCTCCTTGGTCCCTGCTTGATTTTGGGGTAACTTGGGGGCCAGTCTTCCGTTTTACAACTGCCCTGCTATCAGGAATATGAGCTTTGCAGTCAAACAGACAGCAAAATAGGATTCAAATGCCATTGCTTGGCAGCAGGTTAGGATTTCCGAGCCTTTGTTTCCTCGTCTCTAAGTGGGATGATCATAACTGTCCATGGAGGATTTAGAGAGATCTGAGCATAAAACCCAGTTATGTACTTGGCCGATGAGCAGTGCTCTGAAGCTGCTGGTCCTGGGAATTTTGCTGAGTCATCTCTCCTTGTGCTTAAACCTCCAGAGTTTCCGGGTTCATTCGGATGAAGACAACCCTGAGAGAATCCAGCAGATTATTAAGCGAGCCATTGAAGATGCCGATTGGATCATGAACAAAGTAGGTGCTTGGCTCTCCGCTCCACCTGCGAGCTGGGGTGATGCTGGCTGTAACCTCTGTGACCACTAGGGGCCGCCCCCGCCCCACGGTTGAGAATGATGATGCTGAGGAGGTCCCTGGCCAGCTGCTCCTCTCCTCTAGAATCTGCCTAAAGGTGATCCCTTCTGGTTGCATTTATTTTCTGCAAGGTGGAGGGTTGGTGTTGTCACCTTTAATCCTTAAAGGCCGGTTTCTGCCTAACAGTGCTGAACGAGCTGAAAAGGGCAGCAGAAAGGAGGAAGATGGCAGTCTTCTGGGATGCAATAGTGCCCGAGCTGGCAGCAGCATTGTGGCGTCTAGAGAGGAAGGCTGTCTTGGGGAGTGAGCTCCCTGTCTCTGGGGGTATTCATCCTGGGGTAGGATTATGAGGAAACATTAAAGAATCTGTCTTTGTGGAAGGAGGGAGGGAGTCAGGACTGTAGACTGGCTTCTTGGTCCTTAAACTCATATTAGAAGGACCTAGAGAGTGGAGTATGTCCCCACCTCTCTGTCCTAACTCACACTGTCCAGATGTGGGGCCCAGTGTCCAATTTTTAAACTCAGTGATTGGACTAGCTGGCTTCTGAGGCTTCTCTTCTACCTGAGATTTTTTGTTTCCATTGAACAAGACTCAGAAAGAAGGATGAGTGCCCCCACAGTTTTCAATCCTAATGTCTCCAGTTCCTTTTTCTTTTCTTTTTTTGAGATAGGGTCTTGCTATCTTGTCCAGGCTGATCTCAAACTCATTGGCTCAAGCGATCTCCCGCCTCAGTCTCCCGAGTAGCTGGGATTACAGGTGTGAGGCACTGTGCTCAGCCAATGTCCCCAGTTTTCTTATCATCCTCCCTCTCCAGCCCCAGCAGTTTTTCCTTTTCCATAAAAGAAGAAAAGGAGTCCAGGCACGAACTAGAGATTTGAGGGGTCAGTGCCTCCTGACTGGGCTTTACCACCTCCGAGAAGCCCCTGCAGGGGGCAGGCGAGGCCCGGACGACTAGGACTCCAGATAGCCCCAGAGTCCTTCTGCCCCCATTGGCTTCCCTCCCGACTTCTCATCTCTCTGTCTTGCAGTATAAAAAACAAAACTGAGAACCCAGGGCCCAGCGAGGGAAGCTGTCCTAAAGACATCCGAAGTTGGGAGATCTCCCTTCTGGAACTCAGCAGCAGCAGCAGCAGCAGTTCTGGAATATTCATCAGCCTTATTGGCCGAAAGAGCAAGAAATCCGGGGAGGGAGAAGCTGCCATTTGCTCAGACGGTTCTTCTTGCCACAGCCATGTCTCCAGCGTCCTTTATGTTTGCTCTTCCGGCCACTCACGATGTGAAATTAGGAGAGAATATGGTGTTTTTTTGTTTTTTTTCTGTGTTTTTTATTTTTGTTTTTTTGTTTTTCTACTTTGCTCTGAAGGTGATTCATTTATTCTGGAGGTCTCTTTACCATTCTCTGAGCCCCAGCGCAGACGTCCCGTCGGGGGGCAGCGTGTACAGAAGAAAGAGGATGGGGCTTAGAAGCAGACAGATCTGGATTTGAGTCCCCGCTCGGGGGCGTGTCACAGGTATTGCCTTTGAGCTCAGTTTCCTCCTCTGTGAGGATCCAGTGAGATGAAGTTGAAGTGCCTAACACAGGATATGGAACATGGTAGCACCAGTAAATGTCCCCTCTGAGGAAGCCACCCTACACTGCCCCTCTTCTGCTCCAGCACCCACCACGTCGCGTCTCAGCTATCTGTTTGTGGCTTGCCCTGCCCTGCGTGTAGCCCCTGAGCCCTCCCCGCTGTGCCATGCCCAGCGGTCTGCTAAGGATCTGCTCTTCGTGACAGCTGTCTCTCCATGCCCAGGCGGTCCTTGCCTTCAAGGAGTTTATAGTGTTCTTGAAGTGAAACGCACACTACGTGGAGCAGGGGAGAAGGCCAAAGCTGTGACTGTAGATACTGCCTGTTCAGGCCTCCGTGAACCTGTGATCTGTCTTGACTGGCCCTTCCCTGTGTTGCCACCATCATGGAAGAACAGCTGGGAGGGAGAGAAGGAGCTCGGGTTCAGGGAGAACTAGCCAGAGCGGGTAGAGCAGCCAGAAGATGCAGAGAGAAGCCACACTGGGCCTGGAGTATTCCCCAGGGCACTCAGCCAAGGGATAAGCTATTACATGTTTGTGTCTTTGCAATTATGTGACATAAAGTGACTCAGATACATCTACATGTATGTATGTATGTATGCAGCTAACAATGAAGTAAACCTACCAATTTGTGAAAGCTCGTGTCTCTTCTCCACTGATGATATGCCATTCCTTCCCCGAACATATGTTGTCCCCTACTGTGTGCCAACTGTCATACTAGCTGTTGAGAACTTAGAGAAGAGTGAGATATAAAGCTGCCAGGGAGGGATCATTCTTCAGAGGAGATGACAGGCACTGCTCCCTCTGGTGAGGTCAGATTTGCCCCACCAGGTAGGGGCAAGATGGGGGGTTTCAGGCCAGGCCCAAAGCTGAGCCAGTCCCCCATCCCCACCCCTGTTCAGCCCCTCTGGAACCGGGGTGGCCCATCCTCAGTTGGCAGATGGATTTCGATCCCAGGAGTGGGGCTGGTTGTATCCCAGGCCTCTCACCAGCAGGAGAGAGAAGAATAAAGGCCAGTTAGGGTTTGGGAAAGAGTCAGTGTCCCTTGCTCTTGACTGGCTCCCAGGAGTGGTTCCATGACCTTTAGTTCACTGATAGGGTCTTGACCAATTGTGCTGACTCAGCAGGTGTCAGCCGATGGATGCCCAGCTCTGGCGTGAGGTTGGCTTGCGAGGGAACCACTGAGGGGTTGGGTTGGTTGACAAAGTGTTGGCCACTTTCCGCCAGCCCCTGTGAAGCCAGAGGCTAGTGAGCTTGGCCACGTGGGGGCCCCAAGGCAGGGGAGGCAGGATACACACAGCTGGGCAGAGGGGCGGTCGGGCACTGCGTGGAGCCTGGGAGAGCCTCTCCTGTCCTCAGCAGCAGCTTTCCTGTGCTCTGCCCTCGGACTTCCACTCCTGCAAGCATGGATCGTGTGGATAGGTGGGTCTTCTATCACCCAGGGCCATGGCTCATAAGTGTACACACTTGGAGGTTAACCGAGTAGCCTCCAAAAATCGGAAGAAGGAAGTGAAGGCTTGTTGACCCAGAGTCAAGTTGTGTGGCTTGCTAGAAGGGGCTCTGGGGCCAGAGAGACCTGAATTTAAATTGCAGCTCTGTCACTAATAGCGGTGTGATTTGTTGTGGGTTCATTAACCTGTCAACCTCACTTTCTTCACTGGGACAGCATGCATATCCCACGGCTGGAGAGATCCAGGCAGTGCATGCAGGTGGGCTGTTAGCCATGTGTTTGGTTTACCTGGTCGTGACCCTTCTCTTTAGGTGGGTCCCTGCTCCTCTCGTGGATTCTGCTGCACAAGCACAGTGTCAGCAGGAAAGGATCTGATACCTGTTGTCCACACCTTCTCTGTTAACCTCTTTGCACTCACATTGCCTTTCTGGGGTGCATTTACTTGATAAAGTTTCTGGGTTTATCTGTGCAAGAAAGGCAGCTGTTGCTAAAACACTCTTAGGCCTCCTTCGAGAGACGCTGCCACCCCTGGAGGCTGGTTCCTGGGGCAGTGTGGGTTGTGAGTCCTGCTGCCGGCACGTGCTCCGAGGGACAGAGCCTGCCCTGCCCTGCAGGTTTATTTCCTACCTCTGTGCCCACCCCCATCTTAATTGAGCACTTGATCTCTGCACAGTCCTTCCTCTAGGCAGGAGGGAGCTCACAGTCTCAGGGAAAGGTAGACGTGGGTCTCTGGAAGGCTGAACAATTGTGACTTATAGGATGTTATCCTAACATAGATTTATCTTTTTCTCCAAGTATTCCTTTACATTTTTTCTGGAGGTTTTCATTCTCCCTGTCCCTGGATGAAATCTGGGACAAGCCTCAACATTTTCTGGCTAATCTTAGGTTAAAAAACCCAAAAGCTATGCTTACTTGTAAGTCACCAAACAGACTCAATCCATTCAGTGAAATGTCCAGTCTCGGGTAAAATAAAATTTCAAAACTTGAATTAAGGTTCAGGCATCTCCCGTCTTCCAGCTGGGATCTGGTGCAGATGGAGAACCACTGCCAGAGAAGGGAACACAAGCGTCTTTGCTAGCGTGGGGAAGGACATTCCGGGCAGAGGAGCAGTTTAAGCAAAGGCACATAATAGCAGCGTCTGTTCTGGACTCAAGCACGCTGTTCGGTGTGGTTGAGGCTCTGTGGTGGGTGGAGGAGGGGAGGCTGGAATAGGTCCCAGGAGCCAGATCCTGCAGCGCCATGCAGGGCTCGCCAAGGCTTTTGGACCTTCTCCAAAGAGCTGATCATTGCTCTGTGTAATCCTCTCCCCAACCTGAGAGTGAACCCCTTAAGGTCAGGAACCACGTGTTGGTCATTGCAGAATCCTCTGGGCCAGTTGTGTACCTGTTGCCCAGGCAATGAGCTGTAAGTGTTGGCGGAACAAAAGAATAATACCAGGCAATCTGTGATGTCTCTTGTTTTGGGGTATGTGTGTGCGTGTTTACTACTTTCTAGTAATGGGGAAGGTTGGGAGGTGATGATTATTCCTTGGCTAAGTCTTCTTATCACCGAAGCTTGGGAGCTGATGTAGAGGCAGGCACGTTTGCCCTCACTGCACAACGAGCATGCACCAGAGCCCTCAGAGACTTCCTCTGGGAAATTGGTCTCGATGCAGAGAGAGGATCTTCCCCAAAGCCAAGGTTACCAAGAGCTGAAACCCAAACTTCCTCCCAGCTCCCTGAAATGAACCTGTTCGTCTGTCCAGCTCACCTCCCTAAGGGGTGGGGGTTAAACACCCTTTGTACAATGACAGGGGAAGCCTGGCAGGCGGGATATGAGGGAGGAGCCTTGCCAACAGTGGGGTGCAGGACTGAGGTTCAGGGGAAAGATGAGAAACTGGAGAACAGCACCTCCCGGGGTTAAGAGCACTGCTGTGAAGGGGGTACAAGGTCACCCCTGGAAGGCACATGGTTTCAACAACTAATCACAGAATTGGGGCGATGGGGTTGGACCACGTTAAAGGATCTGCTGATGAACTGCTCATGCAACTGAGCCTCTCTGAAGAAATGAGAAGATGCTTCTCAGTGGAACAGCTTCCAATCTTTCCTTTACAGATCTGGTGAGTGGAAGAGAAGGAAGATTTATTGAGCACCTACTGTGTCCCTGGACTGGGCAGGGCTGGAGACATGAAGAGGATCAGTCCATAGACGGGCAGCTCCATGGGCAGGGACTTGGTCTAGTTCACCACTCTCGCCCCACCAGCACCCAGCACAGTGCCTGGCACATAGTAGGAGCTTCACAAACATTTGCTGAATGACTAAGTCATGGTCCTTGCTTCCAGAACTCACTGTCCAGAGGGTAGACAGACCTTTTAATCTCATAAATGACATATAGGTTGAGAAGTACTAGGGCTCCACATGGGTGGCAGTGGGGGGGGGGGTCCCAAAGGAAGAGAATGCCCAAGAACAGGCACTACAATAGCTTCACTCAAGGTCAGGTTTCTCCAAGTCACCAGAATGTCTCTACTTCTATTAATACCTGATGAAGCCTGAGGCCTCCTAACTGCTACAGTGATAAGGAGACAGGGGCATCTTTGGAGACAAGGAATCCCTTCCCACCAATATCTGGGGAGGTCGCACATTCTCTTGGAGCTTTGAGCAATGAGTGCAGAAGAGGAGCCTTCATCAGGCCTCTGAAACTGACTAGGGCTCATAACTCAGAAGTTGGCTAAGCCCACCAGCCCCTATGCCTGCCACTTGCAGCCACTGGCCTAAAGCAGTCTCTTCCAATCACCAGCCTCACGTGCGCCTGTTCCCAAACTGATGTGGGCATTCCTTTCTCTCTGCTGACCTCCCTCTGCCCTGTGTGTATGTCCCCTAGCACCCTCATTCCTTTGCGAATAGTTCCCTCATTCTCCCAGTTCCCAGCTGTTCATTCCATGTATATTTGCCTAGATTCCTCTTCCCGCCTTGAATGCATTTCTTGTATCAACCATGTTCACTCAGAAAACGCCCATCTCTCTCTCGAGACTGAGGGTAGGCATTACCTTTAACCTAAAGGCTCTAGTGTCATATCTTCCAAGATTTTTTGTGTGTGTTAACTGCCAAATACAAATGGATCAGATGGCGTGGCTCTTTAGCCACATCGGTACCAGCATCGACTATAGTCGACAGCCACAGATGAACACACACAGCGACTTCAGCCGACAGCCATGATATGACTTTTCTAATTTTTCATTTATCAAAATAAAATTGTGAACATTTAAAAATAACGTAATGAAAACATATATGTATATGTTACCTATTCTGATTTACATTACAAGTAAAGCTGCCTGTAAAGTAAAACAAGCTTTCAGTGCTTTAAAGCTTTCTTCATCACACAAGAGCAAAACGGATTCGTCGTCAATGCACAGCACAAAGTATCATGTGGACTGTGAGTGCCGGCTGTGGGCAAGGTTTCGCGGCCAGTGAGCGCGGTACCGAAGTGGTTAAAAAACTGAATGCAATGAAATTAATACAGGCATGCTATTAAGAAGAGGGAAGATGATAATTCTTTTTGTATTCTGCTCTATTCTGAATACATCTAGAGCAGTGACTTTCAAGTGTGGTCCATGGACTCCCGGGGTTCCCCAAAGCCCTCTCAAGGGGGTCCTCAAAGCCCAAACTATTTTCATAATAATAGTAAGACCTTATGTCGTCCCCTCTGTGGACATTTGCACTGGTGGTGCCACAGCAAAGGTGGGCGAAACTGCTGGTGCCTAGGTATGAATCAAGGTAGGGTCATTGTTATTTAGTTATTTATTTTTTACTATCAGTTTTGTTTATGAATGTCCCTGATGAAGCAGCAAAAATATATGTGACAAAAGAAATACCCAGAAAGCACTTGTGCCACATGCATAAGTCTGATGGCTGTCTGGAGGAAAAGTGCTTATGTGATTATTTGAGTTGTAGCTAAATTACCTGCTTTATTCACAGAACACCATTTTTTTTTTTTT
>VBSM01003215.1:33436028-33446511 GCA_008086735.1 Cheirogaleus medius | reverse complement strand
CCTCCCAGAGAGCTAGGATTACAGGCGTGAGCCACCGCGCCCGGCCCCCTGCCCAGCTAATTTTTTAACTTTTTTCTAGAGATAGGTGTCTTGCTTTTGCCTGGGCTGGTTTCTAACTCCTGGCCTCGAGCAATCCTCCTGCCTTGGCTTCCCAGAGTGCTAGAATTACAGGCATGAACCACTGGGCCCAGCCCAAAAGCAATATTTAAAAGAAAAATGGCACAGGTTCTTAAAAGCTAAATGTTTATTGCTGACTCAAAAGTGGGTACTTCCGACTGTATTAAAGTTGTCCCAGAAGAAAGAGAATGGGCCCTGGCATCAGAGAGACCTGGGCTCATATCTTGACCTGGGCACTCACGAGTTGTGAGACCTTAGGCAAAGGGGGTACACTTTTCTTAGCCTCAGTTTTCCTCCTCATCAAAATGGGGTACGGGTGGGGCAGTAATGCTTTCTCCATAGAGTTGATACAGAAACAATCACATCATAGCACAAGCAGAGGCTGCAGGTTGAAGATATCCATCCCGCTCTTGTTCTCACTCTTTTCTGTTGCTTCCTCCTTTATTCGGCCCCACTAGGCCACGGTCACCTCTTAGACCTGCCAGAGGGGACACCAGGACACAGCACACAGCTGCTTCCCTCCATTAGCACCTGGAGCTCACCTCCCTGCCCAGAGAAACAGGGAACTCCTGGAGGTGAGCCCCTGGCCTCCCTTTCATCCTCCTTATCAAGCCCGGGTGATGACATCGGGTGGCCCTCGCTGTCAGCCGCCCTTTCCTCCGGAATTTAATCAGAGCGAACAGACCAACACTGGTCACTGCAGTTCAGGAGCTCCCGTCATTCTGGCCTTACCTGCTTTGTGCTGCTTTTTTGATTTTGCAAATACTTTTGGATGCTTGTTTTTATGCAGGAAAGCACTGACTATCTGACTTTTTAATAAGAGTCCCCTGTGGAGAGATGATCGCATCTCTGGGAGGCAGTTTCAACTTTAGAGACCAATGGCACAGGCTTTCAGCAAGGAGCCTAATTAAATGAGCTCGGGAAACTCCCAACTGTGTTTCGGTGGGGTCCTGGGACAAGCCTTTTCGCCTAGGAAAAAATGTGTGGTTGAATTGCAATTTTCTTTTCCTCCACTGTTCTTGCCAGACTTTGAAACTGAGGTTATATCAGCTTTATAAAATGAGTTGTACAGGTTTCCCTCTTTTGTTTTTATTCTCTGAAATATTGATTTTCATGTTTATTTTCATAAACTAAGGGTTTTATGTTTCTTATATGTTTAGTTAAACTTGCCTGTAAAAACATTTATGCCTGATGGTTTTTGAAGGATGGGACTTCTTCGTGTATTGGGATTATTGTTTGGTCTTTATTTCTACCATCCTATTTTCAGTTTTTCCTTTACCATCCATTTTCTATGCTGCTTTTCTTCTTTTTCTCCATTTAACTTCTCATCTTTTAAGTTTGCATATTCTTCCATTTTTCCTCCATAAATTATGATTTTATTCTTTGAGTCATGATCCCATAATTTATTAACATATATCCTATATGTTTATTAAATACAAAGAGACAAGCCTCTTTCAGGGTGAAAGGGAGAGGGCCATTTGCTGGACACGATACCACGTGACCAAAACAAATGTTTTCATCCGCCCTCCCTGTCCAAAGTTCCCAAAGGCTGGTCTGCTGGCAGATTCCCTTTGGAGGGTGCGTCGTCAGGAATCAGAGAGCAGGGGCCAGGACTCCCTAAGTTCTTTTCCTTTAAACAGCAGAGGGGAGTTCTGGCTGGAAGCCATTTTTAAAATAAATTAAATTTCTATTTCATTCATTCCATTTAATCAGTCAATACTTATCATGTAAATTTACTTGATCATAGAATAGTTAAGACGTTTGCATGGTTCAAAATTCAATCCAAAAAATCCCCTTCCAACCCAGTCCCCAGCTGCCTGGTTCCACCCCGCAGAGGGGACCAACAGTGCTAGTTTCTCCTGTCCCCTTTCGGAGCTATGTTGGGCACATAAGAACTGTACATTTTTTTTTCTGGTGCCCATTTTTTAACTTGTACAAATGGTAGTCAGTTATGAACTCTGTTTAAAAAAACTCAATAATCTATCTTAGAGTTCTTTTCAAAACAATGCATAAAGCCTTCATTATTCTTTTTTTATGGTTCATATTAGTCCATTGCATGGAGATATCACAAGTTTTTCAGTAATCTTCTATTGAGGGACATCTGGTTTACTTACATCCTTCTGTTACTGTAGGCAACACTGCAGTGAATAACCCTGTACAAACGTCATTTCCTAGGCAAATATCTGTAGGATCAATTCTTATAAGGCAAATTGCTGGGTAAAAAGATATACACATTTGTAATTTTGAAAATGTGGTGAAATTGCCCTACCTAGAAATTGTACAAATTTACATTCCCACCGGCAACATCTAAGAGTGTTTGCAACATGCAGGTGTTTTATTGAGTGTTTATTATGTTCTACATTTAACCATTGGGTGGTTAAAAAGGTGGACCCAACCTTCAATGGCTCTTAGGATAAAGGGCAGCCTCTGCCTGGCTCATGCCAGTTTGCCTGTCCCTGCCTGAGTGCCCCGCCTGCACCCCCAGCCTCACTGCCCTCAGGGACACCCACCGTTTTTTAGTTCTTCAAACATGCTAAGTTCCTTCCCTGCATAGGGTCTTTGCACATGGAATGGCAGGTGCCTAGAAGGCCCTTTCTCCCTCCCCCTCACTGGTTCACCACTTTTAACCCTTCAGCTAGAAGGTCAATCACCATTTCTTCTAGGAACACTTGTCTCACCTCCATGACTGGGTCCCTTATGACTAAGTTATAAGCTCGCCAGCACTGTGTACAGTTGTCCCTTGATGTCTGTGGGGGATTGGTTCCAGGACACCCCCACTCCCAGGATACCAAATCCATGGATGCTCAAGTCCCTTATATAAAAGGGTGTAGTATTTGCATGTAACGTAGGCACATCCTCCTGTATACTTTAAATCGCCTCTAGATTACCTATAATACCTAATGCAATGCAAATGCTACATGAATAGTTGTTATACTGTATTTTAAAATTCGTATTATTTTTATTGTTGCATTGTTATTTTTTATTGGTTTTAAAAAAATATTTTTTGAACTGCAGTTGGTTGAATCCTTGGATATAGAACCCCCAGATTTGGAGGGCCAACTGTACCTCTCCTGGTAGGCCTAGAAGCTATTACCCATTTTATTTCTGTGATTATTTCATTACTGTTGGTCTTCCTTGCTGGTCTGTGTGATCCATGAAGGCAAGGACTATGTCTGGTTTTCTCTCCATTGTATCTGCAAAGCCTAGCACTGTGCCTGTGCCTACCAGGCACTCTGTAAATATTTGTTGTTTGAATTTATTCAATAAGATCAATACCTCTTTATTAAGTGTCCATTATGTGCAGACACTGTTCTAGACACTGGGGATACATCAGTGAATAAAACAGACAAAATTTCCGACTCTCATGGAGCTTAACTTTCT
This sequence comes from Cheirogaleus medius, assembly GCA_008086735.1. Classification (NCBI taxonomy): domain Eukaryota; kingdom Metazoa; phylum Chordata; class Mammalia; order Primates; family Cheirogaleidae; genus Cheirogaleus; species Cheirogaleus medius. The sequence goes on along the minus strand of VBSM01003215.1, from coordinate 33,443,013 downwards.
GACAGTGGTTGGGGGGGAGGAGTATACAGTAAATAAATAAAAAATTAGTAAATATATATTATGCCAGATTGTGACATGTGCTATGAAAAGAAATCAATCAGGGTCAAGTTGAAGAGCAAGGCAGGGTTGGGGAGCCATTTAAAATAGAGTCTTCAGGGAAGGTCTCTTAAATAAGGCGTTATTTGAACAGAGATAGGAATGAAATGAAGGAGTGAGTCATGAGGCTATTTGGAGGAAGAGCATTTCAGATGGTGGGAATGGCAAGTGCAAAGGTCCTGAGGAAGGTCCGTAAGAAGCATGTTAGAGGAATAGCAGGAGGGCCAGCAGGGCTGGGATGAAGTAAATGAGAGGGAATGAATGATGATAGATGGGTGAATGAATGGCCCATTACTAAGAAACCGGCATGTAGTGGAAAAGGTAAAATTTACATGGGGGGAAAAACTAATGTTATGCCAAAAATGGCAAGGGTGCTCAACAGATGGTACTGGGACAAATGGGTATCCACATGCAAATGATTGAACCTTGATCTACACCTCTCATCATCTACAAAACTTAAATCAAAATGGATCATAACCAAAATGTAAAACCTAGAACTATAAAATATCTAGGAAAAAAAAAGGAGAAAATCTTTGTGATCTTGAGGTAGGCAAAGATTTCTTAGACAACACCAAGAGTATGATCTGTAAAAAAATTATAAATTGGACTTCAAAAAACACTGTTCAGAGAATAGAAAAACAAAAAGAATTGCGAATTACACAACTGATAAATTACAGGTATCCAGAATATATAAAGAACTCTCAAAATCCAACAATCAGAAAGCAAACAACACAATTTTAAAAGGGCAAAAATAGTGATTCCACTTATATGAGGTATACTTAGTGTAGTCAAAATCATAGAGACAGACAGTGGAATGGTGTTTGCCAGGGTCTGGGGGTCATGGGGGAAATGGGGAGTTGTTTAATGGATATAGAGGCTCAGTTTTACAAGACGAAAAGAGTTACAGAGATGGATGGTGGTGATGATTGCATGTTATGAATGTATTTAATACCATCAAACTATGCACTTAAAAATGGTTAAGATGATAAATCTTTCGTTACGTGTATTTTGGCACAATAAAAAGATTAGAGAGGGAAAAAAGGACAAAAGACTTGAACAGATGCTTCGCCAAAGAAGACACGTGGATGGCAAAATAGGCACGTGAAAAGATGTTCAACGTCATTAGTAATTAGCGAAATGCAAATTAAAAACCCAATGATATACTACATCTTTTAGAACACCTAAAATAAAAAGGTATTGACAATACCAGCATGCAAAGTAAATGGAACTCTTACACATTGCTGGTGGGAAAAGCAAAAATGCTACTGACGCTTTAGAAAATGCTTTGGTGGTTTCCCGTAGAGTTAATATCCAACAACCACAAGACCCAGCAATTTCACTGCTGGGGAAATGAAAACAGGGGTCTCACAAAACCTGCACTTGAATGTTTATAGCTATGCTATTTGTATTTGGCAAAATTGGAAACAATCTAAATGCTCCTTAGCTGAGGAATGTATTATATGAACAAACTGTGGCACACCCAAACAATGAAATACTACCTACCTGCACACAGGAGTGGACTGCCGATACACACAAAAACATGGATTCATTTCAAATATCTTCTGCTAAGTGAAAGAAGCCAGACTCAAAAGGCTACATACCGTGTGATTCAATTTATTCGACATTGTAGAAAAGGCAAACCTATAGGGACAGAAAATAGATCAGCGGTTCCCAAATATATCTGAGATCAAAATCTGAGCCACATGATCTCTTTGAACTTCTGTTTCTTTACCTGTAAAATGAGGGTAATTATACCTACCTCCTAAGGGAGTTGTGGGAACTCAGTGCCAAAATATATAAAATAATCTACAAGGCTTTTTTGCTAAAAAACAAAACAAAATAAAACAGAAAAACACCAAACCAAACCAAACCAAATCTAGGAAATTGTATTCAAGAAATGTTTATTTTCTCACCTTTCCCTTCCCCTCATTGATCAGATCCCTCTCACAGATGGCTCATACCATCTACTAACTGTCAATTTATACTAGTTTTGTCCTTATCTTTAGATTCTAAGGCACCTTTCTTTCCCTCTAGGTACTGATTGCTGCCACTGGTGCATGTTGACAGGGACTTGAGAGGTAATCGCAGCTTGACTCCAACAGAGGACTCAGACATGTCTGAAAAACCAACAGATAGATTTTCCAGACCCTGTTTGTATTAATGATGGAACCTCCCCCAGAGAACTCATTCTAAGCAAAGGAGGAGCTACATTTGATGAGCGGGTAAGATGGAGCTCTTAAGAACCAAGGTATCTGAAGACAAGCCCAATCCATTTAGCATTTATAGAGCTCACACCATGGACAGAACCCTGCTATGTTCTAACAGGAGGCTCTAGAACTGTCCCTGGGAGCTTCTCTTATTGGGGGAGGTCACATACAAATAAAACAACTTTAGAATAATTATGATATAATAATGAAATTTGCTAAGAGAATAGATTTTAAATATTCTCACCACACACATATAACACCTCACGAGGTGTTGGATATGCCAATTAGCTTGATAGTGGTAATCATTGCCCTCTGTTGCCCTGGGTAGAGTGCAGTGGCGTCATCATAGCTCACGGCAACCTCAAACTCCTGGGCTCAAGTGATCCTCTTGCCTCCCAAGTAGCTGGGACTACAGACATGCTACAACACCCAGCTAAGTTTTCTATTTTTAGTAGAGACCAGGTCTTGCTCTTGCTCAGGCTGGTCTTGAACTCCTGAGCTCAAGCAATCCTCCTGCCTAGGCCTCCCAGGTCGCTAGGATTACCCATAGCTTTTTAAAGCAACTTTTAAATATTCAAAGATGGAGTTCTCACCCTTTTAGTACTATATTTTCTCAATAGCAAACTGCTTTCAACTTCAAATACTCTCCTAGAAATCTAAAATAATTCTTGTAAACAGGCAGGTAGATATTTTTAAGATTAGAATTTACATAATGTTAAAACACTTCCACCCAATTTATCCCACTGCCCAATCTATGAGGTTACAAGAATCCCAAGACAATTTAAAGTGGGGGGAAAAAAAGAACTTGACAGTAAAAACGATATTTTATCCTGAGACCATAGGCAAAAAAATAAAACCATGATTTTCTTCCTAAAAATCCCCTGTTCTAATTGTAATTAGGGCTAACCACCTTACTTCAAAATACTATAATTCATCTCATCTAAATTACTTTAGACCGACAATGCAATATAGTGAAAATTCTTCTTTTTAGCAATAAATAGAAAGCTTAGTACAAATAAAATCTCCTGAATACTCAACCATTTAAAAGGATGCTATAACACCTATGGGTTCAATACAGCAACGCTGATTACCATATGGGCACAGACAGCTATGTAAGAACTTGGGCTAAGTCAACAACGTTCCTGAGGTATTGGTACTTTTGTTACATCAGACATAAATGTAACTTCTTGTAATTTAGCTTCGTTAAAAGCAGAGCATCTACATTTAGGGATGGGATGGGTAGATAAGATTTTGTCAACCTAAAAAGAAACTCGGAGAGACAGGTTCTCCAGAACAAATGTGTTTATTCAGGAATAGCAGCGGGTTGGCCAGCCTGGGATATGGAGGCTATAATGGATCGTAGCATATCCAGGGAAGTCGGGCAAAGGGGAAGCTTTTAAAGACAGAAAGAAGTCCACATACGCTGCTTTGAAACAAAGTCCATAGATCACAGAAGCTCATTGCAGGAGTTGGTGTTTGTTTATTGGTGGAAACGGTCATTGCAGGTAACTGTCTCTATGTGAGCAGCTTATCTGGGATACTGCAATCTGAAGGAAGCCCTTGTGATAAGTTCTGTTACAAGGTACATGCAGGGCACGTAGCAGATGTGGGTCACGTGGGGTACGTAGGACACGTAGGAATCTCTCGTGATAAGGCAGGTATTGGCATGCATGTGAGAGCTCCTTCTTTCATTCCCAATTCCATTTTGTTAGGGTTTTGACAGAAGTGACTCCATTTTGGTACTGGCAACTTTTACATTTCCCCCCCTTTGATCCAGATATCTCAAAGCATTGCTAATCCATCACCTTGAAGTGAGGTTTGATTGTCCCTTGGTGCCAGGATGGACCTGTCCCAGTTGGTTGGGTTCCATGTCAGGGCAGGGGGTGGATGGCCAGCAATTTTGAGTAGCGTCAAAATTCCCTTATCTACATTTGAACTAGAGGGTCAGAATTAGAAGCTCTCAGGCTTAGTTTGCCTGAATTTCATCACTACATTTCATTTTTTCAGTTCTGTAGGTCTTGGCTATCATTTTGAAGCACTGGGCCAGCATTATTTTGTGAGATGTACTTCTGCAGGAATTTGACAGACAACAGGTACAAAGTTTAAAGAAAAGAATACACAACAAAACCAACAGGAGTGTATCAATCCAGTTTGTACCATGATTCTGAACCAAGAACCCAACCCTAAGGATAACCAAGTAAACAAATTATTAGGTCATTAAATATGAAATGTCCGATTTTGAATCAAAAGTGTAGTTTAGTATATCTCAAACAAGAAACAGTACAATTAGTCAAAGTGTGCGCCTAAACTATTGACACAGTGTTGCCATCTTAATGGCAGCTTGTTTATGCCATCAGCGAAGAAACCTGGATAGTGAGTGGCAATGAAATCACGAAAGGTGTTTTCTACAGCTTGTTGAGAATTGAATATTTTTCCTTGCAAGAAGTGGTCCAAAGCCTGGAAGAAAAAAGGTAGTCAGTTGATGCAAGGTCTGGTGAATATGGTGGATGACAGAGAGTTTCCAAGTCCAGCCTCTGTAGTTTGAGCAGCGCTGTTTGTGCGGCATGTGGTGGAGCGTTGTCTTGCAAGAGGATTGGCCTATCTCTATTGACCAATCTCGGCTGCTTAATCACAAGCATCCTCATCATTTCATCCAATTGGTTGCAGTAGACATCCACTGTAATCGACTGACCAGGTTTCATGAAGCTATAATGGATAAGACCAGCACTGGACCACCAAACAGACATCATTAGCTCTTTTTGATGAATATTTGGTTTTGGACTGTGTTTTGGCACTTCATCTTTATCCAACCATTGTGATTGTCAAAAAGAATCCATCTTTCATCACACCTAACAATATGGTGTAGAAATAATTCACCTTTACGTTATGACAACAAAGAAAGGCAAGCTTTGAGACTATTTCTCTTCTGATGCTTGTTTAATTCACGTGGAACCCATCTATCCAGCTTCTTTACCTAGCAGATTTGTTTCAAATGGTCCAATATTGTTGGAATAGTAATGTCAAACCTTGCTGCTAATTCACACGCAGGTTGAGATGGATTCGCTTCTGCTATAGCTTTCAGCTCATCATTATCCACCTTGGTGTCAGGTTGCCCATGTGGCTCATTTTCAAGATGAAAATCACCAGAATGGAACTTCTCAAACCATCGACTTCCTGTGTCTTCATTAGCCGTATCCTTCCCAAACACTGCCTTGATATTTCAAGCTGTCTGTGCTGCATTGGTTCCATGACAGAACTCATATTTGAAAATAATATGAATTTTTGACTTATCCATGAAATTTCTCTAAAAAAAATTTGAAAGATGATCACAGTCAAAATGTGTGTTTGAAAGACTGAGGATGTATCTTCACAATAAACATAAAATACAAGTGTCAAAGTGACATGTCAGCGGTATCAACTATCAAACTTAGTACTTAAGGAAATCAGACATTTCATACTTAATAACCTAATAAAAGACCATGGGAGACTGGGGGAGACCTGTTGTAGCCAGATATTAGAGAAAACTGGAAAAATTCAGGATTAAGTTTAGTCTGCAGGTGGATAATAAAAAACTCAAAAACAAGGAATAGGGCTACAATTTAGTAGCAGGTGTACTATAGTTTTTTTTTTCTGAAACATTTTTCTATTTATAGTCACCCTCAGTTTTTTTTTTTTGAGACAGAGTCTCACTCTGTTGCCCAGGCTAAAGTAAGTGCCTTGGTGTCAGCCTAGCTCACAGCAACCTCAAACTCCTGGGCTCAAGCAATCCTTCTGCCTCAGCCTCCTGAGTAGCTGGAACTACAGGCATGCACCACTATGCCCAGCTAATTTTTTATATATATTTTTAGTTGTCCAATTAATTTCTTTCTATTTTTAGTAGAGATGGGGTCTCGCTCTTGCTCAGGCTGGTTTTGAACTCCTGACCTTGAGCGATCCTTCCGCCTCAGCCTCCCAGAGTGCTAGGATTACAGGCATGAGCCACCACGCCCGGCCAGTCACCCCCATTTTTGCCAAAGATAATTAAAATTAAGATTATTATTTCTTGTAAAATAAGTATATTCTCATCAAACTTCGCCTGATTAATTATTTAAGTGCAACAAGAATAGTGATGGGCTATATAGGCTCCTTTTAAGTTTGTTTTGTTGGAAATTTTGATAAAGAATCTCAAATTGGGCTTTTAAAAACCTCTCAAGGCTATGGACTAAAAGAGACTGCGTTTCCAGAGAGACAGACCAAGCGGGATTGAAAATGGGCACTCCAAGGAAATTCCTGACAGGCCTTCCACCTCAGATTTCAGAACCCCCGATGAACAGAACAACCCCAGAGAGTCCCCAGCCAGACCCTTCTATCAACATGAATAATTCCAGCATGAATTTGATGTTGCCACAGGATCCAGCTAGGCCCACAACATCTAAGAAACACCAGGAACGTACCACATTCACTCAACAACAGTATGAAAAGTTGGAGGCTCTGGCCAGACCATGTTCCCAGTTAAAAATATCCAGAAGGAACTAGCTTTGGAACTCAACCTACCAGAGACAACAGTGAAGGTTTGGTTCAGGAACAGACGATTCAAATGGAAGCAGCAGCAGCAATCATCAAAGCAACCAAACCAGATTCTTCCGACAATGAATATGCCCACTTCATCCAGAATATTGACCCATCCTTACTCTTTATTTCCT
>VBSM01003215.1:33344265-33433427 GCA_008086735.1 Cheirogaleus medius | reverse complement strand
CCTCCCAGAGAGCTAGGATTACAGGCGTGAGCCACCGCGCCCGGCCTTAATTTACTTGTTCTTAACAATTATATTTGAGTTGCTCACAGAAAACAAGGCTGGCCACCACCATTGTCTTAACAATTATATTTGAGTTGCTCACAGAAAACAAGGCTGGCCACCACCATATAATGGCCACCATTATATCTCTATTAATCATTTTTATAACAGGTACATGTCAGTCATCACCAAAGAAAGAAGTCTAAAGTTAAATACATGGATATTTTATTGATAACTCAGAAGACACAGTTGTTTACATCACACCAATAATATTAAGCCAGTCTTATTTACCAAAGATTTACACAAGTCATATGAACTTGAAAAGCATTTTGGGTTAGTTCCTATATTTCTAGCAGTTTTAGGTATATTCATTTATCTATAAGCCAATTTGAATAAAGCCTTTTACTAATACTAGTAGAAAAGACATTTAATATTTTTCATTTGCTCAATTTTTAAATAGTCAAAAATCGTGCCAACAAGAAAGGAAGTGGACAGAGGGGCAGAGCATATAGTTAGCAGGGATGTGAGCAGAGGAGTTAAGTCAACTAAGAAGTACCCATGGGAGAAGCAGGATTCAATGGTGAGAATAGAGAGGTCTCAAAAGATTGTAGTCTGAATATCAGCTTCCAATTAAGCTGACTTCTGACCATAGAGCTCTTTAAAAAATCCTTTTAAGGATGGGTGCGGTGGCTCACACCTGTAATCCTAGCACTCTGGGAGGCCGAGGTGGATGGATCGTTTGAGCTCAGCAGTTCGAGACCAGCCTGAGCAAGAGCGAGACCCTGTCTCTACTAAAAAAATAGAAAGAAATTAGCTGGACAACTAAAAATACATAGAAAAAATTAGCCGGGCATGGTGGCGCATGCCTGTAGTCCCAGCTACTCGGGAGGCTGAGGCAGAAGGATCGCTTGAGCCCAGGAGTCTGAGGTTGCTGTGAGCTAGGCTGACGCCATGGCACTCTAGCCTGGGCAACAGAGTGAAACTGTGTCTCAAAAAAAAAAAAATCCTTTTAAACTATCTTATCAGGTTTTAGCCAGGACAAATAGCAAATATTCTTCACTGTATAGAACTCTTTCTTTCTGAGTACAGTCATGTAGCCCATAACGACATTTCAATCAGCACCAGACCACATGTGCTATGGTGGTGCTATAAGATTATAATGGACCAGAAAAATCCCAATTGTCTAGTGACGTCATAGCCATTGTAACATTGTAGTGTTAACGTATTACTCATGTTTCTGGTGATGCTGGTATAAACCAACCTATTGAGCTGTAGTCATATAAAAGTATAGCAATACAATTATGTGCAGTATATAATACTTCATAATTATAATAAATGACCATGTTACTGGTTTATGTATTTACTATACTATACTTTCTATCATTGCTTTAGAGTGTGTACTCCTTTTACTTATAAAACAAAAACGTTAACCATAAAACAGCCTCATATAAGTTCTTCAGGAGGTGTTCCAGAAGAAGGCATTGTTATCACAGGAGATGATAGCTCCATGCATGTTATTGCCCCTGAAGATGTTCTGGCAAGTGTTAACAGCTCTTGATGCTGGAAATAACCGGGCGGCATGTGGAGAGTCAGAGAACTGTCTTTGTTCGGTCTGCATCCTCAGCCATTTTCTGCTCTTCTGACCCCCCTTCCCCGGCTCCTCCAGCTTTTATAGCTTTGGTAGGACTCAAAAAGCGTCCAATCAGCAACAAGCTTCAATATCCAATCAGCAACAAGCTTTAACATCCAATCAGCAACAAGCTTTAACATCCTATCAGGAACAGTGGGATTCAAAAAGTGCCCAATCAGGATCACGCAAGCAGCGCGGCCGTGGAGGGGCCTGGAGCGCTGCAGCGGGACCCGGAGCAGGAGCATCAGGGAGGCAGTGAGCGGCCGCATCCCGCTTTCCCTGTCAAGACCTCCCAGTGGGACAAGATACGGAGGTGGAAGACAGTGATATTGATGATCCTGAAACCCATGTAGGCCTAGGCTAGTGTGTGTGTGCGTGTGTCTTAGTTTTTACAAAAAAGGTATAAAAAATAAAGAAAGTAATTTTAATAGAAAAAACATATGGAATCTTTATAAGGATATAAAGAAAATATTTCTGTACACCTATATAGTGAGTCTGTATTTTAAGATAAGTGTTATTATGAAAGATTCAAAAAGTTAAAAAATTCCAATGTTTATAAAAGTAAAAAAGTTACAGTAAGCTAACATTAATATATTATTGAAGAAGGAATTTTTAAAAATAAACTTAATGTAGCCAAAATGTGCAGTGTTTATAAAGTCTACTCTAGTGTATGGTAATGTCCTAGGCTTTCACATTCACTCACCACACACTCACTGACTCACCCAGGGCAACTTCCAGTCCTGCAAGCTCCATTCATGGTAAGTGCCCTATGCCACTTAAAATTTTTTTCTTTGGTAGAGACAGGGTCTTGATACGTTGCCCAGGCTGGTCTTGAACTCCTGGGCTCAAGTGATCCTCCCACCTAAGCCTCCCAAAGTGCTGGGATTACAGATGTGAGCCACTGTGCCTGGCCTGGTGTATCACTTCTTATCTTTTATACCATATTTTTACTGTACATTTTCTACATTTGGATATGTTTAAATACACAAATACCATTGTGTTACAATTGCTTATAGTATTCAGTAAAGTAACAGGCTGTACAGCAATGGTCCCTAACCTTTTTAGCACCAGGGACTGGTTTCATGGAAGACAATTTTTCCCAGGGGGTTGTGGGGATGGTTTTGAGATGATTTTGCAGCCGTCCTCAGTGCTAGCATCACTGCCTCAGCTCTACCTCAGATCATCAGGCATTAGATTCTCATAAGGAGCCACAACTTAGATCCCTTGCATGTGCAGTTCACAGTAGGGTTCTCACTCCTATGAGAATCTAATGCCCCCACTGATCTGACAGGTGGTGGAGCTCAGGTGGTGATGGGAGCGATGGGGAGCGGCTGTAAATACAGATGAAGTTTTGCTAACTCACCCACTGCTCACCTCCTGCTGTGTGGCCCGGTACCAATCCATGGCCCAGGGGTTGGGGACTGCAGCTGTACAGGTTTGTAGCATAGGAGTAATAGGCTATACCATACAGTTTAGGTGTGTAGTAGGCTACACCATCTAGATTTGTATAAGTACACTCTGTGATGTTTGCACAATGATGCATTTCTCAGAGCCTGTCATTAAAGGATTCATGACTGTATATAGTTCCATTTCAGCTTAGGAGAGAAGGCCAAACAAAAAGAGGTTGTTACCATTTTCCAAACAGACAAAACTAATTCTTGTATACATTTCTCTCCTGAGCTAAAGGAATTTACCAAGAAAAGAATTTTATGATGGATTTAAAAGATTTTAACTTTGTTTTGATTGCTACTTTTTAAAATCTTGCCATGGGTCAGCTATCATACTCCTTTGTGTCCTCCCTCCCCCCATTAGTCTTTGAAGCTTTTTATTTGCTTTTTGTAAAGAGTCTTTTAAGAAAGGCAATAAAAATGTTTGAAATCCTTTTAGAATCTTCTGTACATCCATTAAGGTGGCCTAATTTGGGAGCCCTCATTTTTAAATGGACTTCTTTTTTTTTTTTTGAGACAGAGTCTCACTTTGTTGCCCAGGCTAGAGTGAGTGCCGTGGCGTCAGCCTAGCTCACAGCAACCTCAATCTCCTGGGCTCAAGCAATCCTCCTGCCTCAGCCTCCTGAGTAGCTGTGACTACAGGCATGCGTCACCATACCGGGCTAATTTTTTCTGTATATATTTTTAGTTGGTCAATTAATTTCTTTCTATTTTTAGTAGAGATGGGGTCTAGCTCAGGCTGGTTTCGAACTCCTGACCTTGAGCGATCCGCCCGCCTCGGCCTCCCAGAGTGCTAGGATTACAGGCGTGAGCCACCACGCCCGGCTTAAATGGACTTCTTAAAGTACGATGTTGTTTATATGGACCGGTCTGCATAGTAATCGTTATCATTTTAAGTTGTCTTTGGTATAATTTGCCCACTCGTTTAAAAATATGCATGAGAATGGGCCATAATGTTTGAATAAGTAGCCGGCTGGAATCCTTGAAGGGGGACTCTCTCTTCATGCTCTAGAATTTGGGGATCCCATTCTGTTTCTTATTAATCTTCTTAAAGCAAAAGGAAAAACTCTCTATATGTACTCACTGCAAATAGGGTGCAACCCAGATTTCTGTCTGGCCATTTTATTTGGGGCTCCCAACCTCTTGATTGAGTACCTGCATAGGCAGGCCCAATAACACGTGTGCCCCCAATAGACGGAGTCAAAACAGCGTCAACCTGTGCCCATTGTCACCACGTTATTTTGCTCTTGGAAGATGTTCAGAAACAAGAAAAATCTACTTCACGAAAACTTTACACCAGGCATGCAGATCAAACCAGAAGAGTACTTATCAGAAGTACTTATTTATCATCACTCCTTTGGGCCTTTAGGAAACCAGATCTTGAATAAAATTAGAGCACAACCAAAATTTGAGAGGAGACTCAACCCGGCTAAAGGGCAATTCATGGAGGTGCGGAGCTCAGGGACTGTGGGTACTGCACACAGTTCTAGGGGCCACCAATCTGTCTGAGGTGAGCTCACTTCTGACACCAGATGATGTCAACCTAAAAGGGAAACTCAGAGAGACAGGTTCCCCAGAACAAATGCGTTTATTTGGGAATATCAGGTGGGCTGCAAGCCTGGAATATGTGGGCTATAATGGATCATAGTTAAATTCAGGGGGTTTGGGGTAGAGGGAAGCTTTTAAAAACAAAACGAAGTCCACATGAGCTGCTTTGAAACAAAGTCCATAGATCACAGAAGTTCATTGCAGGAGCTGATGTTTGTCCATTGGTGGAAACAGTCATTGCAGGTAAAGGTCTCTATGTAAGCAGCTTACCTGGGATCCCGCAATCTGGAGGAAGACCTTGTGGTATGTTCTGTTACAGGGCACGTGCAGGAAATGTCGGACACGTGAGTTATGTGGAGCACGTGGGGTGTGTAGGAATCTCTTGTGATAAGGCAGGTTATAGGCATGCATGTGAGAGAGCTCCTTCTTCCATGCCCCCAGCTGCATTTTGTTAGGATTTTGGTACAAGTGACTCCATTTGGTACCAGCCACTTTCACAATTCCAGTTAAGTGAGGGGTCTAATTGAATAGATTCAGTTGATTGCTTTTGCAAATACTGGGGCCCTATGACAGCTTTGTGAATGTGACCCATGTTTATTCGTCCCATAAACCAGAAAGTGTTACACCTGTTTTAACCAATCCTGAGCTGAGTCCAAATATCGCAGCTGTTCTCCTACTTGGTTATTTGACAGTTGTTCTAATAAGTTGCACTCTTAATCCCCAGGGCTTGGGACCTTTTGTTCTATTGAGAATTTTGCAGGGCTGCTACTTCTAACAGTTTGGCTGAACGATAAGGACCCCTTGGATGTGTATAGCTGTGTGAAGTTCTTTGCTGAGAGCAAGAAAGGTTGCACCTGCCTGTCTCCCTGGCTGTGATGCAAAATACAATTCTTTCAAACAAAGGATTGTAGGGAGGGACTGTCCCTCAGCCTTAGCAATTAATTCAAATCAGTTCCCGGAAAACAGATTTCAATTGGTCACCCAAACCCCACCCAGAATCAATTCTTTCTGAACAATAACTGCTACTAATGCCTGGGGAACATTAGGTGCTCAATTCTATATTAAGTAGCATGGTTGACGCTTAACCTCCAAGTTAGGTTTAAGCAATTAAACCAGTAATTAATTGTTTTCCTCTATTAAAAAAGACATGAGGGGTTTTACAGTTTTAAGCGCAGTGAAAATGAAGAATTTAAAAAGGAAGACTGGAAGGCGGTTATGACAACGTGGGAGTTATTCCATCATGAACGTGGATGAAAAGTTTGAGCATGAAATTTGATTTTGGGCTTCTGAGCACTCAAGGCAAAAAATAGAGATGATGGGCCATATATATTTCATCATCTGATATAAAAAGAAGAAGAAAAACAAGAAGTTGCAGCAAGCAACATTTGTTTTCTTGTTTTTTTTTTTTTACAGGAAGCATTTTTGTTTGGAGGAACAAACATTCACCTGGCATTACATTATTTGAAAACTAGATTTCACAGATCCTCCTGTAAGGGACTGGGGGTATCTTGCTCAGAGATGTCTTAAAGTGTGGTTTTGCAGAAGCAAAAATGGTTTAGGACTTGATCTAGAAAGAAATTGCGAATCAATGAAGCTTCTTCTGAGGAAAGCCAGTCAATTTCTAATTAAGCTTCTGCGTTGAAGGCGCTCAGGGAATTTCACCTCAAAATATGACTCCTTGGTATAAAGAGTATTTTGAATTAAAGGCCCTTAGAGATCAACAGGCATTGGGAGGGGCGTTCCCTCTATCTGCATTAAATCAGATGGACCCATAAAAAAGAATTTCCTGTCTGTCCCCTCCCTGTTATCTCCATGTATTGCAGGAAAGAAGATCAAGAATACAACCAGACCTGCCCGACCCATTTTAAAGACAATACCCGTCTCAGGTTAATTTAATTTCCAAACAGAACATTTACAGTGAAAAGGGGCAGCCTTGCAAAAATAACAGGAAAGCACCTAATCCCACAATTTCCCCAGGAACAGTTAAAGATCAATCCTATGAGTTCTCTCACTAACAGGCACCCTGCAGGAGTTCTGTTTTGCACAACTTCTGAAAAGAGCTGAATGAATGGAAAAGAGATGTAAATCTCTCTCTTTCAAAACTGAGAATCTGCTTTTTTTTGAGCATCTGCTTTTACAGAGTTCCTGAGTAAACAGCAGAAGAAGGAGCTACAGCCTCAACCATGTCTCCAGGGCAGAGTCCCATCTCCTGTGATAACTCAGTCTCCAAGGAAAGGCAGGGAACCAACTTTGGACTTTGACATTCTGCTGGCAATTTTGTTATCAACTGACAGCCAAGTCACTAATTTTTTCTCTTCATCCCCCTTAAAATCAGTGAGCCCAGTGGCCTCACTGCTGGCACCCCCTTCTTCCTGCTCTCTTCCACCCCTGCTTTGTTCCTCCCCTCCCAAGAAGATAAAATAAATTTTCACTTTTATATCTTAATTTCTGCATGAGCACCTACTAGGCTTTCCACCCCAACATACAGATCAATCTCTTTCCCCTGCATCCCCATCCATTCATTCTCCCAAATATCTACTCATCCTCGCCAGCAACCATTTATTGCTCCTGAACAGAATTACCTATATTCCTCATCTCTCCTTCCCCTCCAAAATGCGGGTATATAAACTTCTGGATTCCACTGAGATACTGGGTAATCACTTTGTGATTCTCCCCCTGCACACAGGAAATAAATTTGTAATCTCCTTCTCTTATTATTCTGCCTTACTGTGAGTTGATCTTTCAGTGAAATTTCAAGAGGCAAAGGGGAAGTTTTCCCTTCTCCCCGACAGTATCAATGCCTGAACCCATGTCACATGTATATTGAACTTTGGTTCAGGGATGAGAGGTGGTTGCTCATAATGAGTTTAGTTCCAGGAGATGGATTTCAGAGTCACAGGTAGCACAAACAAGCCAGCTTGAGCAAGCCACCAGAAAACCCCTGTGCCTTCTTTTCCCACTGGTTGCTCAATAGTGTGTTTGCCCCCATGTGATGCTGTCAAGAGAGAAAGTGAAATAATCAGGAGAATCTTGGCCAATGTCCTGACACAAACACCAGCCTGACTTCAAGGACCGAGCAGAAGCTTTAGCGATTGGAAATTCCCAGTGTGCACATTTTGGCATTTCCATCTGGAGTGTGGTCTTGCTGGGATGGTGGATAACATCCAGGCTTGGCATCTATGGTAAGAGTGGCCTGTGCCCAAAGGCAAATGTCCTGGCCCTTGGCTTTCCCTTCTGAACCAGCAGACAAGCTGGCCCAGTTCCAAAATTTAACTTTGTATACAAAGGTGACTTTTCTGATACACGTTTGCAGGGGCATTCAATTAGCTTGTTTTCCTGCCTTCTCCCTTCTGGTTCTTTTGCAAGCAGCTGCAAATAACTGCATTGCAAATGCCTGTCGGAAATGTTTAGCACCACGCTGACCCCCATCACAACTGTAGGTCGTTCCCTAGCTTCTCCGGAGTGATAACCAATGCATCCCACATGGGAGGTGTGACAGAATTAAATGCAGACATTCTATCTCCTGATTCCAGCCTTCTTGATGAGAAAGCTTTCACCTGGGGGACAGCTCAGTGATGGATTATTTTTAGCTGTGTGTCTTTTGGAGGGCACAGGTTCCTTCCTAGCGTGCTAAGTGAATGGCAGGGATAATGAGTAACAATCATCTCTCCAGGACAGTGTGCTGTTTTATGTTCAATAGGTGGCATGAGTTGGCTTTGGGAGGCAAGGGCTGGGGCTGTCCCCGTGCTCCGATGTCAAGTCAAAGTGCAGGAAACAAGCTCCGCAATTTCCCCAGGTTATTAAACCGGTGCATTCTGAGACACCCCATGCAGTTCTGACATGGCAGCTGTGGGGTTTTCCCTGTTGGGGTGAGACAAGTGATTCAGCTCTCTGGCTAATTTCCTTTCTTGGCTCTTGGCTCTAAGTCTTACTTTGCTCTCAGAAAAAAAAAAAAAAAGTACTTCTCAGAAATCACTTGGTTGAACCACTTAGAAGGGAGCCACATATCCGTGTAGACATTCTCTAGGCTCCCCTAGCAGTCCGGAAAGCAACATTAGTAAAAATAATAATAGCAGCTATTTGAAAGGGGTGGCCTTGCAAAAATAACATGAAAGCACCTAACCCCACAATTTCCCCAGGAACAGTTAAAGATCAATCCTATGGGTTCTCTCACTAACAGACACTCTGCAGTCCTGTTTTGCACAACTTTTGCAAATAGCTGAATGAATGGAAAAGAGATGTAAATCTCTCTCTTTCAAAATTGAGAATCTGCTTTTTTTGAGCATCTGCTTTTACAGAGTTCCTGAGTAAACAGCAGAAGAAGGAGCTACAGCCTCAACCATGTCTCCAGGGCAGAGTCACATCTCCTGTGATAATCCCATCTCCAAGGAAAGGCAGGGAACCAACTCTTGGACTTTGACATTCTGCTGGCGCTGTTGTGATCAACTGACAGCTGTCACTGATTTTTCTTTTCATCCCCCTTAAAATCAGCAAGCTGAGTGGCCTCACTGCTGGCACCCCCTTCTCTTTCTTTGGGATGCCTCTCTCTCTCTCTCTCTCTCTCTCTCTCTCTCTCTCTCTCTCTCTCTCTCTCTCTCTCTCTCTCTCTCTCTCTCATTCTCTCTGTCCTTCTAAAGGATAAAATAAAGTTTTTTTACTTTTATATCTTAATTTCTGCATGAGAAATCTTTCTCTACCCGCACTGTGAGCACATACTAGGCTTTCCACCCTAAGCACTCTTTATATAGTGCTTACTACGTCCAGCCTCTGTT
This sequence comes from Cheirogaleus medius, assembly GCA_008086735.1. Taxonomy (NCBI): domain Eukaryota; kingdom Metazoa; phylum Chordata; class Mammalia; order Primates; family Cheirogaleidae; genus Cheirogaleus; species Cheirogaleus medius. The sequence goes on along the minus strand of VBSM01003215.1, from coordinate 33,423,990 downwards.
CTAAGCATTTTCCATACATTTACTCATGCTCATAAAAGCCCTGTGAGATGGGTGGTGGTGTTATCCCTGTCTACAGAAGAGGAAACTTGGGGACAGAGAGGTTTAGCAACCTGCCCAACGTCACACAGTGCTAGGGAAATGTCTGTGAACCCTCCCACTTTGTTCTTCTCTTTCAAGATTGTTTGGCTATTCAGGGTCCATTGAGATTTCATATCAATTTTAGGATAGATTTTTCTATTTCTACAAAAACATCATTGGGGATTTTGATAGGGATTGCACTAAATCTGTAGCTCGCTTTGGGTAGTATTGATATCTTAACAATATTAAGTCTTCCAATCTATGAACACAGAATGTCTTTCCATTTATAGGTGTCTTCTTTAATTTCTCTCAGCAATATTTTGGTAGTTTTCAGTGTATAAGTCTTTCATCTTCTTGATTAAGTTAACTTCTAAGTTTTTTATTCTTTTTGGTGCTATTGTAAATGGAATTGCTTTCAAAATTTTCTTTTTGGACTGTCCATTCTTAATGTATAGAAGAAACACAACTGATCGTGTGTTATTTTGTGTCCTGGAACTTTGCTGAATTTATTTATTCGTTCTTAATAGGATGGCCTTGCTAATAAACTATCTAACAGAGAAAAAGAAACAATCTAACAGAGGAGACAACTCACAACACATAATTGCCCCTTTGAAGAAAAAGATCACAAAACAACTGCCCCTTGTTTGATTAACCACCTGGGGCTTCACTCATTGTCTTTAAGATAAACCACCTGCCCCTAAGAGTTTGTTATCACAGCACTTGAAAAGAACTGAACAGATAGAAGGAGGGCGATGCTTCTGCTGCTCTCACCAGACCACATTCCAAGAAAACTGATAAGTCAGCCTCATGAAGAAGAGGAAAAAAGAAAGGAAAAGAAAAATGGACACAGCCATTTCACAGTGACCTTTTGCTTTCAGCTGTCAGCAATCACTTTGTTCCCTCTTTTTTTCTCTCTGTCCCCATATAAAGCCCAAATCCCTTACCCTCTCTGCTGGCATTTCTCTCTTCTTTTTTTCATGCCATGCCCTTCTCTCCCTTTGGGAGGTAAGGTAAACTTTCTTCTTTTAAAACTACTCTAATCTTTGTGTCGACACAAGTTCCCACCTTAATATTTGGTGGCCCATATGGGGAGCCACTACTCTGCCACCATATGGGGAACTCACTTTTCTGCCTCTGTCTCAAGACTGCTCCTTCCTCTGCTACACAGCTCCCAGGACATCCTTCTTGGCATCCTCATACCATTTGGAATCTGATTAGTCTCTAGGACTTTGGAAACGGTGATATACTTGAGAAAGAGCCAGCAGCTTTGTGGTTATAGAGCATCCTGGTGCAGGGTCTACCACTTGGGGGTAGAGGGCGTCTTGGAGAGATGCCTCCTAACTGCCTCTCATGGACTTCTCCCAGACCCAGGACACCTGGCTTTGGGGGAAGCTCTCTAGGTTTCAGTCTGGATCAGAACTCGGAATGCCCACTTTCTGGCCAACAAGCTAAGTTTTGTTTCAGTCTGACTCAGAACTCAGAGATGCCTGATGTTTGATCAACACACCTAGGTGGTCTAGTGGATGCCCCACTTAGAATCTCAGTGTTTTAATGTATGACCCTAAAGTCCTTCTCTTTTTTCTCCCAGTTATCACCATGGACAATATTCAGTCGGCCCCACCCAAAGACTCCCCATGGGGATGTTTCTTTAAAAATTTGGAAACTTTGAGACTTACCGACATCCATCCCAAACATTTAGTCTTCTATTAGAATACAGGCTGGCCACAATATAAATTAAATGACCAGAAAATCTGGGCTGAAAATGGGTCACTTAATCATTCTACGACTTGACTTTTATTGCTGCTGGCTCCACAAGTGGTCTGAAGTTCCCTGCGTACAGGCTTTCTTTGAACTTGCTAAACATCCTGATCTTTGCTCTACCTGCCATATACTACTCCTTACCCTGCATCTCTCCCCCTGTCTTCACTTTTCAGATGATGTTTCTCTTTCAACTCCTCCCTGTTCCCCTTCCTCCTCCGCTTTCTTCTCTGTCTCCACCACTCTCGCCGGGCCACACTCACGCCGGCCGGCTGTTCCAAAATCCCTCCCTGCCTGTATACCAGCTCCCTCTTTGGAAGGTTGCTGGGTCAGAATTATTCAGAGCCAGAATAAAAACCAAGTCTTTTCCTTTCACAACTGTCTGAGGCCATTTGCCTTTTACTAACTTACATCCCGACACCAGGAAGGACAATCCATCTTAACAACACACTCATCTCCCTTTCAGCCCCTGATATTCAGCATAAACTCCAAAAACCTGAAAAGAGGCCTCAAACTCCACAAGAGAAACTTTTAAACCTGGCCTTCAAGGTCTTTGATAACTGAGATGAAAAGAAGAGAGAGGAAAAGAAGAAACGGGATTTACAGGGGGTCCTAAAACAGAAAGAAGTTTTCTGAATGGTGGCTACCATTATAGGTAAAGCTTTTCAGAGGCAGAGTTGCCCTGGAGACTAAGACATGAAGACACTAGGACCATACTCTTCTCCAGGACTGGAATAAAACATGTCCCAGGAGGCCTCTGCCAGGACTGTGCCCTCTCTACAAAAGGGAGTGATACTGGAAGAGAGATTGCCCTCTCCTTGAGACAGGGGACCACACTCACCTTCTGGAACTGGGCCCCAACTCCAAGCTGACATCCTCCATACCCATGGATCTACTGGGACTACTTCAGTCTGGCTGACAGACCCCAGCTTCAAAACAGACTTCACTTCACAACATTGAGATGGCTTAGCCTTGGGTAACTCTCTCTGTTACAGGTAACAGGTTGATTTTCTGATTAACACCAGGCCACTTACGCTACTTTTTCTAAATTTTTGGAACCTCTACTTCCCTCCCCTATTGCATTGTGAGAGTAAAAGGTAAAATACAACCTCCCCCCCTGTGTACTCCACAGCCCCTCTATTTATTGGGAGATCAGGTCTTTATTTATTCTTTTCTAGTACTACCCAATTGTCCTCCCCCTCACTGAGAAAAAAATTTTATGATTAAGTTAGACATGCAACTCCTCTTAATACCACAAACTTCCTTTCTCAAACTCTTGGGAAAGGCTTAACTGAGATTTTACACACTATTTTTTTCCTTCCCTTGGCATAAACAAATGATGGCACAATAATTAAGCGTAAAGTTCTAACTTTGTACTTTCAAAATATAAATTTTCTGCCTTGTTTCACTTAAAAATATCTATTTTGGTCTGTCTACATGTTTGTGTGTCTATGTCATGTGTTTGTAATGTTTTACTACCAAAATATGTAAAAAAAAAAAAACCTTCTAATTAATTGACTTAAAAAAGTAAACACTTAAATCCAATATTTTATTAAGGACATAAGAAAAACCTCAAATGCCTTTTAGTTCACATCACTTTGATAAATAAAACTTGTTTTAAAATTCTTATCAAAGTTTAGATATTTTAAGATTGTAATTGGAACATCAACAAAAATAACTACATCTCAAATGACCACCAAAACCTAAAATACACTATTATTATTAATACAACTACTCATATAATTAAAAGTGCTCCTTTATCATCTGGAACCTCTGTTCAAAAGACAGCTAATCCTCCTTATTTGGCTTTATAACTAGATAAAGATCAAAGATTTAACATTTCCACTGGCTCTAAGTATGCCTATCATATTCTACCCTCTCATGCAGCTACTTGGAAAGAGCAGGGACCTCTCACTGCTGACACTTCTGTCAAACATACTAACCTAAGACTCACTCAACTCTTAAATGACAGCTTACAAAACTTTCCTTAAAACTATAACAAAGCTAAATAAACCTCCTTCCCTACACTCTTTTCAGACTCCACATCTTCCCTAGAACGTCTTTATTTCTTTGCCCTTTTAAACTCATGTATAGATGTTCTGTTCTTTTATATGTGTTTAAACTAATGGACAAATTACATCAAAAAGTTCAGAACTCAAATGGCCAATCTGTCACTATAGAGTGAAAACATAGAGTCTGTTAAACTCTCTATTTTCTTTTCTTCTTTGAAACTGTAATTGCTAAGTTACTGATATTGAGATAAAACTCACTGTCTATGATATCACTAATTCAAGGTTACTTGAAACAGCCAGTTCTAATAACAATATAAATATTTAAAACTCATTTAAAACTAAAACAAACAAAAAAGGTAAAAGAGGCCCTCCAACATTACTCCTATCCCACCTCTACTCTGGCTTTTAAAACCATCTGACATCAGTCACTCCCCCGTAATGACTCTCAACAGGACTCTCAGGTAGGGACAACTCTACGACCCTAAGTTAGCAAAAAGTCATTATAAAACAAACAAACAAACAAACAAACAAACAAACAAGAAAACAGACCTCTGCTCAAACATCCAAGTTTTCAAGTCCATCAGCAAGAATATTAATTTTAACCAAAGAGAGGAAGGAATGATAGGACAGCCTTGCTAATAAACTATCTAACAGAGAAAAATAAACTAACAGAAAGGGAAAAAGAAGAGAAAACTCAAAACACATAATTGCCCCTTTGAAGAAAAAGATCACAACACAACTGCCCCCTGTTTGATTAACCACCTGGGGCTTCACTCATTGTCTTTAAGATAAACCGCCTGCCACTAAGAGTTTGTTATCACAGCCCTTGAAAAGAACTGAACAGATAAAAGGAGCTTGATGCTTCCCCAGCTCTCAGCTCTCATCAGACCACATTCCAAGGAAACTGATAAGCCAGCCTCACAGAGAAGAGGAGGGAAAAAAAGAAAAAAGAGAAACAGCCACAGCAGTTTCACAACTGCCTTCTTGGTATCTACTGGCAGCAATCACTTTTTTTTCTCTTTATCCCTATAAAAAGCCCAAATCCCTTTCCCTCTCTGCTGGCATTTCTCCTGTCTTTCATTCATGCCATGGCCTTCCCTCCCTTTGAAGTAAAATAAACTTTCTTTCTTTAAAACTATTCTAATATTGTGTGTCTAATATTGTGTTCTCATCCCGAGCTGTGAGTTTCCACCCTAACAATTCTAACAGGTTTCTTTTTCTTTTTTTTTCTTTTTGGTGGAATCTTTAAGGTTTTCTACATATATAATCATGTCATCTGTGAACAGAGATAATTCTTTTTTTTTTTCCTTTTCAATTTGTATGCCTTTTATTTCTTTTTCTTGCCTAATTGCTCTAGCTGTTACTTTCAGTATAATCCTTTCAGTATACCAGGGGTCCTCAAACTTTTTAAACAGGAGGCCTGTTCACTGTCCCTCAGACCATTGGAGGGCCAGACTATAGTTTTAAAAAAAACTATGAACGAATTCCTATTCACACTGCACATATCTTATTTTGAAGTAAAAAAACAAATGGGCAAAAACACCCGCATGTGGCCCGCGGGCCATAGTTTGAGGACGCCTGCAGTATGCTGTTGAATTCAGTCTGTTAGTATTTTGTTAGGAACATTTGCATCAATATTCATCAGGGATGGTACTCTGCAGCTTTCTTTTCTTGCAGTGCCTCTGGCTAGCTTTGGTATCAGGGCCTCATAGAATGAGTTATGAAGTGTTTCTTCTCTTTAGTGTTTTGGAAAAGTTTGAGAAGGATTGATGCTAATTCTCCTTTAAATGTTTGGTAGGATTCATCAATGAAGCGATTAGGTCTTGGGCTTTTCTTTTTTGGGAGTTTTTTTGATAAATGATTCAATGCCTTATTATAGCTATAGGTCTATTCAGATTCTCTATTTCTTTGTGATTCACTCTTGGTAGTTGTGTTTTTCTAGGAATTTGTCCAGGTCATCTAAGTTATCCAATTTGTTGGTGTACAGTTTTTCACAGCACTCTCTTTTAATCCTTTTTATTTCTATAAAATCAGTAGTAATGTCACCCTCTTTCATTCTGATTTTAGTTATTTAAGTCTTCTCTCTTTTTTCCTTAGTTGATCTAGCTTCTCTTTATGAATTTAACTACTTTAGGTCCTCGTTTAAGTGGAATAATACAATATTTATCATTTTGTGTTTGGCTTATTTTACTTAGCATAATATTTTCAAGATCCATCCATGTTGTAGTATCACTTTTTAAAAAAATTACATTTACTTGAAATTTAGATATATAAAAGGGATCTTAAGCATTGTTATTTTCAAAGATGATGAAGCTGAGAAGCAGAGTGGTTAATTGGCTTGTTCAAGGTCACAAGCTCATCACAGGATGGGTAAGGGCTAAAGCTCAGGTCCTCTAGTCTTTGTTGTGTTCTCTAAGCCCCCTGAGGCTGTGGTCCCTAACACCTGGACTGTGGACTGGTACTGGCCCATGGCCTCGGAGGAACTAGGCTGCACAGCAGCAGGTGAGCGGCGGGCAAGTGAGTGAAGCTTCATCTGTATTTATAGCCGCTCCCCATCGCTCGTACCACTGCCTGAGCTCTGCCTCCTGTCAGATCAGCAAGGGCATTAGACTCTCAGAGGAGTGCAAAAACCCTATTTAAACTGCACATGTGAGAGATCTCGATTACGCATACCTTATGAGAATCTAATGCCTGATGATCTGAGGAGGAGCTGAGGCAGTGATGCTAGCACTGGGGAGCAGCTGCAAATGTAAAAAGTGTAATGTGCCTGAATCATCCCTCCCCCAACACCCAGTCTGTGGAAAAATTGTCTTCCATGAAACCAGTCCGTGTTGCCAAAAATGTTGGAGACCACTGCCCTATGGGTCTACAAATGGGAAAATGCAAATGAAATATAGAACAGGGTCAAAATTATCTAGGCTTTGGCGATAAATTTAACCAGAGGACCTGTACTTCTCCTAATTTTTAGGTGGGAAAGAAGACATGATGGCTATGTCCATCTTCTCTAGTCTCTTGGAAGCTTCTGCTCTCTTATCCCTGTTTAAGATCCTAAAACCCCAGCTTCCAATTCTAGTTCTGCCATTTGTGCCCTTGAGCAAGGCACTTAATCCCCATTTCTTCACCAATAAAAATGTTGATGATAATATCTACCTCACAGACTGTTGTGATACATCTGGCATACATTGGGCACTCATTAAATGAAAGTGATTATGATGAGGAGGAGAAATGTTGCAAAATTAGTACAAAGAATTCTGTATCTTCACCCAGGTTGTCCGAATATTAATTTTATCACATTTGTTTCTCTCTCTCTCTCTCACACACACACAGACATTATTGATAAGTAGTATTTTGAAAATCTTATTTTTCAAATGTTGTTAATATATAGAAATAACACTGATGTTTCATACTGGCCTTGTAGCTAGTGACTTTGTGACATTTCCTTGTTAATTCCAGTAATGGATTCTTTAGCTTTTCTACATGCCATCTGCAAAAAAAAAAAAAAGAGAGAGAGAGAGGGAAAGAGAGAGAGAGAGAGAGAGAGAGACTATTTAGCTAAGCTTTGGTGTATCAAAGTAACCTGCCTTACAAGGTACTATTAGAATTCAAATAAGATGTAAGAGCTTGAATAGCTCACATCTACTCCATCCACTGTGTGTTTGCTCTGTGCCAGGCATTGCTTAAACACTATAGACATTAATGCATTTTTTTAAAATTTTGACTCTTATTTTTTTCAAATTTCAGAATATTATGGGGGTACAAATGTTTTGGTTATATATAATGCCTTTGCCTCGCCCAAGCCAGAGCTACAAGCATGCCCATCCCTCATACAGTGTGCTCTGCATCCATTAGTTGTGAGTTTACCCATCCCCACCCCCCACCTGCCCAGCACCTGATGAATATTATTGCTTCCATGTGAGCACCTAAGTGTTGCTCAGTTAGTACCAATTCGATGGAGGGTACATGTGGTGCTTATTTTTTCATTCTTGTCATATTTCACTTCGAAGGATGGGCTCTAGCTCTGTCCAGGACAATATAAGAGGTGCTAATTCACCATTGTTTTTTGTGGTTGAGTAGTATTCCATGGTATTTTATTAATCCATTCATGTATGGATGGGCACTTGAGTTGTTTCCACATCTTTGCAATTGTGAATTGTGCTGCCCATAAACATTCAAGTGTAGATGTCTTTATTATAGAAAGTCTTTTTTTCCCTTGGGTAGATGCCAGTAGTGGGATTGCTGGATCAAATGGTATTTATATTTTCAATTCTTTGAGATATCTCCAAATTACTTTCCACAGAGGTTGTACTAATTTGCAATCCCACCAGCAGTGTAAGAGTGTTCCTATCTTCCCACATCCACGCCAGCATTTGTTGTTTTGGGACTTTTTCATAAAGGCCATTCTCACTGGAGCTAGGTGATATTTCATTGTGGTTTTGATTTGCATTTCCCTAATGATTAGAGATGTTGAGCACCTTTTTATATGTTTGCTGGCCGTTATTCTGTCTTCTTGACATTAATGCATTTAATTCTCACTATAGCCTGACGTGGTGGATTCTGTTATCACACTCAGGGGAAATGATGCTTCTGACTACCTCATAGTCTGAAAGTGACAAAGCCAGGATTCAATCTCAGATAGCCTGGGCCTACACTCCTAACCACTGCCCTGTCCTGCCTCTCAGCTCTTTGTGCTCCGACCGTGACCAGGAGGCTCTTTGACAGCCCTTAGTGTATTTTCCAAGCCTCTGCACTTTCTGCACGTCAGCCTTCTTCTTGGCCACATTAGCCCCAAAATGAAAATCTTTGGAACTCCTGCACTGAGCTGGAGAAGCTGCTGGAAATTCCACATTGGCTCACTATGGTGTTTCCACCCAGGGTGTGGGCATGACTTTAAGACAACATGTTCTTACTGCAATCCATGGATGAAGCAGTGGAGGAAGAAGCCCCCGGCACGGTGGACAAACTTGCCTTGCAGCCTGTGGGCGTCGTGCGGTGACCAGTAGAGAGTCCCCTAGGGCCCGCGCTTTGCTTCCTGCTCTGGAATAGCTCTCAACTCTGAACCGGCTTTTCAAGAACCAATGCCCACCTAATAATACTCTGTTCCCTCCTTTCTTGCCTCCTTCTCATCCTTTATTCCTTCTTTCCTTCCTTAATTAAAATTTTTTTAATAAATAAAATTTACACAGGGTAAAAAAAAAAATCAAACACTATCCAAGTATAGAATAAAAATTGTCTCACTCCCAACCTTGATTGTCTCCTCTGCCCACTTTCCCTTCCTAGAGCCAATCACCATGCTAGCTTTCTGTATGTCTTCCTGAGATATTTAATGCATAACAGCATATATAGATATATCACTCCCTTACTGCTTTTTCACAAATCACATAATACTAAGACACCCTGCTTTTTAAATTTAAAAATCTGCCCTGAAAGTTATTGCATATCAGCACATAAAGACCTGCTTTGTTCTTTGTAACAGCTACACAGGACTCCACCGATCTATTTAATGTAATCTACTTCATGCCGACTCTGCTGGCCACAGCACATCACCTGGCTTAGTTGGTCCTGCCCACAGGGGCCTGCACAGGTATCTTTGTACACGCCTGCACATGTATGTACCTGAATGTGGGGTAAGGCAGCTTTAAACCTGTACTGTATGAAGAAAACCAGAGGGCTTGATGGGAGCGACTGAACCCCTGTGCTGGAAGGAGGATGATATTCCTCCCTCTATGTAGAATCAAATCTGGACGTGGAAGAACAGAACCTGTATGGACAGCCTCTTTTCTCACCCTGCGAAGCTGGACTCCGCGCTTAACACACTCTGGCAGTGGCCAGCTGCACAGCATATTAAAAAAAATGGATACTTCACTAAAACTTTGGTGGAAAAGTGGGGGAGAGGTTTTCCATTACATACCACGTGGCCAAACTTCACAGAGGTCACTTCCTGTGCCACTGTTCCTTGGTCTCCTGGCCTCCTCTTCCACTGCATCCTCCTCTCGGCTCTCTCCCCCTTCCCTTCCTGTCTAGAACGATTTAGCTGTCTTGCCAGCACCCCCTTGCATGCTCAAAGCCACCACGCCAGCCTGTGTGGCAGTGTTTCTCCAATACAGTCTCTGGGTCACCTGCCTCAGAACCACATGCAGGACTTGCTGACACCATGGTTTCCTGGCTCCCACCCAGGACTCAAAAGGACTAGAAACTGGAGGAGGAGGGACCAGGAATCAATGCTGCTTGCAAGCTTCTGGGCAATTCGTAGTGTACTGGAGTTTCAGGACCAGATGTGGAAGGTTGATATGGCATCATCACTTGGCCCCAGGTGTCTGGAGCCAGGTTGCTGGGGTCAAGGGGTATTAAGTGTGGTGGCCTGAGGGTAAGAAAGTCACAGCCTCAGCATGCTCCATTCAGAAGGGGACCATACTGTGTCCGAACTTATACTGAGTCCAATCTCTGGGATGAAGGAGCAACTTACTCCACTCTGCTTTGCAGACCCTGCTTGGAAGCCAGCATTTTTTTTTTTCTCCTCTAAAAAGTTGGAAGTCAAAGTGATATGCAGTAAAGTGCACAAAATTATGCAGCTTGATGGATTTTTATATAATTATACACCCTGCCTAGTGGTAACCACTTTTCTGACCTCTATCACCATAGATTAATTTTGTCTGCTTTTGAACTTTATGTAAATAGAATCATGCAGGGTGTACTTTCTTGTGTTTGGCTTCTTTTGCTCTAGAAATGTCTGTGAGATTCATCCATGTTTTTGCATTGCAGTAGAGTGTCTTTTTCATTGCTGTACACCAAGGGTCAACAAAACATTTCTGCAAAGGGCCAGAGAGTAAATATTTTTGGCTGTGAAGGCCATGCAGTCTGTGTCACAGCTGCTCAACTCTATCACTGTAGTTCAAATGCCATAAACAATGCACACATGAAAAATAGGCTACAGGTTGGTCTGTGGGTCATAGTCTGCTGACTCTTGCTCTATAACATTTTGTTATGAATAATTATGAATTCATGGCATGAATAATTTTGAGTACTGAGGTGAATTAGAAATAATTGTGAATCTATCACAATGTATTTAGTCATCTATTCTCCTGTTCTGGGCATCTGGGTATTTCCACTCTTGGAGACAATGATTGGCGCAGACACGCATTTGGACGAGCACATGCACTCATTTTGTGGAGTGGATGGAGTGCTACTGTGAGGTTGTAAGACAGGCATTTATGTGGCTTTAGTAGGTACAGCCAAACGGTTTTCCAAAGCGGCTGTGCCAAATCGCACTCCACCAGTAAAGTTGCTTCATGTCCTCAATAACACTTGCTATTGTCAGACTTTTTAGTTATAGCCATTTGGGTAGGTGTGTAGTAGTATCTCACTGTGGATTTTAATTTGCATTTTCCTGACGCATAATAATAACGAGCACCTTTTCAAATGCTCATGGGCCGCTTGGCTATTCTCTTTTGTGAAGTAGTAATTTTGTACCATTTTAAAAAATTGAATTGTTTGTCTTTTTCTTGTTGACGTATAGAAGTTCAGTATATATTTTGGATGCAAATCCTTTGTTAGATATAAGTATGGCAAATATCCTCTTTCACAGGTTATTTTAATGAGATCCAATTTAACAATCTTTTCTTACATGGTCAGTGTTTTTGTGTTCTGTTCAAGAAATCTTTGCCTACTTGCAGGTCTTGTAAAGATACTCAACTGTAGAAGCTTTATTTATTTATTTATTTATTTATTTTGAGACAGGGTCTCACTCTGTCGCCCTGGCTAGAGTGCAGTGATATCATCATAGCTCACTGCAACCTCAAACTCCTGGACCCAAGCGATCCACCCTCCTCAGCCTCCCAAAGTGCTAGGATTATAGGTGTGAGCCACCGTGCTGGGCCATAGAAGTCTTATTGTTTTATCTTTCCCATCTAGGTCTATGATCCATCTTAAATTAATTTTTTTTTTTGAGACACGGTCTCACTCTGTCACCCCAGGTATAGTGCAGTGGCGTCATCACAGCAAAACCTCAAACTCTTGGGCTAAGTAATCCTCCTGCCTCAGCCTCCAGAATACCTGGGACAACAGGCATGTGCCATCACACCTGGCTAATTTTTCTATTTTTGGTAGAGATGGGTTCTTGCTCTTGTTCAGGCTGGTCTTGGACTCCTGAGCTCAAGCAATTATCCCACCTCGGCCTCCCGGAGTGCTAGGATTACAAGGGTGAGCCACTGGGCGGCGCCCCGGCCTTGAATTAATTTTTGTGTTTGATGTGGGATAGTAGTCAAAGTGCATTCCATTCCATATGAAAATCCATTTGTTTCAGTACCACTTAGTGAAAAGGCCACCTTTTTTTTTTTTGTTTAATTGTTGTGCCAGGAGGTCTGCGTTTGCTGTTTAGCTCTGTTATTTAAATGGAATCGGAACGCCTGTAGTGTTCTGTACGCCGCAGGAGGAAGAGGAGGAGGGGATTGCTGGGGTCTGGCTGCTCTGGGCTGGAGTAGGTTGGAGTCATCAGCTCTAAGGTGGAGCGCATACAGGGAGAGGAGGTTGGTTCTTTCCATCTGTGAAATTCTCTGACTCCATAACACTTACGAAGCATCACGCCACCAGGCCAAGATTTTTCAGCTGTTGCTGAGAAAACTGGAGATTTCCAAGAAACTACCCTTGGAAAAAAAGAACCCAGCTTTGCATTTTAAAATGTTTTTATAACTCTTCGTATTGCCCAGGCCAAATTTTTGCTTCTGGAGGAAAAAGACTGTAAATAGTAAAAGACTAAGTAAGCCAGTGCCAGCAGCGGCAGTAATTGGGGAAAGTCCTGTGTATATTTTGGGAGTAAAAACTGTTTATTTCTGTCCATGAAAGAGAAAGAGTGTCCGGGCTCCGGTTCTGCAGACATCAGACTGCGAGTAATATTTTCCAGACAGATGACTGCTGGCCTGGGCTTCCCAGGACCACACTCTAGTGCCTTCTCTCGGGCTACGTGAGCCCCAGCAGCCACTCTGCTTGCAGGGGGCAAGAAAGTCTCACTTTTGTACACATCACACGGACCCTCTGAGGATGACACAGAGGGTGTTTGTTGTTCCCCGCCATTTCCTGGGTGGGAGTGATGTGTGTGGGGTTTGGGCTTGGCGGGGGGGCACCGAGCCGGAGAGTGGACATGGTGGGGTGAGGGCCTTGGCCCTCGAGTTGATGCTGGAAGAGAACTCTGTTCCCCAACTCGCAGGGTGTGGTCCTGAGATCGGTGGCCCCCATGGCCTTCCATCTGGCTAAACGACTCTCAGGCTCCACTCTCCTTGGAAGGCAATAGCGATTGCCATGAACACGTAATGTCCTCTCTGCCGTGTTAATCAATGCGTTCATCCAACAAATAAATACGTATCGAGGCAGGCACTGTGCTAGGAACTGGGCGGACATCCATGAGCAAAACAGACAGAAACTCCTGCTCTCCTGGGCCCTTCACGCTAGTGAGGAGAAACCGACAATGAACAAATGAATACGTAAATCATGTAGGATGTGAAGTTGAGCTCTGAGGGAGAGGCACAGAGCAGGATAAAGGCATCAGGAGGGCTAGGGGAGGGGGGCTGTTATTTTAAATAGGGGTGGCAGGGCTGGCCGCAGTAGGGAGGTGACATGTGAACCAAGACTGGGAGGAGGGGGAGGTGAGCCGTGGGTTCTCTGGAGAAAAAGTTGTCCATGTAGAGGGACAACTCTGCAGTGGACTCGAGGCCTTGGCTCACCCCAAGATCGGGCAAATTCTAAATCCAAAGCTTAGAGGAATGGAGGAGGAGCTCCTTCCTCCCTCCTTTCCTCGTTCCCCTCCCTCCTTCCCTCCTTCCCTCCTTCTTTCCTTCTGCACACACTAATCGCATGCTTGCCATAGCCCAGACACTCTCGCCCCATATAGTCCTCCCTTCATGGAGAAACAAAGGACAGACAGCTCTCCAGGCCTCTCAAAACAGGATTTGGACATCTTCAGAAATGCCCCCAATGTGACAGGACAGATAGGAATTTAGTGATGGATTAAGTCTCTCTAATATTAGAACCTCATAGATGCCCCTGGAATGAAATTAAATTGTAATATGTTCACTCAAACTATTTTTATTTCATCCTAACTAACTCCTATCTTCTGAGGTCTTTGATGGGCATTTTAATTAAATCATGAAGAGCTCTTTGTCTCCCGAGAAGGGGGACTGACGCCTCCCCGTGCTTTGCCTCTCTCCTACCCTGATTGCTGAGGAATGTGCCTTGTTCTCAGCAGGGGGGTGGCAGGACCTAGTTTTGGGCATAGCCTTCACCCCAAATCCCACTCCCAAGTTCAGAAGGAAACTTCTCCGTAGAGAGAGCGGCAGCAACTCATGGATGGAGCAGTTGCTAGACCCCAGGTACTTGATAAACATTGTTGAAAACAATCTGCCCCCCAGTCTTGTGTGTCTGTGTGCCCTCTCTGCTCTGGTCTGTTGTAAGCAGCTGTGAACATTGCCGATGTCACGCTTCGGTTTTATGGTCTCAATAACATGATGAGCCAGAGCTGTGTGTGGCTGTGCTGTGAATGTCCTGGCCTGGGGTTGGTCATTGATCCATTCATGTATGCATGCATTCATTCATTTGTTCATTTCCATTTTCACGCCCCACTGACTTTTTAACCTTAACGCATCCAATGTCAAGTTCGTGATCTAATCCCACTCCTGCATTAGCTCCTCATCCTGCCTTCTCCATCTCAGTAAGGGACATCCCTGCTTCTCAATCGCAGCAGCCAGAAACCTGGGAGGCACCTTGACACCTCTGCTCCCTTGTCGTCCTCCATGCCCATCCACCAGCAAGTCCTTTTGGTTCCACATCAGCAAGTTTCAGTTCTACCTCTTCTGCTCACTGCTGTGTGGCCTTGGGTAAACTGACTAACCTCTCTGTGCCTTTCCCTGTAGTCACATGGAGATAATAATATCACTAGCTAGAGAATTATTTCGAGTGGATAGGAGTGAATACCTATAAAGAACAGTACCTAGCACATAGTAAGAACTAAATATATGTTAGCCAAGACAGACGACGGTACTGGTTGTATTCTCACTCTTTAGCCAGATGGAAGGTCATGGTAATTGAAAATATTACTGAGTTTTTTAACATAATGTTTTAATTTGAATGCATGAAATATTACATTAAAATATAATAAAGTAAAAAAGTTAGTCTTAACAAAAAATGACACATTAAAATAATGATGTGAAAAATATTCACATATATTATTTATTAAGCAAAGCCAAAAGGCATGTTATGAAACAGTATATATGGAGTGATCTCAATTTTGTAAAAAAAAAATTACATTTTAGCCAGGCATAGTGGAACCTGCCTATAATCCCAGCTACTCAGCAGGCTGAAATGTGAGGATTGCTTGAGCCCAGGAGTTTGAGACTAGCCTGGGCAACATAGTAAGATTCTATATAAAAAATGTACATATATGTGTATATGAATAAAAGAACCAGCCAAAGTGTTAACAGTGTAACTACCCACTAGGTGTTAGGGTTATATAGGATTTTAATCATCTTTTTGCTGATCTATATTTTCTATAATACATTGTATGTAACTGTTATAATTTTAAAAAGTTAACCAAAATAAAAGTAAGCAATTGCCAAACCCTTTGATATTTCCCTCACATACAGGATGAGGGGCCACAGTCCTTGGCACATCCTCCAAGAACCTTGTCATCTGGTCCCTTCTATGATCTAGTCATTTCCCCTTCCCCTCCCCAGCCACATGCATGCACGGCTACACACGAGTACGTGTGCACACACACTCCCATTCAGCAAGACTGAACTCCAGTTGACCCTGGAGTAACAGGGGTTTGACCTGCACAGGTCCACTTATACATGGATCTTCTTCTGCCTCTGCCACCCCTGAGACAGCACGGCCGATTCCGCCTCTACCTCCTCTTCCTCGGCCTATTCAACACAAAGATGAAGAGGATAAAGACCTTTATAATCATCCATGTCCACTTAATGAATAGTAAATATATTTGCTCCTCCTTATGATTTTCTTACTAACATTTCCTTTTGTCTAACTTTATTATAAGAATACAGTATGCAATACATATAATATACAAAATATATGTTAATCCACTGTTATCAGTAAGGCTGCTGGTCAACCGTAGGCTATTAGTAGTTAAGTTTTGGGAGAGTTAAAAGTTATGTGCAGATTTTAGACTACACAGGGATCGGGGTCGGTGCCCCAACCCCGCATTGCCCAAGAGTCAAATGTACTTAGAATTCCCCAAACCCGGCCTGCTTTTTCAGGCCTCCATGTCTTTGCATGTGCTGTTCCCTTTGCCAGAACTCCCTTCCCTTGTCAGTTGGTGATTATGTTCTCCAAAACTCTACTCAATGATCCACACAAAACTTAATTGACAAATTGTCCTTTATCAAAATTTAGCACTTTTGTTTTGCCAGAGACACTTTAAGAAATTGAAAAGACTGGGAGAAAATATTTTCCAACCACATATCTGACAATGGATTTGTACTCAGACTGTATAAAGAAACCACAAAACTTAACAGTAAGAAAATAAATAAATTTAAAGAATGAACAAAAGACTTGAATGCTTCATCAAAGAAGATACGCAGATGGCAAATAAGCACATAAAATGATGCTCTGTATCGTTAGTCATTAGGCAAATGCAAAATCACAATGAGATACTGCTACACACCTGTTAGAATGGCTAAACAGACAAAAACGTGACAATGTCAAGTGCTGATTGGTATGCGGAGCAACTGGAACGCTCATGCTTTGCTGGCAGAATCATGAGATGGTACAGCCATTCTGGAAAACAGTCTGATGGGTTCCCGTACACTTAGCACAAGATCCAGCAACCCCAATCCTAGGTATTTAACCTAGAGAAATAAAATTTATGCTCAAATAAAAAATGTTTATAGCAGCTCTGCCCATAATTGTCAAAAACGGGAAATCACTTGAATGTCCTTTGGTGGATGAGTAGTTAACTGTGATTCATCCTTATAGTGGAGTACCCCTCAGCAATAAAACAGAGTGAACTCTCAGTATCCAACAGCATGGGAGACTCTCAAAGGCATTATGCCGGGTGAAAAGTTAGTCTCAAAGTGTTACACACTACGTGATTCCACTTCTCGGACAGTCTAGAAAAGGCAAAACTATAAAGACAGAGAATATACCAGTGGTTGTCAGGGCTTAGAGTTGGGGATAGGGTGTGACTCTAAAGGGGAAGCATGAGAGTTTTGGGGGATGATGGAACTGTCTGTATCCTGAGTCTGGTGGTGGTTACTTAAAACTCGTAGAACTGTGCTCCAAAAGAAAAGCGAGAGTCAGTGCTATGTACTCACCATCAGATCGGTACTAATTGATCAACGCTTATGTGCACGTATGGTATTTAATAGTAACATGCATCGGGTGTCAGGCAGGCGGGAGGGGCAGGAGGGGATGGGAATATTCACACCTAATGGGTGCAGTGTGCACTGTTTGGGGGATGGGCACGCTTGTAGCTCTGACTCAGGTGGGGCAAAGGAAATATATGTAACCTAAACATTTGTACCCCCGTAGTAGTCTGGAATAACAAAAAAAGAGTCAGTGCTAATTAACAAACAAAACCAAATCCCTGTTCAGGTGTTACTTCCCCTTGGAGTCCTCCCCCAACCTCCTGACACTCAAATCCATCAATGAGTTACAACAGGAAAAGCACATTCAGACAGACGGCAGATCTAGGCAGATCTAGTTCGTGGGACACAGAACGGGAGCAGAGACTCTCGCCGAAGCTTTTGGCCAGGTAGGCGGTAAATGCTGTGTAGCTTCATGCGAGTGAGTTGCCTGCTCTCACTTCGTGGTGAGAAACCCAAGGTCTCCATATTCCACGGAGGACAGATGGGTTCACCAAGAGATCATAAAACCGGCAGTTTGCTACATCGTGAAAGGTTCATTGTCTCTCCAACAGCAATTTCGGCAAAGCTCTCTGCTTCCTCAGATCCCCCGCAAATTTGATATCAGGGTACTTTCCAGTGTCGCACGTTTATAGCACTCCTGGCCTTGCTCAATGCCTGCAAACAGTTTGCCTTTGTTTTTACTGTGAAATGGGAGACTTCCTCAATAAAGCAACAATGCCTGTGTTAGGCTCTGTAGGGAGCTGCAAAAATGCAAGTCTCTCACACGGATTCCTGCAGGGACTAAGAGATTATTATAGATTACTCGGGGCAATAAGGAAGCTGGGAAGCTGGACCCTGTGGCCAGGAGTTACGCAACCTGGGGGAGTTGGTTTGGTCCAGGGCCTGGGTTTTCTCCACCCCCCCCCCCCCGGGAAGCTCGACCCCTTGGTCCCTGCTCCTCCTGCAGCAACCTGCCCTCCACTCCCCACCCCACGCACCCCGGGTCCCTGCCCCGCGGCTCCTGCCCTCCACCATCTCTCTGGGGGCCTTTTGGACATTGACCCTGCCATCAACTGCTGTTCTCCTGTCTGTCTGTCTCCCCCAGAGGCCGAAGGTCCACCTGCCCACCTCTGAGGCCCCCAGCTGCCCCCAGGTGATGTGTCCACCCTTGTCCGATCCACCGGCGGGGTCACATGATGCACAGCAGGGAGACTGAGGCCCGGGAAACCCTTTAGAAGTGGGCTGGGCCAGGGCAGATGTGCAGACGTTTCTAGAAGCAGTCCTTCCATATAAGAGTTAAGTATTAAGGCAAAACAACTAATATGGAATTAATGTTAATTTTAAAATGTTGATTTAATTAATAGAGACGAAATGAGGGCCCGGAACAAAGTTGCAATCACAACGCCGCCTGTGTTTCCGCGCGTTTCTCCGTCTCTCCCAGCCCAGCGCTCTTCGGTTCTCCCTGCTGGTGAATCGGGCGGCGTGTGTTCCTCACTCCCCTCTTCCCCCGGGTCCACGACATCATCTGGCCACTTAAACAGTGGTCCTGAGAGGCATGTCCCCACTGTCCCCATGTTACCTAAGAGGAAGCACAGTCACACCAGGCTAGCGCGGGCCTGGCTCAAGGCACGTCTGGCCTGTCCCAGTGGTTAGTGACCATCTTGGCCGAGCTCCATGAACCAGGTGCTCAGGGCTCAGTGCAGCCGGGAGGACGTGCGAGTGAGACACTGCCCAGCCCAGGGGTTTCAGTGATTTATTTTAATCCCTTCCTCGTTCCCTCCTGAACTCTAAACTGCTGAGTAACAAACTCTTCGGGTGACATGGAAACTGCCCAACAGGGAGCTAACCTTATTCTGGTCTCAAACAGGGGCAGTAAATACGGGTCCTTGGTCATCTGCCCAGGGAGATGCATCTACTGTTGCCTACTGAGCAATAAAATGCAGAACCTTAAAGTCCTTCTTGCTGCAAGGCTCTGGGCAGCTAGCCAGCCCTTGTTTATGAAGGTTGACACAGCAGATAGAAGTCATTTGCCGTCCTTTGTCTTGGACTGTGGATCATCTTTCTGTGAGGTCTGCTCAGGGACTTGCACTTGGGCTCGAACCAGCGCTAGCACTACTCAGATGCCCTCCCCTTCCCACTCCCGCCCCAGAGCCTGGATAGGAGGTTCCAGTCTTCCCAACAGCACTACCTGCTTGGGGAGGCAGATGGCTGGGAGGAAGTGCCCTTCCGAGGCTTGTGACAGTCCTCCCGGCTTGCTCTGCCGTTCCTGCCTCCTCAGTGACCTGCTGCAGCTTCCTGCCATGTAGAAACCTTTCTCCTTCCCCGCCCTTCCCCTCGTCCTCTGTTCCTAAGCTCCTTTCCAGCAACTAATTAGTGGAGTGACACTTATACACAGACTGGGAAAAGAAGACTCCTGTTTATTGAGCACCTGCTATGTGCCCCACCCTGTGTATGCTCACTGTCTTACGATCATGCAAGCTGGGGCTTCTTATTTCCATTTCACAGAAACTGAAACTGAAACTGGGGTGTTACAGAACTTGTTCCTTCCAGAAAGGGGCCCCTCCTAGTCTACCGTGTACCTCGGGGAGTCCAGGCCACTTGCATGCTTTGGAGTCACCCAGCACGAAGGCAGATTGGGCATCTGGGACCACGGTTAGGGGCAGTCTGCACATTGCTGTGTCTCCACTCACTCAGGCCCCCTGGGGAGCAGGCTCTTACATGAAAATCAGAGCTCAGTGCCCAGGCACCGGCGTCCACTCCCACATGTCCGTCCATCCGTCCATCCGTCCATCCATCCATCCATCCATTGGCTTGCCGCTCATTCATTCATCAATGGTCCATTGACCACTTCACACCCTCCACAAAGCTGTAATACAAAAGACAGCCTGTTACGAGTGTTGTCGAGGATGTGGAGTGATTGGAGCCCTCATACTCTGCTGGTAGGGATGTGAAATGGTGCAGCCACTTTGGAAAATAGTCTGGCCGCTCCTCAAAAAACTTGGTTTTCCCAGGACCCAGCAACTCCACTCCTAGTATATGCCCGAGACAATTGAAAATAGATGTTCACATAAAAAACCTGCACTCAAATGTCCATAGAAGCATTATTCATTATATCACACAAAATTTTTAAAAAAGCCTCAAATGGTTGTTCAATAAATGAATGGATAAATAAAATGTAATATATCCATACAATAGAATGTTAATGAGCCATAAAAAAGAATGAAGTACTTAAACAGGGATGAACCTTGAAAACATTATACTAAGTGAAATAAGCTAGATACAAACAACCACATATTATATGATTCCATTTATCTAAAAACTCCAGTATAGGCAAATCCATAGGGACAAAAAGTGGATTCCAGAAACTGGAGGGAGGAAGAAATGGGGAGTGACTTCAAATGGGTGTGGAGTTTCTATTTTGGGTGATAAAATGTTAGATTAGATTGTGACGATGGCTGCACAACCTTGTGTATACACTAAAACCCACTGAATTGTATTCTTTAAAAGGGAGAATGTTATGATATGTACCTTTTATCTTAACGATACAAAATCCACTGAGCACCTACTCTGTGCCAGGCATGGTGCTGGTGCTATGGAAACGTGTGACATGGCCTTGGTTCTGGGAAGCTGGTGACAGACGAATGAGCCCCAGTTTAAACAGTGGGATCGGCATTGTGCGGAGCCCAAGGGAACCCTGGGGAACCTGGGGATGGAGAGTCAGGGGAGCCACCAGAGATGACAACACCATGAAGTGAGCAGAGCGCGAAGGGGATTAGAGTTAGTTAGAGGTGGGGGGGAGGAAGGGTGGGGCAGGGAGCTGTCGGGAAGGGCACTCTAAGTGGAGGGAACAGCGTGTGCAAAGGCATGTCTTGCTGGGGAGCTCCTGGAAAGTGCGGGGAGCCCTGAGGTAGGGGCCAGGGTGAGACAAGGGAGACACAAGTGTCGGATGCTGAAGTCCAAGGTTCCCCCTACTGTGTGGGCGCCTCCCTTGTAAGCTCACCAAGCATCCCTTCCTGTTGGGGACCGTCACCTCCTCTGAGAGCACTCCTCCAGGTTCTGATTTATAAACACAGCAAGCAGCCTGCTCCCCTGTCCCACTCCCACTCCCACCCGGCCTCCTGGGGCCTCCCAGCAGCTCCTGGGAACTCTTGCATTGGCCTGTCCTTCCTCCCGACCCTTGCCATGGTCACAGATCATTTCCCTTAGTTTCCTGCCTCTTTCCCAGAAGTGGTCTCTGCCCCTAAAGTGGTCTTTTGCAGGAGCTCGGGTTTGGGTGCAAGAGGGCTGCCTTGACCCTCATCTGTGTCCCCATGAAGCTCCTCGCAGGTGCTTTTGGGATCAAAGGGGCCTGAACTGTGGTTCTGCAGCTTCACAGCCGTGTGACCTTGGGAACATTCTTTCACTTCTCTGAGCCTCACTGTTGTCACCTGTAAAATGAGGTTGACACAACTTACCTCCCAGGTGGTGGTGGGGACCAAATGAGGCAACACGTAAAAAGTGCCTGGCAGTCACCTGGGCATCGTGTTGTGAGCTCCCGCACGTGCCGGGCACGGGGAGAGCAGCGGGAGGCACGACAGGAGGGCTCCCTGCGGGGGAAAGCTACGCTCTGGCAAAACAGGAGCGTGGGCAAGGACAGCCGCCACATTGCGTCACCTCCTTTAACCCTCACCACGGCACACAGGTGTGTTTTCCATGTGGGCATACGTTAGTTTTATAATCAGGGGGAAAAAAGGTAAATATTTACTTTTTGAAAATACAACCTCAGGCACGACTGTGCCAGTGGGTCACCTTCCCTCAGAGGCCGCCGGTGCACGCTTTAATTATGGGAGGCAGAGGGAGGGCAGCTGGCAAGAGTCCTGCCCGTCCTGTGTTCTTTCTGTGCCCGTTTGCTGAGCACCATCATTGAGTGCCCTCTGAGCTGGGCCCTGGGGACCCCGTGGGGAGCAATGGCAGACAAGCCAGCTCTCTCTACCTATCCCCACCGTCACCGGCTGAGATGGCATGGTGGATGGTGGATGGTTGGATGGTGCTGGGAGGTCAATAAATGAATGATTGATCATTTTTATCAATCCCAGATTGAGTCCTAGAGCCTGTTTGAGGTGGGGCATTCTGGTGACAGAGGCTGCTTCCTTGGAAACAGACCAGGAGGCTGGGCTGAGAACATCAGAACGTCAGGAGGGTTGGTGAGAACAGGAGCAGAGCTGCTCGCTCTTGAACCAGAGGTGGGGGCTGGCTCGAGGTGGGGTCTGGCTCGAGGTGGGTGAAGGAAGAATGGGAGGCAGGGAGGGAGGGGAGCTCCGCCAGCAATCTGGGTGGGAGGCCGTGGGGGCCGCTCAGTAAGAGAAGGGGCCACCAGCAGGCAGACCTGGGGACAAGTCTTAGGCCTGCCACCTAAAATCATCTGTGGACCTTGAAGAGGTTACTCTTGGTTTCAGCTTTCTCATCTGTAACCATCCTCCTGGTCTCCACTCTGGTTCCAAGGAAGCAGCCTCTGTCCCCCAAATGCACCACCTCAAACAGGCTCTGGGACTCATCTTGCCATCTCATCCAGTGACGGTGGGGATAGGTAGAGAGCCGGCTTGTCTGCCATTGCTCCCCAAGGGGTCCCCAGGGCCCAGCTCGGGGCACTCAATGATGGTGCTCAGCAAATGGGTGCAGAAGGAACATAGCACGGGCAGGACCCTTGCCAGCCGCCCTCCCTCTGCCTCCCATAATTAAAGCGTGCACTGGCGGCTTCTGAGGGAAGGTGATCCACCGGCACAGTCGTTTGTCTGAGGTTGTATTTTCAAAAAGTAAATATTTACCTTTTTCCCCCTGATTATAAAACTAACGTATGCCCACATGGAAAATACAGGGAAGGGTAAAGAGGAAAATAAATGTTGCCCATAATTCCACCACTCTTTAATGTTTTAGTACTTTTTCCTCACAATTTCTTTCTTTCTTTTTTCTTTTGAGACAGGGTCTTACTCTCTCACCCAGGCTAGAGTGCAGTGGCACCATCATAGCTCACAGCAACCTCAGACTCCTGGGCTCAAGCGATCCTCCTGCCTCAGCCTCCCAAAGTGCTAGGATTACAGGCATGAGCCACTGCACCCAGCCTCTCACAATATTTTCCTATGCTTTTATTTTACATAATGGGGATCATTTTGCATTATAATCTGATATTTTTCTATTGATCTCATAAGCATATCATACAAATTCTTTTTTCTCCTTTTAAAAAATTGTAATAGGTTTAGGGGATACAAATTGAATTCTGTTGCATGTATATATTGTGTAGTGGTAGAGTCTGGGCTTTTGGTGCACCCAGCACCCAAGTAGTGTCCATTGTACCCCCCATAGGTAATTTTTCATCCCCCACCCTCCCACCCTCCATTTTTGTGAGTCTCCAGTGTCCATTAGACCACTCTGTGTGCCCTTGTTTAGCCATAGTTCAGCTCCCACTTATAAGTGAGAATATATGGCATTTATTTTTCTGCTCTTGAGTCACTTCACCTAGGATAATGGCCTCTAGTGTATACACACACACCCCACATTTTCTTTACTCAGTCATTGGTTTAGAGGAAATCTTTGATACCATACCTTTGTGATTGTGAATTGTGTTGTCATACATATATGAGTGCAGGTATGTTTTTGATACAATGATTTCTTCTCCTTTGGATAGATGCCCAGTAGTGGGATTGCAAGGTCAAATGGTAGATCTACTTTTAGTTCTTTGAGAAATCTCCACACTGATCTCCATAGAAGTTATACTAAATTATATTCCCACCAATAGTATATAAAAATGTTCCCTTTTCTCAGCATATCCATGCCAACATTTATTGTTTTTTTGACTTTTTAATAATGGCCAGTCTAATTGGAGTAGGGTGGTATCTCATTGTGGTTTCAATTTGCATTTCTCTGATGATTAGTGATGTTGAATGTTTTTTCATGTTTATCGGTCATTTGTATATCTTCTTGTGAAAAATGCCTGTTTATGTCATTTGCCTACGGGATTTTTTTTTTTTTTCTTGTTGAGCTGTTTGAGTTCCTTACAGATTCTGGATATTAGTCCTTTGTTAGATTCATAGTTTGTGAATAGTTTCTCTCATTCTGTAGGTTCTCTGTTTACTCTTTTGATTATTTTTTTTGCTTTGTGGAAGCTTTTTAATTAAGTCCCATTTGTCTATGTTTTTTTTGTTTTGTTGCATTTACTTTTGGGGCCATAGTCATAAATTCTTTGCCTAGGCCAATGTCCAGAAAAGTTTTCCCTAGATTTTTCTCTAGGATTTTTATGGTTTTCAGGTCTTACATTTAAGTCTTTAATCCATCTTGAATTCATTTTTGTGTATGGTGAGAGAAATCCAGTTCCGTTCTTTTGCATATGGCTATCTTACTTTCCCAGCACCATTTATTGAACAGTGTGTCCTTTCCCCAGTGTACGTTTTTGATTGCTTTGTCAAAGATTAGTTCGTTGTAGGTATATGGTTTTATTTCTGGGTTCTCTATTCTGTTCCATTGATCTATGTGTCTACTTTTAAGCCATTACCATGCTGTTTTGGATCCTGTATCTTTGTAGTATAATTTGAAGTCAGATAATGTGATGCCTCTAGTTTTGTGCTTTTTGCTTAGGATCACTTTGGCTATTCAGGCTCTTTTTTGGTTTCATATGGATTTCAGAATTATTTTTTCTAATTCTGGGAAAAATGGTGTTAGTATTTTGATAGGAATTGCATTGAATCTGTAGATTGCTTTGGGCAGTATGGTCATTTTAACAATATTGATTCTTCCAATCCATGAGTATGGGATGTTTTCCCATTTGTTTGTGTCATGCACGATTTCTTTCATCAGTGATTTGTAGTTCTCTTTATAGAAATCTTTCACCTCCTTGCTTAAATATATTCCTAGGTATTTTATTTTATTTCGCAGCTATTGTAAATGGTATTGAGCTCTTGATTTGGCTCTCAGCTTGGTCATTATTTGTGTATAGAAATGTTACTGATGTTTGTACATTGATTTTGTATAACCTGAGACTGCTGAATTCATTTTTCAAATGTAGGAGTCTTTTGGAGGAGTCTTTAGGGTTTTCTAGGTATAAGATCATATCATAAGCAAACAGAGATAATCTGACTTCCTCTTTTCCAATTTGGATGCCCTTTCTTTCTCTTGACTGATTGCTCTGGCTAGGGCTTCCAGTACCATATAGAATGGGAGTGGTGAAAGTGGGCATCCTTGTCTTGTTCCAGTCCCAAAGGTGAATGCTTTCAGTTTTTCCCTGTTCAGTATGATACTGGCTGTGGGTTTATCATATATGGCATTTATTATTTTGAAGCATGTTCCTTCTGTGTCAAGTTTTTTTGTAGGGTTTGATGATGAAGGGATGCTGGATTTTATCAAATTCTTTTTCTGCATCTATTGAGATGATCATATGGTTTTTGATTTTAATCCCATTTAGGTGATAAATCATGTTTATTGACTTGCATTCCTGGGATGATACTCACTTAATCATGGTGAATTATCCTTTTGATGTGCTATTAGATTTTTGCATCTATGTTCACCAGAGATATTGGTCTGTAGGTTTTCTTTTCTTTATTACATCATTTCCTGGCTTTGGTATCAGGGTAATACTTGCTTCACAGAATGAGTTAGGAAGGATTCCTTCCTTCTCAATCTTTTGGAACAGCTTCAGTAGGATTGGCACCAGTTCTTTGCACACCTGATAGAATTGGGCTGTGAATTCATCTGGTTCTGGCTTTTCTTTGTTGAGAAATCATGCTATTCATTATTGGTCTATCTGGGAATTCTATTTCTTCCTGGTTCAATCTCAGGAGGTTGTATGTTTTCAGGAATTCATCCATTTCCTCTAGGTTTTCTAGTTCAAGTGTATAGTTGTTTATAATAGTCTTGATGGCCTTTTGTATTTCTGTGTGATCAGTTGTAATATCTCTTTTTAAATTTCTGATTGTGTTTATTTGGATCTTCTCTCTTCTTGGTTAGTCTAGCTGGTGGTTTATCAATTTTGTTTATCTTTTCAAACAACCAAGTTTTCTTTTTGTTGATCATTTGTATTGTTTTTTAGTCTCTATTTCATTCAGTTCTGTTCTGATCTTTGTTATTTCTTTTCTTCTGCTGACTTTGAGTTTGATTTGTTTCTGTTTTTCTGGTTCCTTGAGGTGCAATGTTAGGTTGTTAATTTGTGTTCTTTCTACTTTTTTGATGTAAGCATGTAATGCTATAAACTTTCCTCTTAGCACTGCTTTTGCTGTATCCCACAGGCTTTGGTATGTTGTGTTTTCATTTTTATTCATTTCAAAAAATTGTTAAATGTCTGTCTTTATTTCTTTGTTGACCCGATGATCATTCAAGGGTATGGTGTTAATTTCCATGTATTTGCATTGTTCCTGAAGTTACTGTACATGTTGATTTCTAGCTTTATTCCACTGTGGTCTGAGAAGACACTTGATATAATTTTGATTTCTTAAGACTTGTTTTGCGGCCTGATGTGTGGTCTGTCTTAGAGGACATTCCATATGCTGGTGAAAAGAAAGTATATTCTGTGGTTGTTGGGCAGACTCTTCTGTAAATGTCTGTTAAGTCCATTTAGTGTAACATCCAATTTAAGTCCTGTTTCTTTGTTGATTTTCTGTCTCAATGAACTGTCTAGTGCAAATATTCTCAATATACTTAATTTCATTGACTATGTAACGGTTCACCATGAAGCTGGACAGTGTGCTTTTCTCTAATGATGATCATTTAGGTTGTTTCTGACTCTTAATGCTCTGAACATCTTTGTGCACAAAGAAGCCAGACTCTGAGTAGGAGTTACCAGTTATTGCTCCACTCTGCTTTTTGGTGGACATTTTGGTTGGGAAGAGGACTCTCCCAAGAGCATCAAAGACCACACATGTTTGAGGTGAGGAGACTCAGAAAGCTCTGATATCAGAGCTGGAGGGGCTTCAGAGAGCCTTGATTGAGGAAAAGAAGGCCCAGAGGGCTCACATGGCCCAAGCACAGCTTCCTTTTTTTAGATGTACAGCTTCTTAGGGAAGGATATAAGACAGTATGCTTAGCTGAAGTCCTTAGCACTAAAATATTCTCAGATGCTGAAATTGGGGAGAAAGTGATCAAACACTTCTCTTAATTTAACTGGCCTAATCCTACCCACCTATAGCAGTGATGTCTGTCTATACCCCTCATTCCAATGCGCCCGTGAATTCCAGCTGCCAGCATCTGCATCTCTGGACTGGAGGGGTTTTCCAGAACCAAGGAAGGCTCCTCTTCCCACAGAAGGCCTAGGGGATTTAACGCCCCCAGCCCAGCCCTCCCCGGGAACAGTGTCAATCAGTGGCGCTCTGGAATTGCTGAGTAAGTAGCCCAGTGCCTGGCCTCTCAGGTGAGACTATTCTGAGCCCTGTGTTCTATATTGATTTTCTAGTTTCAGGCAGGATTGAACTCCAGTTGTGTGTTGTGGAAGCTGGCTTTTAGCACACCCTTAATGGCTGCCTGCCCTTCCCTATCTCACTTCCCCATCCTCCTACTGATGACACCTGTACCTCCCAGACACACCACTTGTACCTGATCCTTGCCCCTTGAACCATCATCACACCCTGGGACTAGCCCAGGCGCCACTCTATTTATTATTCTTCAACTTTGAAGGGCAGGCACCCAGGAAGCAACGTGAAAAATCAAGGAAGGGACGATGTTCTGAGGTGAGTTGACAAGAAAGAGGGCACGTAAGGACAATTCCTGGCTAGAACATCACCGCTAGTTGGTGGCTGCCCACTAAGCAGGTCTCAGCCACTCTGCCGGGTGTCAGTGTGCATGAGTCACATTCCAGGGACTCAGCAAGCAGAGCTCATCTGTCTCCTGGTTCACCCTGGCCTTTCCACCCTGGAGTGACCAACCTGGGCATTTCTCGCAAAAATTCCTTGGCTTCAGTCATTTCCTAGTCACTCAAGGTGGTACAAACCTGGGAAGACCTTGACTCTCCGGCTGCCGGAATTTGTGGGAATCATGCCCTCCAGTGGTCAACGAATGAATGACTCAGGGCTTGGAGCTGGGGCTGTCTGGAGACCTGAACGCATCAAGGTGTCCCAGCGGAGAGGGTCCTTGGAAAGCCTCTTGCGAACACCTTGTGATAGTTGAGTGGAGTGAAGCCTGAACAGGACAAGGGACTTGCCATGGGCCACACACACACACAAATGTAGAGAAAGAGCCAAACCCACCTGTCCTCCAAAATTCTTTCCTTTATGTCCCACCTTTATAATTTTTGTCACACCTGCACATACCTCTACTATTATTTGCTTAAATATCTTATCTTAAATTGACTCTTTTTAAACCTAAATACATATATTTCTAAAATAAATTTTTATCATTTTTCACAAATGGAAACTGAATTGCCACAGACAGTCATCACATCAAGAAATATTTCAACTGTACAAAAAATATATTCCACCACCCCAGAACCCCTCTGGATTCCTGAAGGTATATCTACCACACTTTGGGAAACCTCTCATTTGGACAAAAAGAGACCCACGTTCACCCAGATATGTACCTTGCATTTGGCATCACCAGTAAGGATATCGACTGAGTGCCTACTGTATGCAGAGTGCTGAGGTTATATGATGCTCAACGGGGAGAGTAGATATATAATCAGCCACTTTACCACCCACAATGGGCACCAGAGGGCTGACATCAGCCAGATGTCCTCAGCTCTCACCTTGGCCCCAGTTTCCCACTCCCTTCCTGTCACTTCCCCTCCTTACCCTTGGGTGCACTCACATGCAACAAAATGGGCACATGCACCAAGCTGAGTGACATTGGGATGGTTGCTCAACCTTTCTGTGTCTCAGTTTCCTTACCTGCGAAATGGGGATAACTAAGGCACCTGCTGTATAACATTGTTGGTGGGTTCATCGGGGAAGCCCAGGGCCTGGCTGTATTTATTGAGCGAGTGCTGGAGCAAGTGCGAGTTGGGACTCCCGCCACCACCTGACTGTGTGATCTTGGACAAATCATTCCACTTTGCTGTGCCTCAATTTCCCCATCTACCAAATGGGACCAGTAGTAATTCCAACCTCACAGAACTGTTGTATGGATTAAATAGTTGACACGTTTAAGTGCCTTGCTCAGTTAGTGTTAGCTCCCTTCATTGTTTTAGTAGGAAAGGGCTTCAAAGTTGCTCCCTCCCGAGGGCCAACCTGAGCTGAACCGTCTGCACAGCCGGGCATGGGGACAGAGCAGATTTTTTTGATGGAAAATCAGTGCCAGGGCGATGAGGCTGAGAAGTCCCGGTGCTGGCTGCTGTGGGCGTGGTGTCCGGGCCGCCCTGGTGAGGAAGGGAGGGGACATTTCTCCACAGAGCCTCCGAACCTCCATCGCCACCCTCTGAGGGGCTCACCAGTCCCCGCCCGCCCTGCAGGCATTGATTTCTCCCTGGCAGAATTCACCTGCTACGTCTGTCATCAGAAGAGGCCCAGGAATGTGGCAGGACCAAGGGGAAGGAGGCTGCAGGGGATTGGTAGAGGGGAATCCATGACATCTGTCTGGGGCCCAGCCCTGAACCCTGCAGGCTAGTGCCCTGGCATGGCATTAGAAGCCCACTGTTTGTCCCCGCTCAGAGGCTGTCTGCTGTGTGACTGTGGTGAGTTGCTTAACCTCTCTGTGCCGTCACAACTCTTATGGCTATTTCTACTCCCCTCCATTTCCTATCCACCGGTTAAGAGAGTACTGGGATAGTGGTGACGGTCACACAACATTGTGAATATTCTAAAAACTATTGAATGGTACACTTTAGAATAGTTAATCGGTGATTTTATGTTAGGTGAATTATATTCCAATTAAAAATAAAAAAGAAATAAATGAACTTAATGTTGCAAAGAGTGAGAGAGAGAGAGAGAGAATCAGGAATCCAGAAGCAAGCGTCAGTGGCGGACTGCCGACCCGTCCTCGGGAGGATTCTCCTGAAGTCATGTCATACCGCCCGCTCACTTTGTCTAAAGGAAAATCATCACTCTCTGACCCAGGACAGGGATCGACAATGCTTGCCTTTTTGCTCCACAGCTCAGAGCATTTTCTTGTATCTCATTTACACGCTTTTATCTTCGTTGCTGTTTGTCACATGAAAAGCCCGGCCGAAAGAGCAAAGGTGGCTTTTCTGAGGTCACATCGTGGGTCAGCGGTAGAGCTGTCACTAGAACCCGGGACCCTTTATGCTGAAAGAAGCCAGACCATGCTACCCCGCATTATGCTGATGTGGCGTCCTGATTACCGCAGCAGGAGGCACGTGACAAATGGCAGCTGGAGAAAGGGCTGTCTGAACAGCCCTCTCCTACCTGTAGCAGGCTGTAAAAATTCCTTCGAGAAGCATGTCTTTCCTGTGTCAAGAGAGACAATCTCTTTCATCATCAGCTCAAAGAAGCTCCAGAAGGATCTAGAAACAGATCTCACTCCATCAGCTTCCCCATGTATCTGTTTCCCCACAGTTTCCCACCTTTGGAAGCCTAAAATTTCTTTCCTTTTCTAACATTTATTGTTCTTTCTTGAAGATTATCTATAAACCAGAGTCCTAAGCCACTGCTTCGAGTCCCCTTTTAGGGACGTTTCTTCCGTGTGATGTGTGTACCGCATGTGTTAATAAACTTGCTTCTTTTCTTGTTAATCTGCCTTTTGTTACAGGGGTCTGTTGCAACTATGGATTTATGAGGGTTGAGGAGAAATTATATTTCCTCCCCAACAGGCTAATTCCAATCGTGTCATCAAAGCCTGCCGGCAGTGGGGAACCAGCCCGCGGCCTTCTGATGTCAAGATTGTTCTTTTTTTAAGCACCAAAGGAGGCAAGAAAAGCTTCATCTATCCCTGCTGCACCCCTTGTAATCAAAGGATTTGTTCTGCAAAATTTGGATTCAGTCAAAAGGTCGCACTTAAGGACCTAGAAGGCCACATGCCGCTTTAAGGCCGCGGGTTCCCCAGCCCTGGGTGCAAGCCCTGCCACGGGCCAAGGGCACCACAGTTAGCAGACGCTGGGGTAGAGCAGTGCCGGAGGTGCTGGGGTGGCCTTGGAGCCCGGACTGATGACGTGAGCAGAGTGCAGAGGAGGAGGAGCGGGGAAAGGAACGTGTGTCTACCGGCTCTTGCCCTGTGCCGGGCCCTTCAGAGGTCCTCTGGTCGACGCCACTTTCCCCATCCATTTATTCAGTGAGTGCCACAGACTCACTTGTAACTCCAGGTGCCTTGGTCGCCACACCTTCCCAGGGGGTGAAGCATCACAGAAGGCAATGGGCACACAAGCAGCCAGGCAGTCACAAGCCTCAAATACTCGGGTGCGGTGAGGACACCTCACTGCCGTGGTCAAGTTGACAACATAAAGGGGATGTGGAGGATGCTCCCCTGGGACTGCATTTGGGACTGATCCTCTTCATCCAGGACGGGAGCATCTGAGAGGGTGAGCCAGGTCACCAGCCTCATGGAAGAGCCTCTCACACACACCAGGGGTTCACTGCCCCTACATCCAAGGCCCATGTGGGGTCACATGCTTGACAGATCACATAACTGAATAACTGCATTTTCCGAAGCAAAATCAACCAAGTGTTCTAACATGAAGTAGATGGGATTCTAGAGGATTCCATGAATGGCAAGTAATAGTATCTATCTTATAGGGTTTGGGGTGTGTTAATACATATATTTGTTGCAGGTACAGCCAGAAAACGTGGAGGCAGTTATAGGGAAGAGGGTTAGAGTGTGGCAAACTCCTAATCATCCCTCAAAACCCTGCCCTGGTGTCCTCTCCTCTGTAAACCTTCCCTGAGCAATGCAGATCCGGTGACTTTTGTGCCACGCCATCCTTCCATCACAACAGGTGCCACTCTGTACTATACTGTCTGTTCCTTTTGCTGGGCTTTGCACTCCCCAAGGCCAGGGACTCTTGAGTCTTTCTGCAATCAGTATTGTTTCTCTGAACTGAACTGGTTGAAGCCTGAAAGAAACTCATTCCAGTTTACTCCTATTTTGCATTCATTCATTCATTCATTCCCTCAACAAAGATCTGTGAGCCACTATTGCATGCCTTTACAACTTTAATACATAGTAATGCTGAATTTAACTTGGGAAAGACAGGAAGGAAACGAATGGATGGTGGCAGCCACGTGTTGGGACGGTGAAATCAAGAGTGACTTTTTCCCTTCTATTTCCCAACTCCTCCCTAATGTAGTTGTTATTTTACTTTTATAACGGAAAAATTCATACCATATAGGAATGCTCTACCTGAGGCATTAGAAGCAATGAAATTGTAAGAAATTATAATTTTTTCATATAAGAAGTTATCATTTCCATTATAAATAAAGACATGGTTTTCCCCTGTGGAAAATAATTCTACCTGCCATTCTGCCGGAGCTCACTAAGCACTGAAGGGTGACATGTCAGTGAGACTAACATCTAAGAAGCCTCTCTGTGCCAACAGCCTCCCTTCCCTTCCGTTCCCCAAACCTCAAGCTGACTATTTCAGGGGCCTGTTCGGAATAATGGCATCATCTAGCACCACTGGCCTTCTGTAACCTGGACATTTTCCAGTGCCTTCCATACTGCCAGTATTCCCCAGCTTCCTGGACTCCTGCCGCAAACTGGAAAAAAAGTGAGAGGGTAGACAGGAATTAATCTGCTCAGGGAAAAAAATCCCCCAGATGCCGAAAGTGTGGCAATGTGGCCGGGCCAAATAAAGCCTGGCTGTATGGTGACTCCTTCACCTTAGTGGCCACCCTGCTGATGACCTGCCGCCTTGGACCTGGGACCAGGAAAAGGTGGCTTTACTGAAGATGCACCACACAGAGTGATGTAACAGTGGGACCAAGCCACCCACAAGCCAGAAGTGCCAGTCATAAATTAGCTAACGTACACCCAGCCGGGGACACTCCCTTTGGAAACACAAAAAAGAGACCTTTATGCAAAAACAGCTCCCTGGATGGCACCGGGTGGCTATAAATACTTCTTCGCAGCCAGTGCGATCATAACTTTGCAGTGAGTTTGAAGACTGAGGTTCCGATCCCAGATCACTCAGCATCACTGGTTTGAAATCTCTTGGCTACCCTGGTGAGGGGACCGGGCAGTTATAGATCGTCCTGAAGTTCTCAAGGCACGGCCGTCTTTCTAATTTGCGTGTCCTTAACTCTGCAGAGGCAGCGCAGCCAGCTGTGAGGTGAGTGGCCTTTATTTCGGGGAAAGCTGCTGTTTGGAGAGGGTTTTGCTTCTTCCTGTTTGGGAAGGCTCCGAAAACCGTGGGAATTTTCTGCCTCCAGAGATAAGCGGATTGAAAATCTAGGTAAAGAAATGCCATTATGAGGTTCGGTCATTTAGAACAGGGCATCTTGTTCAGATTTCTTTTCTGCAAACGTTTGCCATGGATGCTACACCTCTAGGAAAAACTTTCTAGAAAGTTCAGAATGGGAGGGGAAAGTATGTGCTAAGAATTTTTTTTTTTACATAGATTGTCTATCTTGTCCAGTCCTGTAACATGCAACAAATCCTGGTAAGATGGATATTATTAAACCCATTTTATGGATGAAGAAATGAGTTTCGGTTAGGTACCTTCATCCAAGTCACATAACTAATAGAGCTAGGATTTGGAACGGGGTCTGTGGGGCTCTAAAACTCTTACTACACAGCCTTCCAGTGACAGTTTCCCAGTGAGGAGGTTTGCTGTGGGCAAGCCCAGATCGGAGCGGGGCTTCCTCCTAGGTTTTCTGTTCTTATCTTTTTTAAATGAGTTGATCTCAAATATTGCGAGTTGGGTGCTTTTTTCACAAACAATTATTTTCCCCCTGAATAATAATAAAGGGAGCAGGTGATATCGTTGACTTACGATGAACAATTGCAAAATCTGAAAAAAAGGCAGCTACAACTAGAATGTTTTCCCCAATAACAGACTTAAGGTGACAGTTGCTAATTAGAGCTGCTGGAATCTGTCTTGCAGGGTCAGGCAAAGGCACCCATGTTTCGGTGATCACCTGCTTCTTCCTCACTTTGCCTTGAGGCAGAGATGAAGCTCACCTGGGGCAGGTGAGCCAGCAGGTCCTACTGAGGATGCTCATCGGGGCACGTGGCTTGTCCTTGTTAGGTGACCATGCTGATGGTCCAGGGTTTTTCCTTTAGATTGTTATGTGGCTTTGTAGGATTGCAGTCTATGTCCGTAGGGTTGCCAAATGCAACCCCAAAATAGGAACAGAGGTCACAAAGCATTGGTGAAGTGGCTGTTCATGACTCTGCCAACATTCGTATTGATTCTTTAGTAAGCTAATCGTATTGAGAAGGTGCAGTTCTGTAACCTCTTCTCAACCTTCCCTCACTGTCTGCTTCCCCCTTTCTCACCCTACAGTGAAACACACCTGAGTCTAAATCCAGAGACGTGACCTGCTTTGCAAAGCCACAGAGATGGACTGTCCCTGGAAGTTTCTGTTCAAGACCAAATTCAACCAGTATGGCTTGAACAAGGAAAGGGACATCAACAACAACCTGGGGAAAGCCCCCTACGTTACACCCATTACA
The DNA here is from genome assembly GCA_008086735.1 of Cheirogaleus medius. Lineage (NCBI taxonomy): Eukaryota > Metazoa > Chordata > Mammalia > Primates > Cheirogaleidae > Cheirogaleus > Cheirogaleus medius. The sequence goes on along the minus strand of VBSM01003215.1, from coordinate 33,389,285 downwards.
CTCGGGTAGGCTTCCCTTGGGGCCATGTCCCGCCTGTCCCCTTCGACATCCATCACCCCCCTCCCCCACGCCACCGATGACTCAGAATTTCTCTCTGCTCCTGGCGTGTCACGTGAGGTTAGATCTTGAAGTTGCTTCTTAGATGTCCCTGTTGGAATTCGATGCAGCCGCTGATTACTGGGCACCTTGCTGTGCCTGATGCTGTGTAGAGAAGGAAGGGACAGGGTACCATGCTGGCCCCGAAGGAGTCTCTGGGGGAAGAGCATGGAAGAGAACTGACGTGGGAAGGGGAGGCAGGAAAGCCCAGTGGCGGGACCGGGTGGCGTTCGGTTGGCGTGCTGACCGGCATCTGCTCTGACTCACCCGTGCGTGTGTCTCACCAGGGTTTCGATTTTTCGAATAACACCTTGGGCAGGGTACCAGGACGTCAGACAAACTACATCCAAGCCCTGTGCTGTGCCGCACCGGCTGGCCCGGTGCTGCTGCTCGCTGCTGTGTGACCCAGGGCGAGTTACCCTCTCTGAGCCTCAGATGTGCTCACCTGGAGTGTGAGGCTCCCAAAGGGACCGCCGCAGGGCGGGCGGAGGGGGAGGTGGGATCGTAGGTGTGCAGTGCGCAGCGGTGTGCCCGCACGTAGCAGGCACTTGGGAAGCGACAGGTTTATTGCCACTTACTGAGCACCTGCTCTGTGGCACGGCCACACGGGGCACTTATAGACTTTGCATCTCCGCTGACCTCCGTGGCGGCTCTGTGTGAAGTTCGCACTGTTGCCTCATTTTACAGATGAGGAAATAGGAGCTCTGAGAGGGGAATGACTTCCCCCAAGTTATGTAACTGGTAATTACAGAGTCGGAATTTGAACCCAAAGTGTGGACTCTTCATGTCCCTCCTCCCCCGGCCTATAGCAGCAGGCCCGATGCATGGCAGAACAGAGAGAATTAGTCATCGGGGAACTAGTCCGTGCATGGGCTTCCAGGGATTTGAGAAGAGTTCACGGCCTTGCACTGGAGGTCGAGGCTTGCTCATATGGAAAGACAAGTCAGTCTGCAATAACACAAGAGTGCCAGTCAAACCCACCCCCTCCTCTACGCGGGGCCACCACACAGCCCCAGAGGAGCATTTCCTGTGAACTACAGTGGGCAGGGTGCCCCCTGGAGGTGTGCAGCATGGTGGCCTTAGCTGCTGCCAGGAAGGAAATGGGGGAAATGATGCTTTCCTCGCTGGTTTGGGGAGGAGTACATGAAGGACTAGATGTCAAAGAGCTTTGTAGAAGAATAAGGCGTGGCGTGGGACAGTGAGGTAGGCGGGAGGTGGCAGGGTGTGCCTGGCCTGGCTGTAGTGTGGGGAGGAGTGTTGGGGGCGGCCTTTGGGAGGAGGTGGGCCGGGCTGGCCTGCAATCATCTGTCCAGGACAGGGGGACGGGAGGATGTTACTAGAAGAGGAAGCAGCAGTGCACAGGGGATTTTATCCTGAAAGCAATGGTAGCTTACTCATATATTTTGATTTTGAAAAGTAATTTTTAAATCTCTTCAGGTGTAATAAGACCAAGAATCTATTCTATGTGATGATTTTATATAAACAGGAAGTGAGCACGGGGTGTGTGTGTATGTGTTTTAGAGACAAAGGCAAACTGGGGAACATCGAGGTGAAGTTTTATGGAATTCAGAACCAAGTCGAGCTAAGTGTTGCTGGCAGGGCTGCAGTTGGCTCAGAATAAACATGCACCCTTTTTCGTTCCTCTTTAATTTGAGTTTGGGGTTTAATGTGCTGGAATATGTCCAGGAGAGAAACCTGTACTCTGAGGTTGAGGGCTGATACCCTGTCCGGGTCTGGACCCTACCAGTTATACTGCCGGGAACGGAGGCAGCCACTTGCAGATGGAGCGAAGTCAGGAGGCCCCTGCACCTTCCAGGGATTAAGGACAAAGGTGCCTGCAAAGGACCTGAGGGGACTTCTGGTCTACTTCTCCCCCCATGTTTCCCACTGGAAGTCACCCCAGGTCTTGCATTTTCTTTAGCTTCCTTCCTAGAATCACACAGAACCTGCAGAAAAGAAATGGCACCCTGAGTTTGACCTGTGCTGTGGCCCTGGGGCTGCTGTGTGGCCTTGGGCAAGGTCCTAAACCTCTCTGGGCTCCTTCTGCCTCGGTAAAGTGGAGATAACAAGGTAGAACTGCCTACTTGACCGGATTTACTGAGGAGATGAAACGGCAGACAGGAAGTTTGCTCTGTAAACTACAAAGGCTCTTCGATAGGAGTAAAGACAGTAATTACGATGGTCTTGACCGTTATTTTATGGGGAGTAAACAAACCCAAGGCCCAACATCCCCTGGGTCTTGGCCCAGAGACAGTCCAGGGGCGTCCAGACTTCGCCGGGGACCCCGGGCGTGGGGGGCTCGCGACCGACCCGAGGAAGGCGAGGCACCGGGCGCGGGCGGGTGGCGGTGGCGGTGGCGGGGCGGACGCTGTGTGGGGACCCGCGCGCGGGGTGCAGCCAGTGCGGCCGCTCCTCCAGCTCGCCCCGCCCCGGGGCGGGGGCTGCGGGGTCCCGGGCGATAAAGGCGCGGGCGCGGCGGGGCACGGGAGCCGTCGGGGCTGCGCCGGGCCGGGGCCATGCGCGACGGGTTGGGCGCGGCGTGCGAGGCCGCCGGGCCCCGGCTATGCCGGCTCCTCCGCAGGATCCTCCGGACGAAGCCCACCTGCCGCCCGCGCCGAGCCAGGTACCGCCGGGCCGGGCGCGCCCTGGGAGGGAGGCGGGACCCGCTCCGAGCCGGCGCGGCGCTGACCCTCTCTGAGCAAGTAGGAGGGTTGGAGTACGCGCCCTGTGGGCTCCTGAGGGTGTGCCCAAAGCTTCGCACTTGCGGTGACTGTCGTTAAGAACCCGTAAGAGGTCGCAGTCCGGGAGCTGCAGCCCGCCTTGCGCGACAGGCGACTGTGCGCGCTGAGCCGCGGGTGTTTCAGCACCGGGGCTGCTGCGCCCTTCAGATCAGATATAGTTAAGAGAGCAAAGAGGTTCTTGTTTTACAAATGAGGTCCCTTTCCCAGGGCGCCGTCTGTCACCCCTTGGGGCGGGAGTGGGAACCGCTACCCCGGGTCAGCCCCAGACTAGCCGCCGGTCTGCAGCGCTGACCTCCGGCGGCCTCAGCCCTTCAGGGACTTCTGGGAAGCTCTGGGTCTCAGCAGGCCACCACACTCCCAGCTCTCCCTTTGACGGCAGGTACTTACGGGTCCTTATGGCCGGGCACGGCTGTGGGTTTAAACTGCATGAGCGTCTGCAGGGTCGGGATAAAGGAGGCAATAATTTGGAAACAAGTGTCCAGATCCTTCAAGTGCTCACCTGGCGTCTGGTCACCGTCATCTCCCGGCCCCTAGCCAAAAGAAATTTGCTAACTGGGGAGATAGGGGCTGGGCAAAGCTTGTTCATTAATTTTCCAAATTAAAACAAAAAAATTCCAATTATGAAAGGAACTTAAAATTGCCCATGATTTCATCGCTTAATAGCACTGTTAACATTAATTGACACCCCCTCCAGGTGTTTTTGTTTTTGTTTTTGTTTTTGAGACAGAGTCTCACTCTCTTGCCCGGGCTAGAGTGCCGTGCTGTCAGCCTGGCTTACAGCAACCTCAAACTCCTGGGCTTGAGCAATCCGACTGTCTCAGCCTCCTGAGTAGCTGGGACTACAGGCATGTGCCACCATGCCCGGCTAATTGTTTCTATATATTTTTAGTTGGCCAATTAATTTCTTTTTATTTTTAGTAGGGACGGGGTCTCACTCTTGCTCAGGCTGGTTTCGAATTCCTGACCTTGAGCGATCCTCCCGCCTCAGCCTCCCAGAGCACTAGGATTACAGGCGTGAGCCACCACACCGGCCAATTGACACCTCCTCAGGTGTTTTTCCGTGCTTGTATACACACCCACACACACACCCACAGCTCCAGCGTCGGACCTCATATACAGTTTGAGGCATTATTTCCGTTAGTGGAAAACTAGACACAACCAAACGTCCAGCCATAGGTGATGGGGTCAGGCTAATTATGACCCATCTGTATAGTGGATTCTCAGGCAGCTTTTTAAGATGATGCTTTATAATATTTGGGGCAAATGCTTGTGTTAAGTGTACAAAGACATTGTTTCTCAATCTAAACATTGTTGTAGACCAGTTAATGTTTCTGATCTGAAGCTTCTGAAATTGTCCAAGTCTATTTCCAGATGTATGAGAGAGGGAGAAAGAACGGGTGCAGGGTGGGGGTTGGCATGAAGGGTAATGGCAAAAAGAGCAAGAAGTGTAGTAAGGCCCCGTTGTCGCCCTGGGAACCCCAAAGCATCTTCCTAGTTAGGCACGATGGTGGCTCAGCCATAGCTTACCTATTTTGCATGTCCAGATTACCCTACATTGGCTTTTTTTCTGGTGGAGCACATCTGTCCAGACCAGAGGGGTGTGTTAACGAAAAAAATTATTCAGTGATACTTGTTAAAGCACAGTGAGGAAGATTTTATTCCATAGGACCATCTCGATAGGTACAGGGACCACTGCAATGGAGTCTCGTGGTGGGGGAGAAAGATTGGGCTCAACTATGAACACAGCGCAGGCAAGTGGGAATTTATAGTGGGGTGGGGTCGGTGGATGGAAAATTCCTGAGGCAATATCAGAGGTAGGGGGGATTCTGGCTAAACCAACCTAACAGGATTCTTGCTGAGGACAGGCTAGGTGATCAGACATCACCTGGGGGACGTGGGGGATGATCAGATATCAAGGATGGGGGTTCTTGCTAAACTGACTTAGCAGGATTCTTTTGCTAAAACTAGATTTTACAAGGACGTGTGTAGATGGACCTAGCAAAAGATTCAGGGGTCTAACTAAACTTTGGCCAAGAATCTCTGTCAGGTGACAATAGTTGGTCACATGGAAGGCCCTTTACAGGGCTGCTGAATCACTTGATTGAGATATAAATTGCTGTCTGATACACACTTGCATCCTTTTAAAGAGACACTATCTCTCTATAGTTATAAATCACCTAATGCTATTATATAATGTATATAGTTAATTATATAATGGTAATAGAAATATCTGGTCCTTTTTTTCCAATAGCAAAAGCAACGTATGGTCATTCTTCACATTTCAGCATCATAGATATATACAAGTAGAAAATGAGAGACCCTTGTAATGGTCTATAACCCCCTCTCCCTCTGATGCGCATACACGAGCAGCCCAGAACAAACTGCCAAAAACATGAAGCGCAATAAGTTTTCAAACCAAGATGCCCCAGTAGGATGATTCTTCCTTGGGAAAGGCAGGTGTGAGCGGTGACTATTGCAGGGGCACTCACAGGTGTGAGACAGGGAGGGCTCACACGCCTTCTCCCTTTGACATTTGTCAGGAGAGTGTCCCTGAAATCTCAAACCAGAAGCAACAGTTTCTGAATGATTTCAGACTGTTAGGGCTTTTTCCTCTTCAAAGGACAGGATAAATTCTTTAAATGCAACTTGCTGTTTTCAAATAAATAAAACCAATATGTTTTTGAAACGAGTGCTTTCAAAAGTATTTTGAGAAGATACTTACTTCAGTAAAGAGGACTCGCTGTCTTAGATGTGCTTTACAATGATGGTGGAGGCGGGGAAGGCGTAGCTGACCCAAGATTGGCCATGGGTTGGTTGATCATTGTTGAGTTGGGTTGAATCTGGGTGAAGGGCCCAGGGAGGGTTATGACATTATTCTCTCAACTTTTGTGCTGAACATTTTCCATAATAAAAATGTAGAATAAGTAAATAAACCAAGATAAATCAAGTGTTTTAAATAAAAAAACTCAAGTGGCTCAGTGCTGCTGGCCTGGGAGGGCAGGGTTGACGGAGCCACTCTCTGTCCACGCAGCCCCTGTGCCACGTTTGTACTTGGCTTTCAGGTGGCGGTGCATTTTCCCAGAGCTTCTGTGGGCCACTATTTGGGCCAGTAGCTTTGGTGCTGGAGGCTCCTGGCCTTTTGGCTTTGTCGGGGGAAGAGGAGAAGAGGAATAGGGGAGGTGGGAAATGGAAGGAGATTCGGTTGCACCCACAGCACCCCACAACCTCCTTGCCTGGAGGCCATGAGCAATTCAGTCCCACCCTCTGGGCTTCGGTTTCCCTATTTGTCAAATGAAGAGGCTGGCAGAGGGGATACCAAGATCCCCCTCCACCCTTAATACGCCCCCTCACAGTGGCTGTTTCCTTTCGCAGTCCGGTGACACAGGATGACCCCAAGTTTCACAGCCTCAGCAAGCACCAGAATGAGTCCCTCCAGCCCCTCACGGGGACGGGCAAGGTCAGTGAGTCACACGGCTACGGGAAGCCCCTTCCTCCCTCGGCCAGGCGGATGCAGACAGAGCAGCCCGTTGGAGGCTGGGCTGGAGGGTGTGGGAAGCTGGGGTCTGCGTGAGTGGAGAGTCCCAGACCCGGAGCCAGGACAGTGGGGGAGGGCAGGTGGGAGAGTGGGAGGGCTTCGGGAGAATGCAGCAAGCCATGGTGGTCGGGAGGAGTGGTGGCCGCCCCGGTGCACTGACACCGGCTTCTGTCCTGTGGGTTCCATCTTCCTGAAGTGCCGTCCACCTCAGCATTCCAGGGAGGTGGCCAGAGAAATGGGGAGGAGGGGGAGAGAAGGTGGGTTTTATATCCTTAAATCCCCTGGGGAGGGAAGACAGTGGTACTTCCTTCCTTGTCCCGACTTCTGTTCTCGGCCATATTTGCTGTGACCTTCGTCTCCCTCACATCTAACCTGAGGCCCTCCTATTGCGGTTTCTCTGAGGAAGCATTTGGCAGGGCCCTGGGTGAGGAGAGAAGCCTGGCCAGTGGCCCAGGCACCTGGAGCTCTGAGCAGGCACTGGCCCAGGCAGCCCGGCTGCTGGGACCGGGGATGGACAGGACTGACACCGGCCCTGTGCGCCCACCCCCGGCTCCTCCTCCCACCAAAGCCAAAGCCTGGGGGAGACCCATGGGGTCCTGGGGTTGGAGACATTTGGAAAACCCTGTTTTTCTTCCCCTTTCAGAAGTCTCCAGAATCGCTGGTCAAGCCGGTTGTGCCCCCGTTGGCCTGCCCCCAGCACGTGAGGATCAAAAACTGGGGCAGTGGGACGACTTTCCAAGACACGCTCCACCACAAGGCCAGAGGGGTGAGGAGTCTTGGTCTGCGGGGAGAACTACCCTTGTCCTAGACTGGTGAAGCTTTGTGGATCCAACAGATGTTCCCCTGGGCAAACCAGACGATTTTCTGCTTGGGCAAAAGGTTCTAGGAACAGAGACTCACATGCCTCACAAATTACAGTAGGAAGTAAATGATGCCAACTCCCTGTTAAGCACCAAATGGATAATGGATAATCCAGGTCAAATAATTACAGAAAAAATTAATATCTTTCTTAGGGAGACATATTTCAACATTATATCAGGGAGAATTTTCTAGCAGAACTGCTCAAAGCTCAACAGATTACATTGATAGGTAGTGAGCTCCCAGTCACCAGAAGGATTCAGGGCGTAATTTGATAGGGCGATTGCAGAGATGTTCAGGCATCCAGTGAGTGGCTGCACTGAATGTCTTTTAAGGCTCCTTCCTATCATCTAAGTTTCTTATTTTAACTTTAGAATTCATTCTATGGTTGTAAAGTGGGAAAGAATTGACAATTTCAAGACTGTGAAAACAAGATGATTTCCCACCACAGTTAACATTTGAGTGTGCTTCCTGCCAGTAGTTTTTTGGATGTGCCATCCTATGACTTTGGGATTTGCACTTTCCCATTTTAATTTGTTTTGGATAGCAATATTGTGTTCCCATAGGAGCCACATCACAGCGACTTTGCTCTGGATCTGGGGTTGGCTGGGGAGCAGGGCCAGAGGCTGAGCCCAGGGTTGGGGGACAAACCCAACACACACCCACTGGGGTTCAACCAGTAGAGGAGAGGACATCTGGATGGGAGAAAGCCTGGTGGACTCCAAGGAGGAGGTTCCATAGGGTGGAGAGGAGGTACGGGAGCTGGAGTAGCCAGAGGACAGAGGAGAGAGGTGGCCAGGAGAGCTGGCCCTGGAGGAAGGTGGCTGAGAGGCCACATGGCCCATCCTCACCACCTGCCTCTCTCTTTCTAGGCTTTCACTTGCAAGGCCAAATCTTGCCTGGGATCCATCATGACCCCCAAAAGTTTGACCAGAGGACCCAGGGACAAGCCTACTCCTCCCGACGAACTTCTACCTCAAGCTATCGAATTTGTCAACCAGTATTACAGCTCCTTCAAAGAGTAAGGCTTGCTTCCTGCGGGCTTGATGTCTGCCCCTCTTCCCTGGGCTCTCCTGTCTCCCCCCATTGCCCTCTGACCCCTTTCCTTCCAGCTTTGCGGTGGTTCCATGGCTTAATCATAGTTTTCCAAGGGAAAAGACCCGGGAGTAGGTTCTCGTAATCATGGGATAAAGTTAGGCATAGCAATAGTGGTTAAAAGTGTGGGTTGGAGTGTAACTGAGTTTGAATCCTGGCTCCACCATCAACTACTGATGAATCCTTGGGGAATCTATTTATCCTTTCTGTGCCTCAATGTCCTCATCTGTTAAGTGAGAATAATAATGGAACCTGACTCGTGAGATTGCTGTGAGGAATAAATAAGTTTAGAACAGTTCCGTGGCACATAGAAACCTTGATTATGAATTACTATGGACCCTTTTATTATGAAATGTTTGGGGTAGAAGGCACCTCAGAGACCACCTAGTCAAGCCCCTGCTCCTGCAGGTGTGAACGTGGAAGCCCAGTGACATACCTGAGGTCATCGAATCCAGGTCACATAACTTGGGGAAGACAGGCCAGTGCTCTTTGCACTGAACCTGGTGGGGCTCCACGTTCCTGGGGGTCTCTTTTTTTTCTACTCCAATGAGGCTTCCATGAGTACAGTGCTGGGCATCCTTCATTTCTGTAGTCAATCAATCATTCATTCGACAAACACACATCAGACACCTAGTATGTTCCAGCCTGGTGTCAGGCACTGGAATACAAAGATTTTTAATTCTCGGTTGCAGAAAGGGTGGCTTGTCTGGGGGGTCCCATCTCCCCTTTAATACAACCGTAGAATGTCTGAGCTAGGAGGGACCTGGAGGGTTCGAGTGAGGCCCTCATCTTGCAGGGGCAGTGGTTCTGGCTATGCAGTAGAATCCCCTGGGAGCTTGCAAAGTACTGATGCCGGGGTTCCCCGGGCCAAGGGCGGCAGAATCTCAGGAAGTGGGGAAGGAGCAGGCATCTGTGTTCTTTAGAAACTCTCCTAACGTACAGTCCGGATTGGGAGCAACCCCGTTAGGAGGCTGCCTGCTCTGTGCTGTGTAACGAGAGCTTCGACCGAAGTGCTTCGTGACTGCAGAATTCACCATCCTTGGTCTTTCATTTCAGTTGTTAACTGATGAGCCTTTCGGGGTTCAGGGATTTTCCCGGGTGGGCTTCACTGGGCCACAGAGCTCGGCATGTGCAGGGGCCCACGTAAGTCACTGATATTTAATGCTCACCACATCTTTATATGATTGGTGCTATCATTATCCCCAATACACGGACAAGGCAACTGAAGTCCGTAGAGATGTAACTTGCTCCGAGTTGCACCTTCTGAAGTGAGTGCAGAGCTGGGATTGGAACCAAGGCAGCTGGCCCCCGAGCCCTCGCTTTTACCCGCAGTGCTGTAGCACCCAGTTCTTTGGCCCCGCAGGCTCCCAACTTGCTGGTGTTTGGAAGGTAATCGGGTGGGTGTTTGGAAGCCCAAGAAGGCCAAGTTCCATTTTTCACGGTCACGACTACATACCCTGGAACCCGCAAGAGGTCCTGGGGGTGCGGGCGAGGAATGGCAGCCCTGGCGTTACCCTAGCAGCCTGAGATCTGGCCAGCTGAGTGGCTTCAGTCACTTTTTTGCATCCGAAGCATTATAGTATATTTAGAGATTGTGACTTGCTGAATGTTACATTCAAATCTGCTCACAGATGATGAAAACCACTCCTTTCTTTCGGAGCTAATAGGCTTCCTAGCATTTTTAGTGCCTCGGAAATGTGATTGTATGAAAACAGCGGTAAAACCTAAAACTCTAAAGGAATTGGGTGCAAACAGAAAACAACGCTTTCTTACACACGCACGTGTTGGCACTACCACGTGTGTTCAAGGCATCGGTGTTATGGTGATGGCTACTGTTTTCGTGCTTGGGGACAGAGTGGAGAGTTTTGCTGGAAGCTTTGTTTGGGGAGGGAGGTCTTCTGGCGGTGGGGCAGCTCCCATGGCAGAGGTGTCCTTGGGGATGAATATCGCCAAGTGTTTTGTCTTTGTGCTTTTTTCTATAATCAAGGAAGAGTTGTCGAGACACTCTTCATCCACAGAAAGGCCATTTTGTTCTGAGTTGTCCACTCTCCTTAATCAGGAGTTCATTCCTTAAATAGTTTTGTTTGTTGCCATTTCAAGAGCTTTTGGTGCTGATTGGAAATCTCAAGGTTGCTCTGTGTGTGTGTGTGTGTGTGTGTGTAAGTGTGTATGTGTCTGTGTTTCAAAGCCTTTCCGACTGGGCCCCTCCCTTTGGGTATTTTTGAAGTCTGGCAGGGGAGGAGAGAAGCAGGTTGAGAAATGGCACATGGAGTTGCTGGATGAGCAGATCCGAGGCTGAGAAACAGCAGGATTTAGAGAGGCGAGGATGCCGGACCACGCTGTGTGCAGCCCCTCTGGGGCAGGCTCTGGGACCCAGCAGGTCCTGGCCTGAGCAGGCTCCCGAGGAAGGGTGGACAGGTACTCCCCATCTCTGGGCTTGTAGCTGCCTTAGAGTCCCCATCTCTGGGCTTGCAGTCCCCCTGGGGTGGATGCGGAAGGCCACACTGCAGGCAGTTAAGATCCTGGCAGCAGGGAGGCGTGGATGTGAGTCCTGAGTTTGCTCTTTCCCATGCTTACGTCCCGGGGCCTGGTGCTTAACTCCTAGAGCCTTGAGACCCTTGACTATAAAACAGGCACAAAACCGCCTCCCGCACAGGCTCAGGGAGACCCTCTCCGTGAGTGGCCTCACCCAGCGCCTGGCTCATAGCGAGCACTCGGTCCACGGGCGTGGCTGCAGGAGGGACTGGCTCTTCTCTTAGCCATGACGAGGTGCACAGGCCCTCCCCTGACCGATGGAGAGGCAGGAAGGTGCTGTGGCTTGATGGCACACCCCTCTGATCCTCGCCAGTGTCTGAGAAGGATTGCACCCCTTGCCGAGACGAATATGGTTAAAGAAAAAGTACCTGGAAATAACCAGGCTCCCACAGGCTCAGGACCGGCCACATAATTTGCAAGACCCATCGTAAAAATGAAAATATGAGCTCCTTGGCCAAACATGATTAAGAATTTTAAGTTGGGGACAGCAGAACATTAAGCTGAGGTCCCTTCTTAGCCAAGTGTGGGGTCCCTGAAGCCGGCTCTGGAGGGGACAGTCTCCGGTGAGAGACATCTTGCCCTTTGGGTGTCCTACTGCAGTTCCTGCTCCTGTGGATTGAATCAGTCCCCATTTAAGGTCATCTCATTGTTGATCTTCCTGATGTCTTCCTGTCCCCCAGGGCAAAAATAGAGGAACATCTGGCCAGGGTGGAAGCAGTGACAAAGGAGATAGAAACAACAGGAACCTACCAACTGACGGGAGATGAGCTCATCTTTGCCACCAAGCAGGCCTGGCGCAACGCCCCCCGCTGCATCGGGAGGATCCAGTGGTCCAACCTGCAGGTGACCTTCCTTAGACCCAAGCGAGCGGGAGATGGAAGAGGTGGGCAGGGCTCTGGAACAGCTGAGCAGAGCTGTGCCCAGGCCTCCCCAGGGTCCTTTCACATCCCTGAACGTGAGATGGGGGCTCCTAGGGTCCCCTTCTATAAGTCTGGCATGCTATGTCAGCACCAGGGTTTCTAGCTGACTCTTCTCTCTTGTGTTAAATTTGGGAGACTAAAGGCCATCACGAAACCAAAGGATGACCTTGTTTTTAGTGTTTTTGAGGCCCTGGTGCTGCAAGAGAGGTTTGTTTACCTTGAATGTTTGAATTCTTGGCCCCGAGAGAACATTTTATTTATCCTAGCCTCCTAGGCCATCTTTTTGTTGGGTGATCATTTGTTCTGGGGTAATACTGAAAGCACTTGGACAGAGAAATCGATCAGAAATGCCGGTGAAACCAACACTGGCTGTGTAAACTATGTTCTCCTGACAAAGGAACCAGGCTGGGGCGGTGGGAATCCTGGTTCATGGCGCTTTCAAGTCAGGTTTTCTTGGAAGTTTGGTCTTGCTGAGATCTTCAAAGTGGGATTGCCTGTGCTCCCCCAGAGGGGCAGGAGAAGGATGGACGGGGCAGCCGGGGGGTGGGCGCAGTGGGCGCGGAGAGGAAGATGCACTCCTCCACGTGGCGCTGGAGTGCGTGGTGTTGGGTGTTTGGGTGGCTCCCTCAGACCCCAGTGACTTCTGATCAACCCGAAGCCTCTGTCCGCTCAGTCCTTAACGGGCATGGTCTGGGGGGGCTGTGTGCAGGTCTTCGATGCCCGGAACTGTTCCACCGCCCGGGAAATGTTCGAACACATCTGCAGACACCTGCGTTATTCCACCAACAACGGCAACATCAGGTGGGTGGGCCTTTCCCGGGGCTGCAGCAGGGCCCATGCTGCCCCAGAGTCTTAGCCAAAAGATGCAGGTGGGCCTAGGGGAGGCGTCTCCAGCTCCGGGAGAAACCGGAGAGAAAGGAAAAGGAGCAAGACTCAGGCTTCCTCAGGCACCTCTGGCAGCGAGCCCAGCCTCCGTGAGCCCAGCCCCTGGTGGGAGCCCCATTCCGTGGTTTCCTTCTGACTTGGAACCATTGGGAGGGGATGGAGCATCATTAAGAAGTAACTTCTTCACTGTTCAGGGTTAGGGCTCCCCACTTTAGGAGAGATGGGATGTTGGTTTTCCAGCAGATGGCTTTGGCACAATGTTTTCCTTGGAGGTGGGACAGTCACTGCTCATTGCTGTCCCTGCCCACCCCCACCCCCCAACCAAAGAGGTCACAGCTGATGGGACCGAACAGCTCATTCGGTCATTCATTCGTGTTTTCTTGATTCAGCAAATACTCAGTGCCACCTAAGGGGACCCAATACAGGACTAGTCCGGGGGAGAGCAGGAGGAAGCTGGGGGAGGGGCGGGAGGCAGAGGGGACTAAGCCCCTGAGATGCTGCTCTGGCTGCTCTGAACCTGCACTAGATGAGTATCTGGATAACTCGACTGCAAGGAGCAAAATATGGGGCAGTAAGGGAGAGGCTGAGAGGGCTCTCTCAAGGGGACAGGCCCTGGGCTGGCTGGGAAGGAAGGGTGGGAGGAGAGGGCATGTCAGGGGCTGGTTCAGTCAGCGCAGGTACAGGGGGCTGCAGAGCAGGCAGCGTGGAGGAGGTAGGGCCAGCGGGGGATGGCTGGGCCCCTTGTTTACCACAGGGCCAGCCAGGTGGTAAACAGCACTGTCCCTGTCCCCGGAAGGTCGGCCATCACCGTGTTCCCCCAGCGGAGTGATGGGAAGCACGACTTCCGGATCTGGAATGCTCAGTTCATCCGATATGCCGGCTACCAGATGCCCGATGGCTCCATCAGAGGGGACCCTGCCAACCTGGAGTTCACCCAGGTACCTGGCCCAGCCTCAGCCCTGGCCCTACGGGCAGAGAGCCCAGTGGTGGGTGACAGGTGGAGCCCAGAGGAGACGAGGTGACCAGGCCTGCAGACCCACTGGACCTGTCTTGTTCCCCAGCTGTGCATCGACTTGGGCTGGAAGCCCAAGTACGGCCGCTTCGACGTGGTGCCCCTGGTCCTGCAGGCTGACGGCCGCGACCCTGAGCTCTTTGAAATCCCGCCTGACCTTGTGCTTGAGGTGCCTATGGAACACCCCAAGTAAGTGGGCTGAGGGCGCTGGGGGGTGCGAGTCAGCATGCATGCATCCCCCCTTTCCTGGGACTCCAGCCCCCAGACTCCCCACAAGCTCAGCCAGCAGCAAGTGACACCAGAAGGCTGGCTTTCAAGGACCCCTTTGTCACCCTTGCATTCTGCAGCACTTCTGCACTTGTGTCTCAGGCCTCAGACTTAGGAGAATATGTGGATGGTGAGGGGAAAGCAGAGGCTTAGATGGACGGGGCCATGGGAGTTTGAGAAGCGGTGATTTCAGGAGAGGAACACTTCAAGATTCTCCAGCTGCACAGCCCAGGCTTCTTTCGCCCTCCTGCCGATTGTCTCAGTTGTCTCTTTCCTGACTGGGGTGGGAAAATAGGGCTGTAGGGACTTCAAGAGCCCAACTGGTTTAGCCCCTGTGCTAGGCAGTTCTCATGTTTGCAAAAACACCTCCACATATTGGGACTCACTATCTAGCAGGTGTTGGGCTGGGGGCTCTTCTTCTTGGCCTGTGAACACACTGAACTCAGGCCAACCTCAGTGCCTTTGCACTTGCTATTCCCTCTGCTTGACATGCCCTTTCCTCTGAATTTTTCAAGGCTCATTTCTTCTTGTCCAGAAGTATTTCTTATAATGTCATCTCCTCTGAGAAGGCTCTCCTGACCACCCAGTGGAGAGTAAGCGCTCTCACCCTCAGTTTAACGCATCATCTTGTTTTTATTTATTTGTTTACCCGTCCATACAGTCTAGATGCTAAGACTTTAAGTTCCCTGAGAGTGGAGATCTTTCCTTTCTTGTTCACCAGTAGATCCCCAACACATAGCAGGGTGCCTGGCACATAGTAGGTGGACAGTTATAAATAGTTGTGGAATAAATGAATATGCAAATGAATATTATTAGCCTCATAATAATCCCACGAGTTTGATGCTGCAGTCTCTGTTTTGATGATGGAGATGCTGAGGCACAGAGAGGCTGAAATGCATCCCGAGGTCACACTGCTGGTCCATGGTGAGGCCAAACTTAACCCTGGCTTTATGACACTAGAGTTCTTAACCGCTCTGCTATGTTGCATTCTCAGCGTTTGGCACAGGGCCTGGCACATGCTTGATGCTTAATACATTTTTGCATGAATGAATGAGTGAATGGATGCATAATTTAATGAATGACACCTAGTGTGCCTGATGCACCTCTCTTGTTGGAACGAACTTAGGGATCAACTCTTGGAAAAGAGTTTTCTTGGTTGACTCTTTCTCTTTCTCTGTGTGGGGAGATGCAAAACTGAAGGCCCTCCCCATGGCAACTGGCTCTGCCTCCCTGCCAGGTACGAGTGGTTCCGGGAGCTGGGGCTAAAGTGGTATGCCCTGCCTGCAGTATCCAATATGCTGCTCGAAGTGGGCGGCCTTGAGTTCCCGGGGTGCCCCTTCAATGGCTGGTACATGGGCACAGAGATCGGGGTTCGGGACTTCTGTGACGTCCAGCGCTACAACATCCTGGAGGTAACCAGGGCTGCCCAGCTGGGCCGGCTGGAGGTGTGGGCCTGTGGGTGGGTCCCGAGGACTGACTCACCCCCGTGACTCTGCCTCTGTAGGAAGTGGGCAGAAGAATGGGCCTGGAAACGCACAAGCTGGCCTCGCTCTGGAAGGACCAGGCTGTTGTCGAGATCAACATTGCTGTGCTCTATAGTTTCCAGGTATGTCTGGTGTTTGGTGGGTCTGAGGACTTTTGGGTTAGGTCCGCTATTCGTCTGGAACTTGGTTTCCCCCTTACATCATCATTCATATGTGCATGCACGTGGGCATCAAACAGGCGTTGAACACCCAGTTTGTGCCCGGCACTGCGCTGGGTGCTTGGATACAGAGATAAATACGCCCTCTTGCACACGCTAGCAATACACAATAGGCAGCTCCTCACCTCCCAAGACTGGTCAGTCCCTGCACTTGAGCCACTGAATCCTGTTCTCTCTTAATTGCACAAGGACTCACTCCTGAAAATGTTTGTCCCCTCTCTCTGTATCATTCATGTCTCCCTCTTTACTGGATCCTTCCCAACAGTGTACACAAACAGGCTGTCCCAGCTCCCATCCCAAAGAAATAAGCAAATAGCCAACCAAATCACGCCTCCCAAGCCTCAGGCTCCCTGCAGCCACTGCGTCATTTTTCTGCTCCTTTCTATACTGGAACTGTTGAAAGATCTCATTGCACATCCTGATCTTCTAGCTGCTCCAGTCTGGCTTTTACCCCCCACCACAATCTCTGGTCCATAGTGTTAGAATTTTTGTTGTTTTTCAAACTCACCAAGAGGATTCCCACCACAGGGCCTTTGCACCTACTTTTTGCCTCTGCCCACAACCTTCTTCCTACAAATCATCCCATGGCCAGCTCCCTCCTCCACCGCTGTCTCCACGAAGAAGCACTTCCTGACCACACCACGTAAAACAACACCCACACTCCATACCATCCTGTCTCACTCTGCCGTTTCTTTAACTCTGCTTCATTTTTCTTCATAATATTTCATCGCACAGTTCCCGCAATTACACAGTACATCTACGTCTTTCTTTCTTTGCTGTTTTGTTTCCCCCACTAGCATGTAAGCTCCACGGGGCATAGACCTTGACTCTCTTGTTCACTGCTGCGCCGCTAGCCTAGAAGAGTGTCTGGCACGTGGTAAATGCAAATAAAAAACTACGTCTTAGAAGAATGAATGGATGAGAGCCCACGTCCAAAAGAGCAGTGCTTGGTCTTGCTTCCCTGTGCATCCGCCTCTTGGGCCCACACACCGCGGGTGGGCTCCTGTGTGGGACGGAGCCCTCAGGTTAATCCACCGCTCTTACTGCTATAAACACTCCCCTTCCTTTTGGGAAGGAGGCCGAGGTGTGTGAAGATATTACTTTAGAAGCTGGGACCGTCTCCACAAAGCTCACAGATAACCCTGGAGACCAGAGCACTGGGCAGAGAGTCATTCATTCATTCAGCAAAGTTTCACTGAGCATTTGCTGTGTGCCAGGCACAAGGCTGGGTGAAGGGTGTGAGTGGCGGATAAAATATACATGATCACACGCTGTTGCCCACAGCTGGGTCACCCCCGAGGCAGAGTGAGCCTGTGCTCTGTGGGGGAGGGGTTCTGAGCCCGAGCAAAGAAGGAACAGGAAGCCTCCCCACCCCCACCCCCAGCCAGAGGCTCGGAAGGGCTGGTCATGGGCCACACATCCTGACTCCTGGGGACTCCCAGCACCGGCCCTGACACGGGCAGGATGTGGCCATGTCCCAGAAAATCTGCGCGCCTCAGCCGGCTCCTGACCGGTGGTGACCGTGTCCCTGCACTGCCGAGAGTCTCCAGGACTTCCTTGTCACCCTCCTTCAGGATAAACTTCAAAAGACTCAGCCCTGTTTCCTAAAATAGGGATAACGATGGTACCTCCCTCACCAGGTTATTGTAAGAGTTAAGTACAAATTCATGCAAAATGTTTAGCTGCACTGCCTGGCCCATAGCAAAACTAAGCATTAGTTTTGCTGTAGTTATCTGTTTTGGTGACCGTCATTATCGTGGCTCCTGAGCTGACAATTGGCCTGGCCCCCAGGAGTTGCTCTGTATGTATATACAAGTTTACAAGGCGTGGCTGGACCTCCTGGGTCTGACATCCACTAGCTCCTCTTGTGAAAATGACCGACTTTCCTCTGCTTCTGCTGGTTAGACTCTAACACAGCAGGGCCGTGTCTTCCTCTCTGCAATGCCAGTGCCTGGCACATGGACATCATAATAGCAGCTGACCTTCTTTAAGCACTAGCTGTGTTTTGCTTGTACCAACTCATTGCATCCTTTCAACAACCTCATGATGTAGGAACTGTCATCATCCCCATTTTACAGATGAGGAAACTGAGGCTCAGGGAGATTAAGGAACTAAGAGCTCAAGGTCACATGGCTAATAAGAAGCCAGGGTTTGAAACACTATGTTAAATAGGTGTCTCCTCACTGAGTGGGTTGCCCCAGACATTGAGGGTTGTGGCTGCCCCTACTGGGTCATTCCAGGTGGGCTCAGACTCCACAGCTTCTAATTTCAGGCCATAGGCGATTTGCCTTCTATACACTGCAGTTCTCCCAGTGCTTCAGACCTCTCCACAGAGGTCTCTAGTTCTAAATTCTTGGCTGAGAAAGCTACGACCCCAGGGAAGTGAGTCTTAGAACTCTCCACCAACAAATGGCTGGAGTGGTATTTTCTTTATCTGCAAAAAGGTGCTGTGCTTTGAGTTATCCACATCCAGAGAAAGCCTTTGCTGGGAGTTTGGGGGGACTTGTGGGTAGGAGAAGCTGAACACTGTCCCCAGAGGGCCATGGGGAGGCCCCATGGGGCCTGTGGGTGCCCATGGCCATGGTGCTTTCTCGAGCTCCTTCAGAGGCTGTGAAAGTGCCTTCCGTTGGGTTTTTATTTTCACAGGCGAGGAGAGGGCCAGGTGGAGTTGCTCTTCCACCTTCCAGATCGCCAGGCCTCCCCTGCTCCATCTGCGAGCCCTGCAGCCAACTGGCCACTCTCGATTCCCCTATCTCAACTCCCCTTCTTGCCTTCCTCTGATTTAGAAGCAAAATGTGACCATCATGGACCACCACTCAGCTGCGGAGTCCTTCATGAAGTACATGCAGAGCGAGTACCGGTCTCGTGGGGGCTGCCCGGCCGACTGGATCTGGCTGGTCCCTCCCATGTCTGGGAGCATCACCCCCGTGTTTCACCAGGAGATGCTCAACTACGTCCTGTCCCCTTTCTACTACTACCAGGTAAGGGGCCTTCCTCTTCTCACCCCCGGGGTGGTGGGCTCAGGTGTGGGCACTGTGTGTGTGCGCACACGAACCTGTGTGCTAACTCGTGGGGCACGTGGGAGGGTTGGGGACACAGTGGTATATTTTTAAAGCTTCCAGACCCCACTCAAGGATGCTGAGCAGCTGTTGTCCATTTCCACGGAGGGTGGGACTGAAGGAAATGCCTTTTATTGTACCTTTAGTGGGCTGTTGTCTTGACGGGGTTTGAGCCCCCCAGGGCATCTGTTGTCACACCCCCTTCCATGGGTCAGAGTCAGACTCCCGGGATTGATCCTGCCACTCCCTAGCTGTACTGATCCTGGGCGAGTCCATTCACCTTTCTGAGCCCTGATTTTCTTATCCGTAGAAGCAACGGGCCTTAACTCCACGGTGGTGTATGTGACAGCCCAGCACAGTGCCCGACCCAGAATGCACTCGATAGCCACTAGCTATTGGAATTGGGGAAGAGCCTCCTCACTCTAGAGGTGGAGAGTAGGGTGCCCCCGTATCCTAGTTTGCCCAGGAAAACGTCTGCCTGTTGTGGCAGCGTGTCCTCTTCCTCGCAAAGGTGTCTTGGCTCGGACTATACGTTATGTAGTTTGCCTCGTGTTGAGACACTTAGTGCAAAAGAGACGCGGGGGCTCTTCCTTCCGGGAGGACACTGATGAGAATAAGTGTCTGGCCCCATGCCTGGTGTCGGAGACGCAGCTCCAAGGGAGCCAGGCAGCCCCCCACCTCGGGGTTTCAGTGCAGTGGGGGCGGGGCGTGGGCCTGGCCACCTTCCCCCATTCAGGCATGGTGTGGAGGGTCCTCGACTACTCCAGCACCCCAAAGCCCTGCCCTCACCTCTCCTGTCTTTCCTGCAGGTGGAGGCCTGGAGAACCCACGTCTGGCAGGACGAGAAGCGGAGACCCAGGCGGAGAGAGATTCAGTTCAAAGTCTTGGCTAAGTAAGTAGGAGCGGCGGTGTTGATGTCTCAACTGTCCCTTCCTTCCCATCGGCCTCCGCCTCCAGGCCTTGAAGGGCGGGGAACACAGAGGAAAGATGTTCTCTGTGGAGTTTGGCTCCCACGAATTCTGAGAGTCACCGGCTGCTCCTGTCCAAACCTTCTCTGTCCTCACTTTCCCAAAGGGCTGAGCAGTGGGCGAGGGCAGGAGAGGGCTGTGGTCAGGGTGGACGGTCGGGGAGGGACACAGCTTCCTTTTCCCTCCACCTGCCCCACTGTAAATGCTGCCCCCCCACTCTCCCAGTGCCCCGTTTTCTTCTGGAAGGCTGACTCAGCTCAGTGTCTGTCTGTCTCTGTCCCCACAGAGCCGTGCTCTTTGCCTGTATGCTGATACGCAAGACGATGGCAGCCCGAGTCAGAGCCACAATCCTCTTTGCGACAGAGACAGGAAAATCAGAAGCGCTGGCCTTGGACCTGGGAGCCTTGTTCAGCTGTGCCTTCAACCCCAAGGTACCTGGCTCAGCTGCATGGGTGTCGTTCTCTCTGCCTGTGTGCAGAGAAGTCTGGGAAAAGATGAAATGGTTTCTCTGCTCCTGAATGTCTCAGAGCCTTGGATGTGCTGATGGGCATCATCAATCTGCAGTAGGAGGATAGATTTGTGTGCAGGGATCCCCAAACTTACACAGTAAATAAGGTTTTCCTGGTGTTCTAGGGAACACAGTTTGAGAAACCCTTTCCTAATGACTCTAAGCTTCAATACACCTGAGCTGTTCCAGATGAATTTTATTCACATTTACTGAACACCTCCTTTTCAGGGTGCAGTGCTAAATGTGAGAGGGCAAGGCATGAACAGGACGCAGATAAAACCTCAAAGGGTGTCTAAGCCACATCTGTTACCTTTAGTGATGAAGTATGAAATCCAACACTTAGGAAGTGATTGCCACGTGCTGGGCCAGCACTGGGCTCTGCGGCTGCAACAGTGAGTGACACAGAGCCAGGCCTCGCCCTGGGGGAGCTCTGCAGGGTTTGCCTCACTCCACCCTCCCACAGCCCTGCAAAGCACGTGTTGGTCACAGCCATTGTTAATGCACAGGGGAAGCGCTTGAGTGTTGGACAGGTTAAGTGGTTTTTCCAGGGTCACATGGCTTCTGGGAGACACATGGGGACAAGCTCAGCATCACGCCAGTGATGGGATAAAGTTTGATCTCTGCTGCATAGAGACATAGGCCAGGTGAGGGATGACTAGTGACCAGGTTGGACAGGTCACTGAGAAGGCTTCTTGGTGCCAAGCCACACCTGCTGGCCCCCAGGGGTCTGGAACTGCCAGGAGACTGGTGGCCAGTCCCACATCCCAGTCAGGTAGGCGCAGGTAGAACATCGAGGCGAGGAGACATTTCATCTGACGCTCCCTCCAGGCACAGCTGTCACCTGCTCATTGCACTTGGGTGGAAAATATGTCCACGCACACAGAATTTCAAACAGCAGGGGAAGTGGTGAGAAGAGTTTTGATTTGGGGTACGCAGTATTTTGCACATAGGGCCTCCAGCACTTACCAGGGTTAGCTGTGGGGCTCGATGGCAGAAGGATGACATGTTTGAATGGGTTCATTCACCTCCTCTGTGCCACACCTGTGCTGGGCACTGGGGGAGACTGATGACGATGGAGCCCCAGCCTGAGAGTGGGGCTGGGGCAGGGGGAAGCCCAGGGTGTCTGGGCAGGGCATGGAGGGCCCTCCTGGGAGCTGAGGGCTGATGTCACCTGGGTTCCGTCCAGGTTCTCTGCATGGACGACTACAGGCTGAGCAGCCTGGAGGAGGAGCAGCTGCTACTGGTGGTGACCAGCACGTTTGGGAATGGAGACTGCCCCGGCAATGGAGAGGTGGGTGGCCCGAGGTCCCAAGGGTCTGGGGGGTGATAGGGCCCAGGAGGACCCTGGAAAGTGTCTCAGGGGATTCAGCATGTCCCAAAGAGGACATTTGAGATGAGAGTAGTGCTTGGGTCACTCCGGGTGGTCCTGGTGTCTGTCATTTGCCTGCCTCCTTCGTCATTACTGCCACATGTGTGTGCCACCTTTCCTATGACATACTTAATAGAGTCCCGTGAATGACCTACTATTTTTTATTTAAAAATTCATATTTAAAGGAAACTTGTATCACTCTCACAAATAGAAAGCCAGCAAAAAGGAAATTCAATGAAAATAAAGTGAAGTTACCGCATTTTAGCTAGCTACTGTTGCCTAACGAAGCCTGCTTTACCTTTGTTTTTGAAGAAGAGTGATGGGCAAGTATTAGAGAGGTGTTAAGGCTGTATTAGCACCAATTTGAGACTGTTTCTCTGGTGATCAAAAGGATGAGAGGGAATTAAAAAGGAAATAACTGAAAAATAGATTATGAAAAAGGGAGTAACTATTCACAATGTGATATGATGCTATTTCTGCTGGGTCACATACAGATTATCTTGGGTTCCTAGAAAATCAGGGTGATTTTAGAAAATGCGGGACCAATTGTTGTTGCCTCTTTCAGGCTCCAAACAAGAAGAGAGGCTCCTGCCCTGTCAGGAGACCCCCTGGAGTTGCCCTCTTGTGAGGCAGCCTCCTCTGCCGGGGCCGCAGGGGTTGGGCCCAGGCTGTTCTGGGTCCTCCACTGAGGGGCAGGGTCCACATGAGTCGCTAAGGGTCAGCTGGGGTGAGAGACAAGTTGAACTTGTCAATTGACAGCCAGAGCCCTGCCCAGGTGGCCCCACGCGTAATCCAACTTCCACTGTGGATCCAGAGCCTTCTCCTGCCAGGTGTGGCTGGTTTTACAATGGGCCAGTGAAGCAGAGAGAAAGCGGTGCTTCTATTAGCCCTGGCCTGAGAACTGTGCTTCCCTTTCTTTCTAGAAACTGAAGAAGTCCCTCTTCCTGCTGAAAGAGCTCACCAACAAATTCAGGTAAGGTTTTTCCCCATTCCCACGCGTCCAAGCCCTGCCCTGTGGGCCCAGGGTCTGGGTTCAGGGGGTGGAACCGGGGTGTATAAAGGGGTCTTCTCAGAGCCGTCCAGGACAGAGAGAGCCTGGCTCTGAGGTTTGTCCTCCGAGTGTGTTGAGGGTCAAGCCAGAGAAACGAGGTCCCTCTCACAGGCTGCTGGCCAAGCGTGGGGTTGGTCACAGGAGCTGGCGATGAGGGCTGGGGCCAGGGAGGACCGGAAGGGGTTATGCCCCAGCTGCGGGGGGGACAATCTGCGGCCGGCCTTGCAGGCTGTTGGTGCTGGGTACTGGCCGCTGCGCCCAGCGTGGGACGTGCGTCTTCATGCGTGTGTCCACCTCGGGCAGGTATGCCGTGTTTGGCCTCGGCTCCAGCATGTACCCTCAGTTCTGCGCCTTTGCTCATGACATCGACCAGAAGCTGTCCCAACTGGGAGCCTCTCAGCTCGCCCCCACTGGGGAGGGGGACGAACTCAGCGGGCAGGAGGACGCCTTTCGCAGCTGGGCCGTGCAAACTTTCAAGGTCAGTTCCCAGCCAGAGCTGCCCCTCCCAGCACAGACATGACGTGGCATGTTCATGCCCAGGACGTCTGTGCTGGGCGTCCCGGGTGGCACAACCTCCACCTGGTCCTGTGGGTGTGGTCCCAGGCATGGGCCGGGGCTATGGGCCTGAGGGCTCAGGTCACTGTGTGCTCCCTCAATGCCCCAGAAGAGCTCCACCTGCTGTATGCACCTCCGGGGGGCGGGGCAGAGAAGGTGGCTCAGATACCCCCCTTTCCCTCGGGGAGCTTCTGCTTTAAGGTCTTTCCCCCACTGACTAAGTCGCTTCTTACAACCTTGTCTTGTTTCAGTCTCCGAGCCATAGTGAGCTTGGGGACAGGCACCACAGGGTGGAGCGCTTTGGATCCATCCCCGTGTCTCCATAGGTCTTCACTGCCTGTGGCTTGTCCACACTGATTAGAGAGCTCAGCACTTAGGCAGAGTGTCACCCAGCAGGGGTGCTTAGGAGCACGGGCCTGACTCAGGGTAGACGTGTTCCCAAAGCCCAGCCTTGATTCCACTTAAGAAATGGGAGCAGTCAGACCTCTCAGAGCACGGGCATGAGGATAAATAAGTTCTTGCCGACATTAATACTCGTAATAACAGCAGTGGCTCCGATGCACCAAGCCCGGCACCTCTTTGCATCCTTGCAACAAGCCCTGTCAGATAAGTGTCCCCAGAAGATACACGAAGGACTCGGCTCAGGGCTGAGCCCATGGTAACGTAACCCCAGTGGTGATGATGGTGATGACGCTGACCTTTAACCCCAGTCTGCTCCGTCTGCTTCCAGGCAGCCTGCGAGACGTTTGATGTGCGAGGCAAGCACCACATTCAGATCCCCAAGCTCTACACCTCCAACGTGACCTGGGACCCACACCACTACAGGCTCGTGCAGGACTCACAGCCTTTGGACCTCAACAAAGGTACCTGCTTCTCTGCACCAGCCAGGGCTTGTTTGCCCTTCCGGGCTGGGTTGGGGTCTCTGAGCCCTGAGCCTGGGGTCAAGGAGACCACCACCAGGTCCCCCTGCACAGAGACAGCTGGCTGGGACTGCCAGGCCCCACTCTTGCTGCATCCATGAGCCTGCAGGGGAAACTGAGGCTCTGAGGGAGGCTGTTTCAGGAGGAAGCCCGGGGAGGGTGGTGCAGGGAGAGGAAGGAGCCAGCATCGGCTGAGGGCCTACTGTGTGCAGGGCACTGTGCTGGGCTCTTTGCCCACATGTGCTGAGTGAGCCCTGACACTGACGGGGAGAAAGGCACAGACGGGGAAATGGAAGCTCAGGGCGGTGAAGGAAGTTGCTAGCATATGGCCAGGCTGGGATCTGGGCCCCAGCCTTGCAGCAGGGAAGGCAGCCGAGTGCTGTGAAGAAGGTGTCATAGGCATTTCTAGGCTGCAGTTGACAGCTCTCGACTGCGCCCTCTGGGTGCTGTGCATTGTGCCATGACTACAGCAGTCCTGCAGGTCCCTGCAGGTTTGAGACATCCCTGGCTTCACTGTGCTCTTCTGTGCAGCCCAGGCCACGGGATGTCCGGGGACTTTCCATATTTTGGTACCTAAACTGAATTTCCCAACACCTAGAAGCAAGACAGCCACCCTCTGTCAGACCAAGGGTCTTTATTTGTGATTTAGAAACAGTGGGGAAAGGAGGGAAAGAAAACCCCAATAGCCACCCTGGTCGGACACCGCAAGGGCGATGTGCAGGTGTAATCGATGCAGAGCTCTGGAGGCTTCCCCACCAAAGCTCAAGAGCCACGTGGCCACTTCCCTGTCTATGTCCCCCGCAGCCCTGGGCAGCATGCATGCCAAGAATGTGTTCACCATGAGGCTCAAATCTCAGCAGAACCTACAGAGTCCGAAATCCAGGTGAGGGAGAGGGCCGGGCTTCTCGGGGTTCCCTGTAGCCTCTGTCTTAGTGAGTGAAAGACCAGAAAACATTAGTCTTCGGAGGGGGACGTGAGGAGCGTCTGCTGGCGTTAGCAGCCACGCCCTCGGGAGGACCAGCCGGCATCTGCTAATCCACGGCCACCTGCGCCTTTACATCTGGGCTCGGTTGACCACGGGCCACTTTTCCAGTTGGGAACCGGGGAACTGTGTCACGTCCTATCCTTCCTCACTGAACTCCTTCACTAAAACGGAGGACAAGAGAGACTCGAGCCATTTGAATCTTCCTTAAGAACTTTCAGGAAAAGTTTTGGCAGGGAAGGAAATTTCCCAGCCAGAGTGACCAAGCGTGTGTGTGATCTTTGGGTGTTGTTTGTCAGAGCCGTCCCCCGCATTCATCACGGAAACTGGTCTTTGTTCCAATCAGAACAGGGTCTCTTCCGATGCCCATGCATCTCCCTGGGCAGAGTCTGTGGACAAGCCCTTGGGGGCTCAGAGGGCTTCTGGGGGGGGAGGCGTCCCAGCTCCTCCCGGGGAGGAAGCTACAGGGGCCCTCTTGAGCACCCCTGCCTGAGGGGATGCCTTGTCCCAAGCTTAGGTAGGTGCCCCAGGCTCGTGGCACTGGGGAAACTGGCGCACCCAGCAGTCGGCTCTGGAGGAAATCCCGTGACACCACCCAAGCCTTCTCTTGCCCTTCCCCAGCCGCACGACCCTCCTGGTGGAGCTCTCCTGCGAGGACAGCGGGGGCCTGAACTACCTGCCCGGGGAGCACCTGGGGGTTTTCCCAGGCAACCAGCTGGCCCTGGTCGAGGGCATCTTGCAGCGAGTGGTGGACAGCCACGCGCCTCACCAGACCGTGCGCCTGGAGACCCTGAATGAGAGCGGTGAGCCCTGTGCCTGGGGGCCGAGGGGGCCCAGCATGCTCCCCCACCCTCCCCGCTGAGGGGCTGGGCTGGGCCTACCCCCGACAGCTACCCCTGTCCTCCCTGCTACGTGAGTGGGTGGGTGGGCCCCGAAGCTCATGTTAAAGCAGCCTTGAAAACAGCCCAGCCCCAGGTTCGCTCCCTGGGCTGCGTTTCCTCAGTGGTAGTGACACCACCAAAGGATGTGTCCCCCTAAATACAGCAGCCAGATCAGGAAGTGGGAGTCAGGGAAACAAAGTACGGCAGTGTCTCTACCATCCAGGAGAAAGTGACAGAGTCTGAAACATGGGGACAAGGGACAATGTGCTCGTGACTATAGGGAGAGAGATGTACTTCGTCATCAGGTCTCTGATCCAGATGAAATAACATATTAATAATACTTTTACCCAACATTTGTGGAGCACCAGTGTGCCAGGCACAATACCAGCTGTTTTAGGTGCATTATTTCATCAGTGCTCATGGGAACCCAGCAAGATGGGTTTCTTATATCCGTTTCACAGGGAGCGAACCCAAGGCCCAGGACATCGTCACCCAGCTAGTAGTTTGGACCCCTGTGTGCTGGCTCCAGGGCCCATGCTGTGACAGCCCTGTGTGTCTCTTGGGACTCCTTGAGACTTGCCACTTCACTCTGGGCTGATCTTCTGCTCACCCGGCACCTCTTGGTCTAGCACCCCAGGGCACTGCAGTCATGGGCTTGTCTCTAGGTGAACAACTGGCCTCTGAGGGGTACATCAGTCTTTGGTGGATTTAGTCACTGTGAGTCTGTAGTTCACCAGTGGGTGTCTTGCTGAAGTTCAGGTCTGGGCCAGAGAGGGACTTGGTTAGTTTGCCAGGATCATGTCATTGGGTGCCCACTGGAGGGCAGTTGATCAACTTTCCCTGGCAGCCCTGTCCCTGGGCATGATGCTCTTCCTGGAGCCAGAACTTCAGTGTCTTCTCTCCCTGCAGTGGGAGGATAGAACGTGTCACTCTAGAGGCCTCATCACCCTCTGAGAAGCCCAAAGGGGCGGGGCACCTTTTCCATCCTGACACCTTCCTTCCCTATCCAGGCAGCTACTGGGTCAGTGACAAGAGGCTGCCGTCCTGCTCACTCAGCCAGGCCCTCACCTACTTCCTGGACATCACCACTCCCCCAACCCAGCTGCTGCTCCAGAAGCTGGCCCAGCTGGCCACGGAAGAGGCCGAGAGACAGAGGCTGGAGACCCTGTGCCAGGTGAGGGTCAGGGGTGGTGGGTGACGCAGGGGGATGTCCCAGCATGGGGACAGCCAGAGCCCAGAGCTGGTCCTTAGCAAAAGGGCATCCATCCCAGATTCTCAGAGTGAGATTTGTGAAAGGCTGCTGGGAAGTCAGGCATCCTCTACTGTCCCATGTCCAGGACACAGTTGTGTTGAGTGACCTGAAATTTTCTGAGTGTCTGCAGGATGTAGCCAAAGCTCACTGCCTTGGAAATTAGCTAGAAAGGGGATCCATAGTGTCTAGTCTGCCTTTGTATCCCCCAAACTTGGAACAAGCTTGGCACTTAAGAAGTATTAGAGGGTGGATGGTGTGGGTGAGTTGACAAATGGCCGTAGTGACAGATGGGTAGTAGAATTAATAAGTTAATGAGAGAATGCATTAACTCACCTGCAACTTTCTGGGCTCACATCTTTGCAAAAGGCAGTGAATGTCATTATTATCATCTTCATTATCACTAATCATCTCGATTCCAACCACCTCCACTACCATTATTCTCTCTCCGCACTATACTAATTTGGCACACATTTTCTCATTTAATTCTGACAACATCCCCAGAAGGTAGGTGATATTACCCTCATTTTACAAAGTTTCGGTAACTGGGACAAGATTCCACAGCTAGTAAGAGCATCTGGCCACAAGATTTGACCACAGGTCTGACTGGTTCCAAAGTCTTGGCCCAAATATGATTATAGTAAAGATGTGACCCCCACCCATGAGCTGCTGAGGGTGGAGGTCTAAGCATGCAAGTTAGATAAATGCTACCCACTGGACTGAGTTTCTCCAGAACAGGAACGATCCGCTCACTGCTTCGTATCTCAGCACCCTGGACAGCGCCAGGGACTGCACCATGTTTAGTGAGTGAATGAATGAGCGAACGAATGAATGGATACTGGGTTGTGACAGGCTCTTCACCCGAAGTGGGGCGGGCACCCTCAGTCTCTCACACTGCCCTTGGCTTTCAGCCCGCAGAGTACAGCAAGTGGAAGTTCACCAACAGCCCCACGTTCCTGGAGGTGCTGGAGGAGTTCCCGTCCCTGCGGGTGTCGGCTGCCTTCCTGCTGTCCCAGCTCCCCACTCTGAAGCCCCGGTACTACTCCATCAGCTCCTCCCGGGACCACACCCCCACGGAGGTCCACCTCACCGTGGCCGTGGTCACGTACCGCACCCGAGGTGAGCAGGGGCTCTGGAGTGGCCCAACTCTGCTACTCACTGGGCAGCTGCTCAGCGTCTCTGGGCTTCTGTCCCCTCACCAGTTAACCAGGGTGGGGACGCCCACCTCCCAGAGTTGTCAGCAGTAATAAGAGGTTTGTGGGAGAGATTCCTACGAACCAGGCACTAAGCGAACCCCTCCGTATGTGTGTTATCAGTCACCATGTGGGGTAGGTTCTGTGTGCATGTTACAGGTGAGGAAACTGAGGCATGGAGAGGTTAAGCCACTTGTGCAAGGTCACACTGTTAGTGAATGAGGAGCTGACATTCAAAGCAAGGTAGTCTAACTGCTGAGTCCACATTCTCCACCACTCTGCTGTCCTACCACTGTTGGGACAATTTAATGCGATCACACATGGAGAGCAGCCACCCTGTAGCAGGAGCCCATGAGTCTTAATCTTGCTCAAGGGCAGCCTGGATTCGGGGACGATCCTGCATTGCTGTTCATTCATGCATGCAGCTCATTCAGTGATGGGTTGCTTCACACCTCTCTGAGTCTGGCCCCGTAATGGCTGTGGAAACACAGCAGACATAGCCCCTGCCCTCACGGAGCATCCAGAAGGGCAATGAAGACACGGGTGTAGAAATAATCAGGTGATTCTCAATGCGTAGGCGCCAAGAGGGAAAGTGCAGGGTCACTGAGGGCAAAGAATGGGGGGTGAGGCTGCCATAGACTGGGGGGGCCAACAACTCTGCCCCCCGCACTGCCCTGCATACCTGAGTGTTGCCTGGTTTGGCAAAGCTGGGAGCCGCCCACACCTCCGAGCCCTCCATCCTCCACAAAGCACAACCACACAGGTTCTAACAACTAGGCAGAGCCCGTGCGCCCTGCTAGAGAACACCCTCAGAGCCGTGAGAGGAGACGCAGGGTGTGAGAGCAAGATTCAATCCAGAGGAAAACCAAGGGGACTTCTCCAGCTGGTTGGAGGCCTCCTTCAAATGCTGGGCCACTGTGAAGGGAATGCAAGCCCGAGAAAGCTGGGGTTTCTCGATGACCGGGAAGGGCCACTGGGGAAGGAGGTGAGGTGTCAGAGCAATGTCAGAGAGTGTTTGGAGGTCGTCCTCCACCCACGCTCAGGAGGACACGCAGCAGTAGCCACCCCTGAGGGGTCACTTTGTGCTGCTGTCTGTACAGCTAAGTGTTGGCCTGGAAGGGTCCCTGGAGAAACGCTATTGGAAGGAGCACTGGAGTAGGAGTCAGGGAACATGAGCTATCCAGTGATTCCACCACCTCCTTAGTGACCTTGTGCGAGTCACTTTCCCTCTCTGGTGCTCGGTTTCTGCATTGGCAAAAGGAGCGGCTTGCAGCTTCCCAGCCCCTTTCAGCCTCCCCCTCTCTGGGCTCACAGAGCTTGCTTCTCAGAACCGGGAGGGAAGACAGCCCCTCATTAAGTCCTGACAGTGCCTGAGCCGGGCAGTCCCAGGAGGCGCACCGGTGTGGGTGGAGCAGCTGGCACAGGTGGCGCGTGGGCAGTGGGGGGACATTGGTCAGGTTTGTGCTGTCATTGCAGATGGCCAGGGTCCCCTGCACCACGGCGTCTGCAGCACATGGCTCAGCAACCTGAAGCCCCGAGACCCAGTGCCGTGCTTTGTGCGAAGGTAAACACCCCCTCCACTCTGTCCCCTGTGGACCGCTGACCCCGGGTGTTCTGGATGGAAGGGAGGGATCTGGGGTTTAGGTGACCCTGGGTCTATAAAGAAGGCCTTAGGGTAGCATGGGCCCATCCCATCCCCTGGCTGCAGAGTGTGGCTGAGCCGCTAGCAGCGGTAGCGGTGACAGCAGTGCTGGTGGGGTCCAGAGTACAGTGAGCTCAGCCTTTTCCCAAAAGACCCCGGGGGAGGGGACGGTGTGCCTGGATGGAAGAAATGAAGCAGCCTCGGGACTTGGGAGATGAAATATGAGCTGCTTTGTCCCCCTCCCCAGCCCACCGCACTCCCAGCCCCTGTCCTATGCCAGGGTGTTTGAGGACTGAGCCTCTCTCCTCTGTCCCCTTCAGTGCCAGCGGCTTCCATCTCCCCGAGGACCCCTCCCTACCTTGCATCCTCATTGGGCCTGGCACCGGCATCGCCCCCTTCCGCAGTTTCTGGCACCAGCGGCTCCATGACTCTGAGCACAAAGGTACGGCTGGCCGGGTCCCAGGTGGGAGGGGCACCGGGTGGCCAGCGCCTGCCTAGGAGTAGAACTGCAGCCCACAAACGTTGCCTGGACCTCTCCAGGGAAGGCCTCCCAAGCTGGCCCATGCAGGCCTCCGTGGGGGTAGAATTGCTGTCTGCCCGTGTCTCCCACATTGGAGCCAGGGCTGCAGGTTTGGGCGGTGGGGTAACGGAAAAGTCACTGCTTTTGACCTCTAGTCGACTGAGGGGATCCTGTATCTGCACTGCCAGGTGTGTGGCTATGGACGAGTGATCTGAAGGCCCTGTACCTCAGTTTCCTCGTCTGTAAAGTGGGGATAATGCTAGACAGGTTACTTGTGGGAACAAAATGAGAATTGGACGCCCTCTAGTGGCCACTATGGTAACTGCAGTCCGCTGCGTCTTGCAGGGCTCCGGGGCGGCCGCATGACCCTGGTGTTCGGGTGCCGCCGCCCAGACGAGGACCACCTGTATCAGGAGGAGATGATGGAGATGGCCCGGAAGGGCGTGCTGCATGAGGTGCACACCGCCTACTCTCGTCTGCCTGGCAAGCCCAAGGTAAAGGCAGCCTCACAGCAGGTGGCGTGTTAAACACACAGGCCGTGGCTTGTGGCCTGGGTCCCCGCCAGCCCTCGGCTGTCGGAGCTTCAGCTTTTCAGCTCTAAAACGGGGACCTTTATACAACCACCAGAGTGACGCTGTGAAGCTCATATGTCCTCTCTGCCAGCAGAGGAGAGGTCTGGGACTAACCTAGGGTCCCACCCCGGGTTAATCCCCAGCGCCCAGCCTGTTGAAGGAGCCCAGCAGGCCCCTGCGACACATGACTGCCCCAGGGGAGCTGGTGCAGGCTGGCTCTGCACTCAAGCCCAGCGAGGCTGGCGGCCGGCCGCTGCTCCCTCCACGGCCCTCAGAGGGGCTCTGCTGCCCCAGGAGACTCTCTGCCCCGTGAGCCTGGGGTGTCAGTATAGACTCTCGGCCCTCACAGACTTGTGCCATCAGGGCTCCTCTCGGACCCAGTGCTCTGTGCCGGTGCTGGGGCTGCTGGCATCTTGTGTGGAGCAAGAGCACAGAGTGCTTGATAGACTCCGGGACCTTCTGTCTAAGTGGGGAGCCTGGGGTCTGTGCTCCTGCCCTGAATTACAGCAGGGACCTGAGGGACAGTCTGCATTGGGAGGCTCCCTCTTCTGGGATGTAGGCAGAGCCCTGATTGTGGGGAACTGGCGTGCTTGATGTGCCGTGGAAGCATGGTGAATTGGGTGACAATCTGGGAGCCCCACTGGACAGTCAGCCCCTCGAAGGCAGGACCGTGTCCAACATTCATCTCTCTGGTCCCAGCTCAGCCCCCAGGGCATCTGTGCATGTCCTGACCCTGAGCTGGATGCAAAAATCCTGTGTCCCGTGCAAAGTCCTGGTTGGAAGGGGCCCATTCTGCAGCCTCAATGGCCCCTCCCCGCCCCCTGGGGCCTGTGGGCCGGCATGCCAGCCTCTCTCCCAGCAGCTGGGACTGGAGCCGCCCTCTCCTCTGCTCTCAGGTGTATGTTCAAGACATCCTGCGGCAGCAGCTGGCCGGTGAGGTGCTCCGCGTGCTGCACGAGGACCAAGGCCACCTCTATGTCTGCGGGGACGTGCGCATGGCCCGGGACGTGGCCTGCACCCTGAGGCAGCTGGTGGCCTCCAAGCTGAGCCTGAGCGAGGAGCAGGTGGAGGACTATTTCTTCCAGCTCAAGGTGTGTGGGCTGAGGCATGGGCCAAGGGCACAGGCCATGGGAGCCAGGACGGGGACAGGGCCCAGGGAGTCAAGCCCAGGATAGTCCTGGACCCCAGCAGAGCCCCCAAAGTGGCTGAGGTCTGAGCGGGATGGGCCGCTAGAAGGCCTGGCCGCACATCTCGGTCTGGGTGGCAGCTGGCTTTCACAAGTCCGTGGACATGTCTGGTTTTCCGTCTGTGGAATGGAAGCAGGAGAGTCTCCTTGGCCTCTCTTCAGCTGAGGCAGGGCTGTGAACACTGCGGACAGGAAGGCTGTCCCCCCATTAGCCTTGTGTGAACCCCCCACTTATTACCTACACTCAGGTTGGCGTCTGCTCACGCTCATCCCCACCTGCAGGAAGGGCTCACGTTGTAGTGATGATACTAGTAGTGACACTTCCCAAGGGCTTACCCTGTGCCAGGTGCTTGCCCAGGATGTTCGTGTGGCATTTCCTGCAGGCCTTGCAAGCACTTTCCGAGGGAAGCACTATTATCACCCCAGTTGTACACGGACCCCACGGACCTGAGGGGTCCGTGGCAATAAGTGTGAGAGCACAGAGTTCAGTCTGCCTCTCCCTGTTTGCAAAGCTTTTACTGAGCACCTACTATGTGCTGAGGATAGAGCAGTAAGCAAAACAGGTGAAAAGTCCTGCCTGGATAGAACTTCCATTGCACTGGGGCCGGCAAAAGCACATGAGAAAAATGTGTAGTGCTTTGGAGGAAAACGAGGCAGGGAAGCAGCCCAGGGAGAGTTGGAACTGTAATTTTAAATAGGGTGGCCAGGGAAGGTGACATTTGAGAAAAGACCCGTGGGAGGTGAGGAGGGAGCCCTGTGGATACTGAAGAACAAGGAAATCACAGGCATTTCCCAAAATATGTTCATCAGGTCCATAGATATTTGGCATCGAAAGGGTTCCAAGGTCAAATAGCTTGGGACATGCTCAGTTAGACAAAGGCAAACGCATTGCTTTTCTACAAGACTTCTCAGAGTCTTTAACATGCTACTGTGCATCATGACGCTTCAAGACTGGGAGAAAAGAAAGTACGTAGCATTTCCCAAACGTGTGGCTCTCAGAGCTCACATTTCTGGAGCATGTTGTGGGTGAGCACTGGGCAGGAAACGGGAACGCCAGCCATCCGTACAGCTTGGGGAGGTGTTAGATGGTCCACAGCAGAGCAGGTGCCAATGGGGCTAAAGAATCTAAACCAAATTCCTGCATCATCTAAGCACGACAGTTGGCTCGTGAATGTCTGTGTGATAAGGATGCTGGTGTCAGAGGCGCTGGACCGGCAGAGCTGACACACTGTTCTCTGTTTCCCCTTAAAGAACCAGAAGCGCTACCATGAAGATATCTTCGGTGCTGTATTTCCTTATGAGATGAAAAAGGACAGGGCAGTGGAGCAGCCAGGCCACCTGGAGATCTCAATGCTCTGATAGCCCGCGGGACAGGTGACAGCTGCTGACACAGAATGTAATGAAGGAGTCAACTCGGGATTATCTGAGGTCACAGGGCCTGGGGAGACAGAAGGCAGTGATACCCCCAAGGCTCGCATCCTATTTCTTCACTTCCTTCCCCACCAAGCCTTTTACTTGACCTGCTACCAAGTAGCAGCCTGGATGGATTGGAGCCTTCTCTCCCGAGCTGGGGCCTCCCTGATCCCTTGAAGACTAAATCTGCAGTGCCAGGCCTGGCAAGCGATGGAGAGAAAGATGGGACCTTCTGCTGATTGCACCACTCTGAGTGACCACCAGGAGGCGCTGGCAGCCACTCTGTATTTAACCGCCCGTGTACAGTTATTTATGCCTCTGTATTTAAATAAACACACCTGAGTCTGCTCCCAAGGGCCACTCGGGCCTTCCCTGTATGATTCCTTGATGGCGATATTTATAATAAATACATTTTATTTTAATCACACTGTATGTGTGTGTGAGTGTTTTGTAGGGAAAGTGGCCCTCAGTTACTCCTAGTGGGAGGCAGGTGGAGCCACAGGCTGGACAAAAGTCCCCACAAAGGGACGTCCCATCCAGGTGATGGCTGCTTCTGTGAAGTGCCTGCCAAGGACTCCGGCAGCAGATGGAGTTTTGTGCTTGTCCTGAGACCAGCCCCGGGGACCAGGGGCTCAGGCTCCGAGCGCTGAGCGCCAGACACTGATGCATCTGAACAATGAGACCAACAATCCGCTCACCTGAGTCAGAGCTTCTCACACTCCAGTGCGCCCACGAGTCACCCCGGATCTTATTAAAATTCAGCCTCTGATATAACAGGTCTGGGGCAGGAGAGTCCGCATTTCTAACAAGGTCTCAGGTGACTCTGACATTGCTGGGCTGAAGACTGCACTTTGAGCCCCACCCTGGTTCCCGAGAGACCAGATTCTTGATGGGGTCCGCAGGATGTGTTGGCGTCACATGGGCAGAGAGCTGGGCTCCCTTGCACTGGCCCAGCGGCTGGCAGACCCCACCCACTGATCCAATTTTCCTGTGCAACCCTTAACCCCTAATGCCAGGGAGACCCAGGGCAGAACAGCACAATCAGACTTGGCTTCCGGTCAGCTGCTCCCGGCCCCACCTGCCACCTCCCCGGCCTGGGACGCAGGGTTCTGATGCACCTGCGTCTGGCTGCCTGGCCCTGCCGCAGCCTCACAGGCTCTGTCCCACCCTTCTCCCATCTCAGAAGCAACAGGCTCTTTCCTGGGTTCACCCGGATACCAAGTTTCCTACATCATGTTACCAAAAGCTCCAGGCACTTGTCCCCAAGGCCACATCCGAAGAACGAGGACAAGTGGATAGGAAAAGGAAACAGGAGTTTTTTTTTTAATTTGATGGCAAATTAAGATGATGGAGACTCCTTTCTTAAAGTGTCATTGTCCTAATCATAGGACAGAAATGCAGAGCTTTTAAAGGGAGGGTTTTCAGCTTTAGGCTATTGCTGAACTACAGTCGATGATTCTGATCCGTTCTGATCCGTTCCTTCTCCGGGCAAGACAACCTCATGGCCTCCGCCCTCCCACACCTAACCAGAAAATCGTTGCTCCATCTCCTATGTTACAAGGAACAAAGGACACTCCACTGCCCCTCCCGACCACTGGCCTGAAGCATGGATGAAAGTTTCAATTCCCATAAAGAGTGGGGGAGGTTTTAAAAAGACATAAAACATCTTTACCTTTTTTGTTTTAGGCCATTTCCTGTGTTACCTATTCCCCACTGTCAGTTCGACCCTATGGGAGGAGGGGCGACATAGTCACTGAGCTACTTCCTGCTGAATTGGGGTGATGTTTTAGCTGGAAGGCTCATACTTACTTATGTCATTACAAAGCTTTAGCAGTAGATTGACAACGACAGATTACCAGACAAACAAGGGCATGAGCAACAACCACAGCCGTGAGGAGTGACAAGACGACATGGAACATACCTGGTAAGAGAGCTTTTACCCTACTCGGTATCTAAGGCACCAGTAGGACCGTGGGTCCTTCCTGTCACCTTGCACATAACGTCTACTACAGGGCTGGGTAAGCAAGAAACGTGGGACCTCTGAGTGTGGAGCTATTAGTTGGACAGAGTAGGTGATCCAAGAGACCAGCCTCTGCAAATTCACAAATCATGTAACTACTTGCACTGAACGAGGGTTAGGGTAACAAACCCAGCAGCAAGACAGATCAACAGAAGGGGTGATAGCCCGGGGAAGTCTTCACTAAGGAGTTGTCCCTCTATCCTATAGACAGAGCAAATAACCAAAGAAAGATTAGGAAAAATGTCAACATTTTCATTTTCCCCTTTTCCTTAAACAGATATTTCAGACTGTAACAGCTGGTCCCTCTATTTGGGGCTTGGGTCCTCTTCTTCCATGGGACACCTCTTTACTCTGGTATGATGAACCCAAGGTTTTTACTCCTGACGATTTCTATAAAGTGTGAGCTGTTAGAGGCACTCCAAAGGGTCCCTTCCACTTCTCTGCTTCCAACTGGGGTGGGGACCTGAAAGAGGCCACGTCGTGCACAATGGTTAGTATCCGACCCACTCGCGTGACATATCGCTTTATTCTGTTTTACTTAGTCATGCTTATATGACCATGCTTCCCTGGGGTGCTGGAAAGGGTCTCTAATAAAGTTTTTCTTAGAGGCTTAACTTAAGGCTGCTTCTAGAAGGGTGCCTCTATCCGGAGTAGGACGAGTGGCAACACCCT
This sequence comes from Cheirogaleus medius, assembly GCA_008086735.1. Lineage (NCBI taxonomy): Eukaryota > Metazoa > Chordata > Mammalia > Primates > Cheirogaleidae > Cheirogaleus > Cheirogaleus medius. The sequence continues at coordinate 33,352,879 of VBSM01003215.1, read as the reverse complement.
ATCCCACTCTAGTTGGGTTTCTTGCATCAGTCCCAGGATGCACGCCCTTTCCGTTCTAGGTGTAGGGCTTTGCTTACTGGCTGGGTCACCTCTCCACTATAAAGGAAGGTCCATTGTCACTCTTGTGGAATGCCCAGGGCTCCGTGGACACTCAGACAATCTTTAGTGTGCTCCTGGGTCCTCTTGACACTGTCAGTCCAGAGACTGAGCCAATAATGAGAAGCCATGCCGGCGACCTGTCTGAGACTTGTCCACCTCCATCAGCTTCCAGCTCTCTTCCTTCTTGGCCCCGGCCTTCTGCAGCTCGGCTGTGCTGCCGGGGGATATGTGGATTGGAACCACCAGTGAGGCAGGGGAATTGGGCCCCCTCCTTCCTCGTCTGAGTCCTGTACTGAAACACAATCTTTGCTCTCCATCCTGTGGCTTTCTTGCTACCTGGGGTCCTTTGCAATTTGGGGGCAATGCTCTTTCCAATGTCCTTGTGTTTTATAAAAATCACACTGCGCACAAATTGCCCTGTTCCGGCTATAGGGGCCCTCTGGCCAAATTACTTAGGAAGAGGGACTGTTCCACCCCAGAGTCATAACCTAGTGGGCGCAGGACTGGAGAATTAGTTCCAGTCGTGCCCTCTGCCCCACCCCTCTCAGGGCACCAAGATGGCGGTGGCGGCGATCGTCCCAGGCTGGGAACCGCGTGGCTGGGGGAAGGCATTGCTTTCCTGACTGGGGCTCCGGCAGGGGCCTCACCAGTGCCAGCTTGAGTGCGGCCAGGCCCGTGAGTTCCCGTGGGTCACCGCAACTGTGGTGGGTGCCAGCATCTCCCCGCCGTGTCGTGTGTGCACCCAGGGTGGGGTCAGTCGGGTGGCGGGCACTCCCTCTCCACCAGGGCCACCCTCCAGGCTGCGGTTCTCATGCCCTGTGGCTGGCCCAGAACTGGTGAAGACCAGGGGATCCTGCTGTTTAACTGAAACAAAGCATTGCAACCATCCCGTCACCAGCAGAGGTGTGTCTTGTACCGTTAACTTCATCCCAGGCCTTTAGGATTCTACATATGGGATCTTGTCCCATTTACCCCACCTTTGACAAAGTAATTCCAGCTGTAAGATAGTATAGAAATTCAAGGTTTCATTTGACAGCTACTTCTCACACCCCAGCACGCACACTGGATCACAATAACACCGTTCTCTTTTAAACATAGACTTGTAGCTATACATTTGGCCCTTCACCCAAGATCTCTCCTAAAGGACTTTCAGGTGGAACACAAACGGAGCCACCCATGTTAAAACAAAATTCACAAATGACAAACATAGAAACTACCGGGAATTCTCAACACAAAAATGCTAAGGCCTATCAGATGGGAACCATGAAATGAAAGCTGAGTCCTCCATTGAGAACCAACATCTCCTAAAAGGGGTCACATGAGAACCGAATCCTCTCAAGTGAGAACCAACATCTCCCACCCACCCCAGGTTCCCTGGGAACTACAGTGTGGTCTACGTCCAAGCCATCTCCCCTAGTTCCACTCAGCCATGCAACTTGCGCCCCAATGGCACCTCCAAACAAATCAACAGGAAGGTCTGAAATCCTCCAAATGGGTAGAATCAGGCTCTCGGCGCGCATGCTCGGGAACTTACTCAAACAGCCGGGGCTGTCCAGACACTTTCCAAATCCATCTCCTTCTCCTCCACTCAGCTCAGGTTGGTTAGAGCTGCGTCCATTCCAGGAGAAAGATACGAGACTTCCCCAGGCTAAACAGGCCCCAGCAGCTGCTGGGTAATTCCTTACTTTCTTACCCAAAAAGGTGATGCTCCCGCCCATGGCTTGACCTGGGGCTGCTCCCTGCCTCTCCCAGCAGTGGCAGGGTGCCCTTCTATCGGGGAGCTGATGGGCCCACCCAGGGATCCCCAATCTGCTACTGAAAGCTCAGCACTTGTCCCTGAGGCCACGGCAGAAGAATGAGGTCAAGTGGTTGAGGAAAAGGAAAGAGGAGTTTATTAATTTCCTGGCAAAGCAGGAGGCTGGAGACTCCTGTCTTAAAATGCCATTGTCCTAATCTTAAGCAGAAATACAGAGCTCTTAAAGGGAGGGATTTTAGCTTCAGGTTATTGCATAACTATAGTTGATGATTCTGATCCATCCCATCTCCAGTTAAGACAATCTCATGACATCCACCCACCCTGACCTCCCGGACAATACCGTTGAACAACATCTTATGGTACAAAGAACAAACGACACTCCTCTACCCCTCCTGACCACTGGCCTGAGGCAGGGATGGAGGTTTCCATTCCCAAAAAGAGTGGAAGAGGTTGGGAAAAGACAGAAAACATTGTTCCCCTTTCCCCCAGGCCATGGCCTCTGCTACAGTCAGACACCCCTGCCCGCTGGGCCGAGCCCCACCTGCTTTGGCCCACACCCTTGTGGGATTTGTGCGGGACCCACTGGGACTAGGTGTGCATGTCAGGACCCCCTGCGCAAAGGGAGCCCACTCCTCCCACGCCGCTCTGCAGCCCCCCCGGTCCCAGAGAATCCAAAATGTCTCCAAATGAATTTAATAAGCCAGAGCCATCCCACTTGTGTGTAACAACAAGCATTTTTATTTCTTTATTTGAAGGACACCAAGGCAGAAGAGAGCCCCCTGATGAGAAGTGCTGGTCAGTTGGTGGGGGCCGGTGGGATGTCATCAGGGTAGCTTTCCTGGAGGGAGTGAAGGGCTGGTACAAGGTAGGAGAGTGAGGTTAAAGGTCACAGGAAGGCAAGGGGCAGAGGAGGTCACTTCCTACTGGGAGTGGACAGCTGGTGGCTTGGGACTGGGATGGAGTTGCATCAGGGACAGACAGATGGTTGGCAGCAAGATGGGGTATAGGCCTGGGCTTGGGGCTTGGGAAGGACTCTGACTCTGCCCAGGGGACTGAACATGGGGCTGCACCCCACTTCCCCCTACACCCCTGTCCTTGGATGGCAGGATCAGGACCGCCGGCTAAGTGAGGCCGTCCCAGCCAGCTGTCTTCTCCCCTCCAGGCTGGCTGCAGCCAGGAGCAGGGCAGTCAAGGACACGCCTCTGCAGGGCAGCCCAGGTCCTGGGCACGGTGGAGAGGGTGGGGCTGGGGCCGGGAAGTGGACGTACTGGGCAGACTCAGGCAGCAACTCGTCACCCCGGCCCTCGTCCCCAGGCCCAGGGAGCCCCCCTATGTCTGCACGTGTGTCAGCTGCACGTCGCCCCCCACTTCCAGGCTGTTGATGGCCGGCAGGTTCTTCAGGCGGTGGCAGTACTCAAACAGGTGCTGACCATCCACGGCCACCTTGAGGCAGTGGCTCTCACACATGATACACACCTGGGCAGAGAGGCCACGTCATTTGCACTACACTAGAAAATCCTCAACCCAAGATGCAGCCTCGTGTCCCCCCTCCTTCCTCAAGCATTAGGAAGCCCCTCACCTGCCTTCCAGCCCCGGGGAGTGACGTGCTCTGCAGTAAACATGCCCTGAGCGCTCCTTCCCCTGAACATTAACATACGCTGTTCCCCTGCCTGGAATGCTGTTCCCCTCATGCATCCCACCCGCACACCTTCCCTGCCTCCTGACCCCTCCTCGTCAAGTCACCTGCCCCCACGGGCCACATTCCCACCTCCAGCTCCACTCTGCAACTGGCCCCTGAGCTGCCAGACGTGCTGGCGGGTGCCACGTGTGTGCCCAGTACCCAGCGCGCGGGAGGGCTCCCCGCCAGGACTCCTGCAGCAGACGCCTAACCTGTCTCTCCCACCCCAGTGCGTTCCCACGAGGCAGCCCGGGACACATGGGAAGACATCATGCCCATGGCAACAGCTGACACTTACAGCACACTGTGCACTGGCCGCTGTCCTAGGCATGCTACAGATACTATCTCATTCCACTCTTACAACTCTGTGAGATCCATATTAGTATTAGCTCCACTGTGTAGATGAGGCAACCAAAGCACAGAGTGGTTAAGTCACTTGCCCGAGGTCACACAGCTATCTATATATCAGAGTATACTGTTCCCCGGCTTGAAACACTCCAGTGGCTTTGCATTGTATTACAATCAAGCTCCTTTTCATGGCCTACGAAGCCCCACTCCAGTCATTTTCAACCCGGATTGCAGAATATACTCAATGCACAACTTAAAAATACGGACACCCAGGCTCACGGCCTCGTTGGCCAGGAATGGGGCCCTGGTTTCTCTTTTGTCAGCTGTGTGGGTGGAGAATGCCGGCTCTGTGTGGTCTGGGTCTACAGCTGTGCCCCACACCTCTCTGGGCCTCACGCTTTACCCTGTAGGCCCTGGCCTCGCTGTCCCTGCACAGGCCACACCTGTGCACAATGACACCATTGTTTGCTTTCTGCCTGGCCCCTGTCCTTATCTGCAACGCTCTGTTCCAGTTTCTGTTTCCTGCTCCTTCCCCAGCTGACCTGTGAACACCCTATGGGACAGGACCTTGTCTGTCTGCTCCATGACCGCACCCCCAGTGCATGTGGGGTGCTTCCTGCTCAACGTGTACCCCAGTGAAATGCTTGCTAAATGGTTGTTGAATGAATAAGTGAAGAAATGGGTGATACTCTATTCTGGGCTCTGATGTGGCGCTTAACTGGCTGTGTGACCACAGGCAGTAACCTACACCGGTGAGTTTGTTTCCTCCCATGTCAAAGCAGATTCCACACCTCCTTCATGCAGGACAGTGATAATAATAACAATTGGGAGACCACGTTCTTTTCTTCCAGGCCCTCACCCAGCGGGATCATGTCCCATCCTGCTCAAGGTACCTCCAGACCTCCTCTACCCACTCCTCGTGTACCACTGAGAGCCCCTCTGAGCTCCAGGCTGTGGCACCTTACCAAGAAGCTCTGGCCTCGGGTGAAGGGCATTTTTCGGGGCAGGCTTCGCTCCTCAGGCCCCCAAGAGCTGTAGACCTGGCTGTTCCGGACCACGGCGTTCTCATCGAAACGGGGGTTCAGGTGGAAGGCGATGTCACTCCCCGAGCGCAGGTTGATGTGGAACCTGGGGTGGGCAGCTCCCATGGACCTTCTCTGCCCACTGGACTCTGATCCCCAGCCCCTCCCCCTCATCCCCAGCCTGCCCAGAGCCGGGGGGGTGGCCAGAATGATCTTGAAGGTCTCTCCCCTCCCAGAGAGCTCCCAAGCGCGGGACTTACCTCTGTGCACCGGGCAGGACGGTGCCCGACAGGACGATGCACTTGGACGGGTACAGCCCGCCTGGGATGGAGGTGAAGAAAGGCATCGGCTGTTGGGGGGAGGGGCCGGGTCAGCCTGTGGCAGCAGGAGCAGCTGCCACCGCAGAAGGGGACTTTGTGCCGGTCTCCATGCATTTGGACAGTCACCCGTGAAAGAACCCCACCGTATCTTTACTTGGTTCAGTAAATGCCAAAGGAAAACCTTCCAGTGATACTCAGGTTAAATGGGTGTAAACCGCCATGAAAGGAACTTTGACCAAGCACAGAAGGATTGCGGGGTGACAGGGGCAGGCCATAGAACTGTGCTCACATTGCAGTGACAGTTTCAAGGGTGAAAGCTCCTTTCAACACTCTTCCAATTGACCTGAGTGTGTTTAGGCCTTCAGCTCCCCAGAGCCCTGCTCGTCCTGTGGCAAGGCCAGAGGAACCCCCAAGCTGCCCGTCACCCCCACCTGCCCGGCACCAACAAACCTCCACCCCTCCCCGACGAGCCACTCACGTAGGTCGGGTTGTGGTACACCACAGGTGGTATGATAGGATTCTGTCGAAAAGAGAGGAGGACATTCAATGTGGCAGCACACGTGTGCACAAGCACACACACACACACACACACACACGTGCACACGGGCACCCACACAGGCTGGAGGGGATGCTCCAGTGTGTGCAGGTCATGACGCTTCGGCCCTTGGATTCTCCCGGTCACCTTCCTTCTCACCCCAGCCTTCCTGGACCTTCCTGCTGTGTTCCTGGACCCCACCCAGGCCCCCTGTCCCTGCCCCCTCCACAGGCAGCTGCACTCGCTCCAGGTCCCCTGCCTCATTTGTGCCATCACAGGGAGAAGAAGCGTTTAAGCCATGAGCAGTAGTGACGACCGGGGGCTGGTCCCCAGATGCAGGAACCTCAGATCCAGGCTCTGGGGCCACTGCAGTCCCCTCTCGGTAACAAGACGACCAGATTCCCTGCTGGTCTCTAGGGGACCTGCCTCTTGGACCACTGGATAAATGCAGCCTGCTCCAGAATTGCCACTGTCCCAAGGAGAATTTTAGCCACATGTCTCCTGAGCTGGGGACCCAGCCCCAAATGTCCCCATCCTCCTTGCCACCCCTCTTTCTTCCCAACTGTAGGACTCCAGGGAAAGCAGGGGTTTCAGTCTGGAAGAAGGGAAGCAGATCTTCTCCAGCGCTCAGCGCCAAGACCACCACCTGCCACCAGAGGGCGCCACGTCTCGCGCACCCTCTGCAGTGAGTTAACCTTGAGCTGTGACCACCCAAAGGCCCTGACCAGCCCCCCACAAAGGGCAGGTAGGGGTGTTTCTTCTCTCAACGCGCCCAGGGAGGGGCAGGGGTTGGGTGGTGTAAAAAGATGGCTGCACTCGTGGCCTCTGGCCCATCTTTCTTCTCAGGGAACTTTCTCTCAGTGTCGCCTCGCTTTGCAGCAGGGACATGGAACGTGGGGCCCACAGAGCCGCAGGAACTTGAGCAAACAGGTGGCGATTCAGGCTGTTTCCCTTTCCGCCCGCCATCTTCCTCCCTCCAACACCACCAGGGCAAGGCAGGTGCCTCCTCCTTCTAACCCCCAGGAAGAACCAAGATGAAGAGGGTGCAAAAAGAGAGCAGGAGACTTACGAAGGGGGGCGGGTAGGCAGGGTGCATGCCCGGCGGCTGGAAGGGGCGAGAAGAATCAGAATGGTGGTTACCGTTGGCGCCTCAGGAGGGAGACGATGGCAGAGCTCCAGGGTGGGTCTTGTGCTGAGAAATGCCTCCCACACACGCTCACCCCCTCCGTCTCCCCAACATGCCTTCCTGAGCCTGTGGCACCCAGATTGTTACCCCCAGGAGCACAGGGACTCGGGGTTGGGGGAAATATCCCCACTGGCTCCTCCTGAGAGAGAGGGGGTCAGGTCTAATGGAGACCGCATTGCTTCCTGCAGCTCCCAGAGCCACGTCTCAGCCACCAAATGAAAACTACCCTTTGCTGAAGGGTCATTGTGGGCCAAGCTCTGGGCGCCGGTGCTTTCCAGCGGAGGAAGCATCCTTAGCTCCTGTTTTCCTGGGGAAGAAACCGGGCTCAGAAAGGTTAAGCAACTTGCCCGAGCTCCCCGGGTAGAAGGGATGGAATCCAAAAGGGTGCCCAGTTCTGTCTGGTTGTACCCACCACTCGTCTCTCATGCCCAGGGCCAGGCCCAGGGCCAAAGTTGGGCTGCCCTGCGAAGGTTCCCTGGAATGTGACCTGCCCTGAAGTCAGTGTGTCGGGTGGCAGGCGCCCTATGCGTCCCATGATGGATCACGGGAAGGATGCATAGATAGAGCACCCCCAGCACCCACTGCTGAGTGGCTAGGAAAGAGTTGTGCACCTTCTTGTCCTGGACGCTGCCCCCACCCGGTCGACTGTTCCTGCCTGGCTGTGTCCCGTCTACCTGGCTGGGCAAAGCACATCCCACATTCCTTCACTGAGTCCCTGCTGAGCGCCAGGCACTGTGCACAAGAACGAGCCACAGTCCCAGCCCTCCAGGGGCCCGTGGCCATGGGGACAGACACGCAAACACGGTTGCAGTGGGATGTGGGGACTGGCACAGCACAGACTGTGCAAAGCCCATGGGGACACAGAGGGGAGCATCCAACAGTCTCCCCAGGGAGCAACATGTAAGCAGAGCATTGAAGGGCAGTTAGGGCTTTGCTGGGTGACGCTGGCCAAGGGAGCTTCGGGCACCGAGGTCAGCACGTGCAAAGCGGGGTGGGCCGAGGGGGCCTCTAGGGAGCAGCGGAGGCTGTGTGAGCTTCACATGGGGGGTGAGGCTGGGAGGCAGATTGGGGCTGTGTGTCCTGCTGGGGAATTTCGGGTGTGTTTAGAAGGGCTTGGGGCTTTCACAATGTTTAAGCAAGGAGAGGACGTGATCACATTTGCTTATAGGAAGGCCACTGTGGCAGGGCTGGGTGTTAGGAGAAGGAGACAGCTGTCGTCATGGTGAGGACTCTCGGTGGCCTGGACCAAGGCAGTGGCTTCAGGGTGGGGGAGACATGCTGGTGCAGGAGAGAGACATAAGAAGGGGGAGGGAAGGATCTAGAACGACTACCAAGTCCCCGGGTCTGGGCACCTGGTGGATGGAGACAGGGAACTCTTGGGTGAGCAAGATGGGGCCTCGGGACCCTCTGTCCTTCCTGCGAAGTGCTCAGCCACTCGGGGCCTCCATGTTAAACTCACTTTTGGTTTGCGCCCCCTGGGCCTGGGGGTGAAGCCGACCGGCTGGAAGAACTGTGGCACGGAGCAGGCAGGCTGGGCAGGGGCTGCGCGGGTGTTCTGTTAAAACAAAAGGCAGCAGTGGGCGGGGCGCGGTGGCTCACAACTGTAATCCTAGCAGTCTGGGAGGCCGAGGCGGGTGGATCGCTCAAGGTCAGAAGTTCGAAACCAGCCT
>VBSM01003215.1:33315207-33344165 GCA_008086735.1 Cheirogaleus medius | reverse complement strand
AGACAGGGACAGACAAACCCTGGCGGGGGGGGGGGACCCAGAGGTGCTGCTTCGTGACCTCTGATGTCTGTCATCTCATTGAGCCACACAACCACCTGTGGGGTGGCCATGATGATGCTCTTTCCACAGATGAGGAAACCGAGGCTGGGAGAAGAAGTCATTCATCGAAGATCCCACAGACGGTGAGAGTGGCAGCGCTGGGAATTGGAACCGTATTCAGTTTGGATCCTGAGCCTGGGCCCTTTCTGGGACTATGTGGCCTCCTGACCAGGGTGGGAATAGAGGGACAGAGGAAGGAGTGGCTGAGGAGTCTGGGAGACAGAGGCAGATGTTCTGGACACACAAGGAAAGCAGAGGGACAGGAGATAAGGGGCAGGCAGGCACTGGGACGGGGAACCAGAGGTGTGTCCCCAAAGTCACCTGCACAGGAGATTGGCTGGTAACCTTGGGCCCACCCAACAGGGCCTGGGCACAGCTAGGCTGGGCCCTACACCCCAGCCCCTGGGCCAGGTGCCAGGTGGACGATCTGACCTGGAAGCTGATGTAGGACAGCTGCACAGGGCCAACGACAGAGATGGTGTCCACGCGGTGGAAGGGCACACGGTGTGAGTACTGCGCAAAGAAGCTGCCGTTCACCTTCACCTGCCAAAGGGGAGTGCGTGTTCCAGGGAGAAGTCCCAGGCAGGGCAGAGGAGTGATCCTGAGCTCCTGGACCCCTGCTTCTGGAAATGAAGATCTGAGTCCTCACACCCACCCCTGACCCAGGGCCATCGGCCGTCAGTGCTGTGCCAGATACTGGAACATGCCTGGGATCCAAAGTGCATCAGCCCGAATCTCTGCTTGGCTCCTGTTCTTGGCTTTTAGTTCTTATGTTTGTGTCTTGCAGTGGGTTTGTCTTTCTAATCATAGCTCACCTGGGGTAGTATTTATAAATGCATAAAAATGCTCACAAGGACCAAAGGAGAGGCGACCTCAGGCTGCACACTGAGTGGATGGGAACATCCATGTCCTGGACAAGCACAGATGTGAACATAGAGACAGCACTCTGCTTGCCACGGTGATGCGCACGGGCTTACAAAGCTATAGCATTAACAGAACCCGGATAAAGGCTGGAAACATGTGCTGAAAACACCTGTTACCATGGACCTGGAGTGGAAGAATGGCTAGAGCAGAGGATGGGAACGAACTTGGACTTGCAAGACACACTATGCCAAAAAGCAACATGGTCACTTATCTAGTCCTTATTTTCAGAGGAACAGAATCAACGTATGCACCTGTAGATCCAAGCGAAGGGACGTACAAAGACTATGCCACCGTTGGTGACAGCTGACAAGGACATGATCATGTTATCTGCACACCGGTGTTACTGTGGCTGCATCTCCATGACGGGGATAATTTGAAGGCTTTTCACCAAGTCCCATGGGGTTTTGGGGACAGGAAGCTGGAGGTGGGGAGGGGATTCCTGCTCACCTTGAAATCTGAGCTCTGCACCAGGAAGCAGAGCTCAAAGGGCCTCCCCTTTTGGAAGGGCATGTGCACCTTCCTCTCCTCAGGCCCCCAGCATCCTCGCTGCTTCGTGTTGCAGACCACATATCCTCCGTTTTCAAAGCGAGGGTTGAAGTGGAAGGCAATGTCATTGTCACTGAAGCCAGTCTGCAAGTTCACAGCAAACCTAGACCCAAGGAAAGCAAATAGCCTTCTGTCGCGTGGCTCATTGCCAATGATAGGCACAGGAGGGCCTTGGCACCTCGGACCTGTGTTTCTCTGGGAACTGGTGTATAACCTTCGTGGTGACACTATGTTGTTCAGCTAATTTGGACCCAAAGTGTTTTTGTGCAATTATTGCATTTTGCCTTTACAGCTTGATTTTCTAAAAAGAAGTAGAAAATGGGTAAAGAATAGCGCTGGCACGAGCAACGAGATGCAAGGTCTGGAAACCAGTTACAAATTGGTACAGAAGATGGACGTTGTTAAGCAAGCCAGGAAGAGAGAGCCTTCAGCGCCGATGAACACTCGTTGGAGGCCAGCACAGGCCTGAGTAATTGGGAAAGAAGAGAACAGATTCAAAGGACATGTGAAGTTGATGGGAATTGACCTAGAAAGACAGTGTCTATACGGGAGGCGTAGAACACACGTGAGCTCTCCAGGCACGAAGACTTGCACCGTGTGAGTCTCTCCTTCTCAGGGGTTGGCGTGTGTTTGGGGGAGCACAGGTGTGGGAGTGGTGGCCCCGAGGCCAGGCCGGCTTGGACTCAGATCCGAGCTCTGCACTGCTCGTCATTCTGGGGTGACCCCTGAGCCTCACCGCCCTCGAGTTGCCACACCCAGGAAAGGGGTGCCAGCCTTTGGGGATGAGTAAATGAGGCCGTGTCAAGGAAGCCTCCAGTGCAGGTAAGTGGGTGTCCTGTCTCTCTCTCTCTCTCTGTCTGTCTCTCTCTCTGTCTCTCCTTCTAAGAAAGTGAAATAAACTCTTTACTTTTATGTATCCTAATATGTGTGCGAAATCTTTTTCCACCCTTGCCACGAGCACCTAGCAAATTCACCACTCTTACACATATCTTTCTTTAAATGGAGAAATTGTATTTGAAACATCCCTGAATCTATTTCCCTTTGTGGCCCCCCAGCTTCACTCCTGCAGTCCCTGGAAAATTCCTGCCCCAGGGAAGGGAGAGAGCAAACGCTCCCAAGGGAAGGGGAACAGTCTAAGTTAGGGACCGTCTCTGTCGCACAGGATGCAGGTGAGAAGCCCTCCTGGCGCTGGGGAGGCAGAGGGAGAGGGACAGAGAACGGGATGGAAGGTCAGAGGTCCTGGACGCTCCTGCTGGGAGGGTTTGGGGGGATCGGGTGCCCCACTGCAGGGTTCTCAGATAAGTCCCACGGCCCACATAGCCATGCCACCCTGCTGGGACTGCAATGGTGGAGAAGTCACGTAGGATCTACATGGCTGAGCTGACGGTGAGCTGGGGTCTGCAAGTGCGTGAAGGGGACGCAGAAGATCCCCAGGAGAGGACCTCTGGGATCGAGACAGAGAGGCTTCCGGGAGAGAGCTGAGAGTTCAGAGGAGGGTCCATGGCCACCATGGAGTCCCCAACCTAACCAGGTGAGAGCTCCACAGCTCTGCGCCACCTGGACTGGTTACCTCGGCAGAAGTCAGCCAGGCCTGTGTGAGGGTCAGAGGTGCCTCCAGCCCCTGAGAAGACAGATAAGCCCCTCCCTGTTCCCAGACAGCCCATCCTGGAAGGAGGCAGGGCATGGGAAACAGCCCTCATAACACGTTGGCATTTTGAATTGACTTAGTATTTTCCAGAAAAGGCCTTGAAAGTGCAACAGACCAAATTACTTTGGATGGAAACTTTACACACTTCCACTATAGGAGAATGAGGAATTCCAAGTAGACAAAAGCACTTTATAGGAAATAGTAAGTTCTCTTCTTGCAATTCTGAGTCATAGTGTACAAAATTCCACCCTGTAACATAATTATCTACCTCTGGCCTCTCCCACTTCCCTCCATAGACAGTGAGCTCCCTGGAGACAGGGAGCCCCGGGGGGCCCCATTAGCCCTGGAGTCTATGTTAATGGTGGCCCTGGATGCGGGTGTGGACTATGCCCTGTGCGGGGGACAGGGACACATTCAGGCTCCCCTGAGCCAGGCGGGCAGCTTGAAGGTTGTTGGTTGATCTGACCTGAGCTCACAGGCGAGGGGTTTGCTCAGGGAGGAGGCTGGAGGGAGATAGCAGAGCCTCCCATGTACACACCTGTTTTCCCAGGAGTTAAGAACGGAGCCATTGATGGTGATCTGAAGTCCATCCTGGAGGCCCCCTTGGATTGTCCCGGAAAAGGGGACGACCTGCAGGGAGAAGGTGAGGCCATCAGTCGGTGGCCGCCCTCCTCCTGTTTGTTCCCCTGTAGCACTTGCCAGTGGCGTGGGTGTGACAAGGTAACCAGCTCTATGAACAAGTTTCAATGACCCCTCTATGTTTTCTTATAATCCCCTCCTTCAGCAACCTCTTGACCTTTCTGAGTTGTTTCCCAGAAATGGCAGAGTTTCTGCAAGACATGGGGGTGAGATTCCGAAAGTCCCTGGCCAGACTTCCTGATGCACAAACTGACCATCTCTCTCTAGCATGCCCCTATGCATGTAGCCCCTTGTTAGTTTCAAGACCACTTGCCAAAATGCACGTAGCCTCTTGTTCATTTCCCATCCTTAAAAACCCTGTACTCTCCCTTAGTCGGGAGAGGGGTGAGGCTGATTTTCCCCAACTCCTGACCGATGTCTTTCCTTGCCAATCCTGGTTGTCTCTATACAGGAGCAACCAGACCCAGGCCGAAACTCCCTTGCAGTTTCCATAGCAACAGCCCTGGCTAGGGGCTGGGGTGCGGCTGTGACCAAGACAGATGCAGTCCCAGCCTCACGGGCCTTAGGGTCCTGCTTGGAGGCAGACACCGATCCATTCAGATTCTCAGACATCCTAAGCTTGTGATAAGGGGACAGCCTGGCACTTGAAGGACATGACAGGGAGCCAACCTCACTTGAGAGTGGAGAGGAAGTGAAAGCTGCCTTGGGGAACGTACCAGGCGGAAGGCTTCGGGCCGGGAAGTGACATGGACATAGCCTGAGAGGGTAAGGAACTGGGGTATCGGGGGGCTGCACCCCAAGCCACACTCCTAGCAAAGGCCCAGAACCCAGGCTGGGCGTTCGGAAGCCCAGGGGGCAAAACGGACCCACCAAGGGTATGGAAGCTTAACCTTTGACTCACCCGCGAGGGCCAGGAAGAAGGCATCCCCCTGCCACCATCGCCATATAACAACGGCCCCTGTGACCTTTGCCTTCCTGGCCACTTCCAGAACAGCCTCTTCCCAATGCCCCGGGGCAGCCCCCTCATCTGCTCCTGCCCCTGGGCTCCCCTTTCCTTCCCTCAGGCCCTCAGCAGCCTCCAAAGCCCTGGCTGGGAGTCTCCACCCCTTCCCAGGCCCCACTGGCAACCGCTCTGTCACGTCCTCTGTTCCCTGCCTCGTTAGAGGAGCAGTGGGTCACCGAGAGGATCCGCTTTCTTTCAGAGTCTGGGCCGCCTCCAGGTTTGCTCCCTAGCTCTGCTGCTCATTACCTGAGTCCTCGTGAACCTTGTTTGACCTCTCTTTGCCTCGGTTTCCTCATCTGCAAAATAGGAATAATTCCCCCCTACTGCGTAGCATTGTTTGATGATTTACTGAGAAAATGTCTATGGTGGAAGACACGGGCATGTAGCAGTTGCCTCTCCAGCGTCCCCGACCTTGGTCTCTCTGAGCAAAAGGCCCAAATTGGTACTTCTGCACTTTCAAAGCCTACTTCTGAAATATCTTTTGTCCAATGTGCTTCTGCAAAATGCCTTAAAGCACAGTTCCATCTCCTAGCTGATTTTCACATTTCTTAAGTTGTTATTGTGTGCTCTAACATCTCCTTTAGGTCAATTTGTGCAAAATTAAATGCTTACAGGGGTGAGGCAGTGATGTGCCTGAGTGAAATGACCCAGTAGGACAATAGGGAGTGGTGGGGTCTGTGGCAAAGTAGATATCACTCCGCCCCCTCACCTAAAGGGGCAGCACCCCCTCAGCCCTAACCAATGATTGCTACCCAGGCTTAGCGTTGGCAGAGCTTCCAAACTTTTAGGAAGAAACAGAAATTTCAATTTATTTTTTTCTATAAAACTTTCTAATTTCTGGGGAAATATCCTTCAAAATGGACGGTGTAAAATTTCTACATTGTAGAGATGCATAAGGGAATATTTGCAATGGAATGATACATCAGGATCTGCTTCAAAGTATCTGAGGGTGGAAAGGGAAATAGTTGAGGGTGTGGATGAAGCAAGACAGGCCCAGCGTTGATGATTGTCGAAGCTGGGTGGTGGCTGCGTGTTGTCTGATACTATTCTCTCCACGTGTCTGAATTTCCTACAATAACACGTTGAAACAAACACTGTGCAGGCCAAACGAGAAGCACCCACCAGCCTAACTCAGGGCACAGCCTCTGCTTTCTGGCCTGTATCCTTGAGGTGTGTGGCCGCACAGAGCCTGCGGAACCCATCCGAGCTCAGTGTACACGACTGACGTCGTAAAAGCCACAGAAATGCCCGTCTCATTCAGACAGTCTCTGCTACCCATGGACTTGAGAGAGGTGGCTTTTGTTACACCTCAGGGCAGGTCTGAGCTCTGCCATTTAGTGACTTTGAGCCAATCACAGCGTCTCTGTGTCTCTGAGTTCTCTCTGTCGTCCCTGTCCGTGCCAGTGGCTGGGGAGAAGTGAGTCGGCCTGACGCGGGTATGGACCACCAGCACGGCATAGTATTGGGAAGCCTCCCTTCCCTGAAAATGCTTGTTCAACGTTTCCCCTCGCCTGCTGTGGAAGCCTGAAATTCTCTTCTGAGCCTTTGTACTATCCTGAGAGCGTCGAAAGGACGCACACGCAGCCTCTGCTTAAGCACATTCATGTTAAAGTGTAAAGACCTGAAAGCAGGCTGGGCGCAGTGGCTCACGCCTATAATCCTAGCACTCTGGGAGGCCAAGGTGGGAGGATCACTCAAGGTCAGGAGTTCAAAACCAGCCAGAGCAAGAGCGAGACTCCATCTCTACTAAAAATAGAAAGAAATTAATTGGCCAACTAAAAATATATAGAAAAAATTAGCCGGGCATGGTGGCACGTGTCTGTAGTCCCAGCGACTCGGGAGGCTGAGGCAGTAGGATCGCTTGAGCCCAGGAGTTTGAGGTTTCTGTGAGCTAGGTTGATGCCACAGCACTCTAGCCTGGGCAACAGAGTGAGACTCTGTCTCAAAAACAAACAAACAAAAAAAGATCTGAAAGCAGAGTGGATGACCACGGGATCACACGTGCACAGAAGGCATTAAGGAACCTGGGACAGAGGAAGAACAGGTAGGCGTCACCCGGCCGGGACAATACAGGTTCTCTCTAAGGCAACAATTACCCCAAAAAGTTATGTGAGATTTCAGTATGTCTGAAATGGTAACTAAATTAAGTATAATGTTACAAATATGTTTATTTATTGCAGCATTATAATAGCAAAGGATTGCAAAGAGCCTAAAAGTCCACCAATAGGAAAAAGGCGAAAGGAATTATATTACTTCCATACCACAGATCCTATGTAGCCTTTGAAAGAAAAAAGAAAGGAAGCAGGGAATTATTCAAGCACTGATATGGAATGATGTCATTTGTATAAGAAATGGGTGGCAGAAGGCTGTACACTTGCATTAACTTATGCATAGACACAACATCTCCAGACTGGCAAGAAACTGCTAACACTGGTTGACTCCAGGAGGGTGTGTTAGGCTGAATAATCCACATCCCCACTCCCCAACCCCCAGAAAGGTCCACATTCTAATCTCTGTGACTATGTTGCCTTTCATGGCAAAGGGATTTTGCAGAGGTGACTGAGTGAAGGACTTGAGAGATGGGGAGATTGTCCTGGATTAGTCGGGTGGCCCCACGTAATCATAAGTGCCCTTATACCAGGGAGGCAGGAGGACAAGGGTCAGTAGCAGGAGATGTGACAAGTGAAGCAGGAAGCTGCCGGCTCTAGGATGGCAGGAGGGGCCCAGAGCCAGCGTGCAGGCAGCCCCTAGAAGCCGCAAAAGGCAGGGGAACAGATGCTTCCTCAAAGCCTCCAGAAGGAAATAGCGTTGCTGATACTTTGATTCTAGATTTCCAAGCCCAGAACTGGAGGAGAACAAAATTGTTGTAACGATGTAAACTAAAATAAAATCTAAAGTCCCCTAGCTGACTGAATGGACCCCTTCTTGGCCAAGGGGTCTCCCCTCCACGGAAAACATCCTTAATGCTGAGCTGCCGGCCGTGAAGCGAAGGGAGGACAGACACCCCTAGTTATGCCCTGTCCCTTTTGGAGTTAATCTTTGTAACAGTAAGATATAAAATCATTAAGAAGCCTAAGGCCATGTAAGACAAAGGTGAAACCTCACCTGCAGTCATCGTTCACTTAGGTAAAGCTCTTGAGATTGTCTTATAGAGTTCGGGTTCTTTTCTGTTGACAAAGGTTGGCCACCAAGGCTGCTGTGGAATGTGGGTCCCTGTGTGTTACTGAGGGATCTTAGCAGAAGACGCAGGAAAAAACCTGGACTTGCTTTTGCTGCGTGTGGCGCAGGAGGAATGGATTTTTGCACTGGATCTATGGTCGCACAGGCCTGGGCTCGCCTCCCAGCTCCATGTGCTAGCAGTCCTGGTGATGGCCAAGTCACTTGACCTGTCTGTGCCTTGGTTCCCTCCAACAGAACACGCCAACCTGGCAGTGTTCCGGAGAGGATTCCCTGAGATGCCACGTGGAAAGGGCCTGGCTCACGGTGGCCTTGCACCGCAGCTGATTGCATGGGACACGGCTATCCCTCCGCTGAACGAGAACCTGCTCTCTGCTCCCGGGCATGCCGAGTGGCTAGGGACTTTCCCCTCCTCTTCCTGTTTGGAAGTCTAGAAAGCAGAGCCAAGCCCTGCAGCCAGAGTGTGGGCAGCCTCCTTCTGGACTCGGTGTCACCAGAGGACACCCATCCCGGCTCAGCCTGGCTGGTCAGGACTGCCCACCAGCAGGAGGTGGCTCTGAGGCCCTGCTGGCACCCCCCTTCTGTGCCTGTGTTACCTCATTTAGCCTCACAACCACCCTGGCCATCTTTAGTGCCCCTTTTACAGATGAGGAAACCGAGGCACAGAAAACTTCAGTAACTTGCCCAAAGCCACACAGCTGGTCAGCAGCAGAGCTGGGGTTTGAACCCCAGAACCCACGTTTTAACCCCCACACAGGCTGCCTTCACAGACAGGCACCCAACATCCGTGCTCCCGGCTCCTCAGTGTTTCCCGGGCCACACAGCGGGCCCCACCCTGTTGGTGGTTCCGGCTTCCCTCCTGGGCCTCCGGGGAGGCTGGGCTAGAGGAGGCTGGATAGGCCGTCATGGTGTGTGTCACTCCTCAGCAGAACAGGGGACTGTGTGACCTTCTCCTACAGAGAGCGTTTGGAAGAAGTGTGGCTCCGACTGCCAGAGGTCACTGGGTCACCACGTGAGCCTTACCTTGCTCAGCCTGTGGGAGCCCCCGTGGGAGGGACGGGTGCTCTCGACACCTGTGGCTGCTGCACTGATCCTCTGTCTTTTACCTCTCTGAGCCTCAGTTTCCCGTGCATGAAGTGGGAATCACAAACCTCGTAGCGCTTAACAAGGCCACCTGCACACAGGGCCCCTACACATGGGTGAAAGGTACGGAAGGCAGCCCTGTGCACCCCACGCTGCAGAGTGGGGTCTCTGCTCCCCTCTCCCTTCTGTGACTGTCCCTCTGCAGACGCCCTGGTCGTGCCCTTGCCTTGTTAACTCTGACTGACCCCTCAGGGCACAGACACCTCCTCGGGACTCCTTCCCTGCTGCCCCCAGATCATTAGTACGAAACACACTGAAAGCGCCGAAGTGCGCTAGGCACTGCTCACACGCGCTAGATACACTCCTTGCTTAATCCTTACCCCAGCTTCGGGAGGTGGGCTCAGGTATTATTCCCCTTTTACAGATGTGGACACTGAGGCCCAGAGAGGTGAAAGTACCTTGCCTGATGTCACCCAGCTAGTAAATGGTGGAACTCCAAGAGCGCTCTCTAAGTGCGTGCCCTCAGCTACCATGCTGGGTCGTTATCGTCCCAGACGCTTCCTTCTTCTGTACACAACACTCACCCTCTAGACCGTGCTTATGCCTAGCCCCCAAACCCCACCGGGAGCAGGATAGGACAGCTCACTAAACATTTGCCAAACCCACGAATGATGGTGATTAACATCTCTGCAGTCGGGCGAGCTTGGCGTGGCACAGAAGGTGCATCAGGATCACCCCATGTGGCATTTCTTTCCTTCTTGTGATCTCTTTGGGATGCCCCCCATCACACCCCTGCCACCCACCAGGTGTTTCCTTTTAGAGACCCAGAGCTGCTTTCTCCTGGCTGTGGCAGCCAGCTCAGCCCCACGCCCCCAGCCCTGGAACTCACTGGGCTCAGGTAAGGAGCTTGGGCCCCACTGACAGCCATCTGTCCTTTCCCCTGGCTGTGGCAGCCAGCTCAGCCCCCAGCCCTGGAACTCACCGGGCTCAGGTAAGGAGCTTGGGCCCCGCTGAAGGCCATCTGTCCTCGGTCACCTTTCTCACCAGCCAGGCAGTCCTCTGCCCTGGGCGTGGCTTGACAAGGTTATATACACCAAGCAAGCTGGCAATTATTCAAATGGGGAGGTGTCAGGAGCATGAGGAAGTGGTTCTGGGGTGACAGAAGGGCAGGGTGCTGGGGGTGCAGGGCTGAGGGTGGAACTGGGCAGGAGGAAGGTGGACACTCCCAGTCCCGGTGACCTTTTACCCCTCTCTCCTCTTGTGCTCCACGCTTGAGATGGAATCACATGTGGTTCAGGTGGGTTCCAGATACATGACAGCAAATTTCTAGATGATAGGACCCAGAAGCACGAGGCCATGCTCTGTCACAGTGTCCCGAAAACAATGGGGCCGGGCATTGCCTGTGCACAGGCGGGTGGTGGGCAAGGCCTGCTTCAATCCATTTTACACACAGAGAAACTGAGGCTCACAGTCCAAGGGACATGCTCAAGGTCACACAGCTAATTAGTGGCAGCCTGAGCTATATGAAAATACTTAGGTTCTCCCAAAATATTTCTCCCCTTTAAATTTCTATCCCTCATGTGAAAACATAATTCTGTAGAAAGGAATAGTTTGCAAGAGACAGGCCATAATGAAGATTTTTATGCCAGAGTATAGTGGTGCCCAGAAGCTTCTGATCCCCCTTTCTGTGAATTGATCTCTGTCCTCTCTTCTCCCTGTCTTCTCTGTCCCTTTTTCCTGGGCTTTAGTGTGAGGAGAGGAGATGTCTTGGCCCTAATGGAACATTCTAAGTGACAAGGGCGTGGGAGGGAACATATGACATAAAACTGTCTTTAATCGGCTTCACAACTTATTTAGGGGAAATAATTGGCTGAATCAGAGAACAGCAGGACGGGCAGGAGAGAGAGGGGAGCCACGACAATAGACTTGCCCGAAGTCAACCAGGCACGTGCAGTGTGCTAGGGAGAAGGCCCAGTGATCACCCTTGGAATGAGCAGGTGAGGGTCATATTGGCATGAGTGGGCACCCCGGAGCCACACACGTTTGTGCGTTTCTGCCTGCTTGCCCTCTGCCTAGATGCACCAGGATTTGCAGACTAGCGTCTTTGGGATGTTCCCATAGACTGAGGCCCTGAGTCCCCTTTGCACCCTCCACCCTATCATGTTCCTGGATCAACCAGCAACAGTTGCAGCAGAAACGAGGGAAAAGAAGGGAAATTCTTCACACTCCTCTCTGACAATTTTGTCATGGCATGTCATTCACAGGAAATTGCCAGTTCATTGGGATATGGAACCACTGGAACTCTCATTCATTGCACGTTGGAGTGTAAACTGCAACTTAGTACGACTGCTTGTTGAATTGTAATCCGGTCAAATATCCACTTCTCCCATGCCCTGGCTATTCCACTCCTCATATTTACCCAAGAAAAAGAAAACCGCATTCATGTGTTTATAACAGCTTTACTTGTCATAGCCCCAAACTGGAAACAATGCAAGTGTTCACCGATAGGAGAAAGGAGAAGTGAATTGAACAGAACAGCCCTCAGCAATGAAAAGGAGCTAGAACCCGGGAAACATTGATGAACCTCACAACGGAGTGGAAGAAACCAGGTAGAAACAAGCACAGGCTGTGATAGTTCCTTTCATATCAAGTCCAACCACAGGTCAGAATAGAGGTTCCCCTTGGGGGTCACTGACTGGGAGAGGCACGACGGAGCCTTCTGGGGGCTGGAAATGTTCTCGATCTTGATCTGGGTGGTGGTCGCACTGGTGTTTACGTACGTACAAATGCATGCAGCAAACTAGGATCTGTGCAGTTTATGTAAACAATATCTCCATAAATACTGTCAAAAGAAAAAGTTTCTGAGATTCCTGGGAGACACAGGCACAGCTAAGAGTTCCAGCAAACAAGCGTCTTAGCATTACCTTGTGCCCTGGAGGTGAGTCATAGGTAATCAGTGTCACTAATGAGTCCAGCCCAAAAGGAGGGCACTCTGCCACATGCCTTGCAGGGAGGGGACCAGGCAAACAAAAAAGGCCAATGTATTTTTAGACTAATCAGCATAGTAGGGAGGAATTGCCAAGGCACAGTGCCAGGCCACCCAGAATTCTGCCCTTGGCAGTGTGACCAGCACTGCTCAGCCACCGTGATCCATTCCCAGGGGTTAGCTGTGTGTGGTCTCACGGAGGCAAGAGGCAGCCCTGGGGAAAGTTCCTTTTCAGAGCTCTGTTATTCAAAGACCCGGACCCTTGTCTGAAGCTCTCTGCTCTGTGCACTGTAGATGGTTGATGAGAAAGTAAAATGGTGCAGCTGCCATGGGAAACAGTACTGGCTGCTCCTCAAAAAACTAAACAGAAAGTTACCAGAGTCTTCAGCAAGTCCTCTTCTGGATATATACCCCAAATAATTGAAAGCAGGAACTCAAAGAGATATTTGTACTGATATTTGAACATGAACTAACCATGTTCAGGGCAGCTTTATTCACAAAAGCCAAGAGATGAGAGCAACTCAAGTGTCAGTCAATGGATGAATGGATAAACAAAATGTGGTATATCTATATAATTCAGCCTTAAAAAGGAAAGAGATTCTGACACATGCTACACCATGGATGAACCTTGAGGACATTATGCTAAGTGCAATAAGCCAGTCACAGAAGGACAAACACTGTATGACTCCACTTGCATGAGATACCTAGAGTCATGAAAATCGAAGAGAAGAAAGTAGAATGGCGATTGCCAGGGGCTGGGAGGACAGGGGAATGAGGAGTTATTATTTAGTGGTATAGAGTTTCAGTTTTGCAAGATGGAAAGAGTTCTGTGGAAGGATGGTGATAATGGTTGCATGACAACATGAATGTACTTAATATCACTGAACTGTACACTTGAAACTGATGAAAATGGTAAATTTTATGTTACCATAATTAAAGTTCATTGAAATGTGATGATTTCTGATTTCTGATTTCATTGAAGTCTGATGATTTCTACGAGTCACACCGAGACTCTACCACTGCCCGGTTCTTGGTCTGTTTTTCCCCACAGGGCCTTTCCCAGGGTACTTTGTGTCAGGGTGTTAAGGGCGGACAGGTCTCTTGGCTTCAGAGGTGCTATGATTTAGATGTGGTTTGTGCCTTCCAAAGCTCATGTTGAAATTGAATTGCCAATATAAATTGGCAATTTGTGTTGGGAGATGGGGCCTGTAAAAGGTGATTAGCTTGTTAAGATGGATTAATATCTTTCTCTCCAGACTGGGTTAGCTCTTGAGGGAATGGACTAGTTCTGATGAAAGTGGGTTGTTATAAAGTGGGTCAGACTCCTCTGTCCCCTCTCTTTTGCATGTACTCACTTGCCCTTCTGATTCTCCATCATGTTAGGAGGCAGCACAAGGCTCTCAGTGGAAGCGGACCAGGTGAGGCTGCCCCATCTTGGACTTCCCAGCCTCTAGAACTGTGGACCAAAATAAACCTATTCTTTTTGTAAATTACTCAGTCTTATCCATTCTGTTGTAGCAGCAGAAAATGGACTAAGACAAGAGGATTAAGGTTTCTAAGGGAAAATGGAGGACCTGAAAGAAAAGAAACACAGTCATGGAAGATTCTGGGAGGAGGGAGGAGGGCAATACCAGGGTGGAGAGGGTGAGAATGTAAAGTCTTGCAGGGAGGTTCTCCAGGGAACTGGGTCTTCCCATTGCTAAGCACTAAGGCCTGGTTCTCAGCCTGGGATTATGGAGAGGGAGGGTACCTGGAGAAGAACTTTCTAGGCAAGGGAATCAGCAAGGGCAAAATCCTAGAGCTGGGAGTGTGGCCAGTTTTAGGAACTGATTGAGAACACTGAAGTGCAGAGAGAAAGAGGAAGAGTGCAGGGGACAAGGTGGATGAAGGCAGGCCAGCTGTTACAGCACCTGGCAGGCCCAGGAGAGTACAGACTTTATTCTCTAAGCAATGGGAAGTCTTTAGAGGATATTAATTAATTCAGTTGAGGTATAAACTATACACAGTAAAATACACATATCTTATGAGTGCAGTGCGATTCAACTGTATGTGTATACATCCATGTTACCACCTCTGCGATCAAAATATAGAGCACCTCCAGCTTCCCAGAGGGTCCTGGGCCCCCTGCTAATCAGGACCCTCCAAGAACAAGCACTATTCTGACTTCCATCACCTGCCAAAGAGAATGCGCATTACGGGTCTCGCCTCATAGCCTTGCAGTGATGCAGGTGCTGGCACAGACCATTATTGTGAGAGTGGCTTTGCTGTAAATGCTGGTTTGACCCTCTCTTGCTCCCTCCCTCACACCCTTTCTTGCCCTTTCACCTTCTGCCATGGGATGATGCAGCACGAAGGCTGTCCCAAGATGCCGGCACTTTGCTCTTGGACTTCTCAGGCTCTGGGACCATGAACCAAATACATTTCCTTTCTCTATAAATTACCCCATCTGTGGTGTTCTGTTATAGCAACAGAAAATAAACTAAGACAGTTGGGGAGGTCCTGTACCTTATGACCTAGATAAGATTGTCTCAAACCAAATTTCAAACCTTGAGAATGTCCAAGGGCCTCCCCTAGATTCCTGTGTGAGGTGGAAAAATCATTTTCTCATGGGCCATGGCTCCAAACTCCTGTCTACATTAAATTAAATTATTAATATTTCTTCCCTTTCTCCTTCCCTTCCTCCCTCTATACCTGGCCACCTGCCCGAGGACATGTCCTCAGGCAACCATTGCACTGCCCCTCTTATTCTTTTGGAGAAAAGATCCAGAGCTTTTCATTCCAATACACCTGGGGTTCATTCCTGAAGTTCATCTGAGAACTCTGGGTGGCAGGACTTAGGCAGAGCTTCATTATCAGCCTCTCAAGCCTGAGTGAAATGTTTTGATTTAAACATTCTCATAGGTATGTGGTGGTATCTCAGTAATTGTTTTACATCCATTCATTTACTTATTTACATAGGTGTGCCCACTTTTTTGAAGTGTTTGTTCAAATATGTTGTCCATTTTTAAAATTAGATTGTTCGTTTTCTTATTATTGAGTTTTGAGAGTAATTTATACATTCTGGATGCAAGTACTTTGTCAGAAATCTGGTTCGCAAATATTTTCTCCCAGTCTGTGGCTTGTTTTGTCATTCTTTAAAACAGTGTCTTTCAAAAAGCAGCTCTTAATTTTTTTGAATGCATCAAACACATTTATATTTATTTTCTTTTTTAATGCAAATGAAAAAGATCAGATGGTCAGTTTTACTTTTTTGAAACCTCAGCTTAAAGTTACATGTCTAAGCAACTGTCAAAGTTTACTAAGTCAGCCAGCATTAGTGCATGACTGGAAAACATGCTTAACTTATATTACACCAGAAATATGTAGCTATTAATGTATTAATATCTTTCACTACAAAATATTGAAAAAAATTGTAATTATTTCTGTAAAAGATTTATCCTGGTAATGTTAAATACAGTAGGCTGACACCACTTGGATCACATTTCAAACAAAATTCAAAATCAGATCCATGCTGGTGTTAGTATACAGTCTGGTTCTAGCACTACTAAAGAGTCATGGCTCAACTTGGGTTACATTTAATCAAAAAACTTTGTGCATAGAGAGATTTTAAAGACAAAAAAGGGTCTTACCATGTGGTCCCCAAAATAAACTGCAATGTCTATGACAAATAGGGGCTCTGATGAACTGTTTTTAAATACTTCAGATTAGGTACATTTATACAGAAAGTCATGTTCCTTTGAAATCATCAAAACAAAGTTTCTGTTAATCGTCAAGTGGCGAGTGTTATAGTTTGACATTTCTGTTAAATTTTTGCTCCATAGAATTATTGCTTTATGGAAATTCCCCCTATAATATTAGAGACAGAAACTATCTCAGGAGTTTTGCAGGGCTTTGCCCTGAAGGAATATGTGAACATGTTAGTTTGCATATCCAAAGCTGCCTCCCAGGAGGGCTCTCAAATGTCAGTAGCTGCTGCTTTCCAAGGTGAAGCTGTAGTCTTAAACCTGTGGTTTTCGCCTGCTTTGAATGACAAAGCAGGTTTGCATGGAGCCACGGGATAAAAGCTGGTCAAAGAGTACCTGCCTGAGAGACAGACACCTGCGGATACAAGCAATTAGCCCAAGAGACAGTTCCTGCTTGACTCCTGACTACCTGTCTCCATCCACAGTAGCTAGATAAAGAAACACAGAGCCACTATATCTCTGTGTATCCCTTTTGCTGAGTGATAACTCTATCTTAGAACTTAGAAATTTGTCTTTGAAAGATTTTGTAACCGTTCATTTACATAGGTAGTGTTAATTAAGGGATCTATAGATCCTTTTGAAAAACTTTTAATGTAAAATGAACTACCTGTTATTATGTAAATCTGTTACCCCTGGCAACCAATCTCTGTACCTATAAATACCCATGTGAAACTTCACTCTTGGCCTCACAATTGATGGGAATATTGTGGGGACACCCCCAATTACCCCCGCTTTTTCTTTATAAATCTATAAAACTATACCTTCGTCTCTGTATTCTTTTATTTCTATTATTTTCTATTTTCTATTATTTTCTTATCCTTTGCAACGATCCCTGCCTAAGAGACCCGATTTTTTTGCTGGCAGTGTCGCTAACTCCCTACATTAAATGTGTGTGAATTACTTATAGTCCAAACCTAGCAGTTACTCTTTACCATTTATTATTAAGGACTTTAACTGGCCATCTTCTTCAACTTCTGCTCCTTCTTGACCATTCTCAACAATTCTCCTAATAGTGATTTTTCTGCCATTAACTATTTTAGCAGAAGTTACATAGACTCGAAGTTGTTTGTCCCACTACCACCAAATAATGTGGAGGAGAATGAAGTGAGGCCCCTATAACCTAGGGAATGAATGAGGTAAATCCTCCAAAGATGGACATTTACTGAAAGCAGAGAAAAACAACCCCATGCCTCAGCTTCTGCTTCCACCCAGACTCCTTCAATTCCACCCAAAGCCCTCAAATGGATATTCAAAGAAATCAAATATATCTGATAGCATTTCATATACGTCAGCTTCATGGTTGAACTTTCTCTCTGCTTTTCTTTATTATGAGGATTTTTTATCTGGGTGCCACTTCAGTGCCAGTTTCGAAAATGCCCTTTTAATATCCTCAGCTGAAGCATGTCTCTGCACACATAAAACTTCTTAGTAATTCACCATGTTTAAATGGGTTGCTGGAACAAGTCTCAGGGTGAGGGTGGCCATCTAAGCAGGGGCAGTGGAGTGGCCCATGTCTCCTCTTCATTCCTTCATGACTGCACTGGTGGCTGCAGTGGCCAGCAATTCTTAATTTTGATGTGGCCCAATTTATCAACCCTTTCTTAAAGGGATCATGCTTTTGGTATCATATTAAGGAATTTTTCCCTAACACAAAGTCAAAAAGATTTTTCTTCTACACGCTTTATAGATTTGGATTCTACATTAGGTCCATTTTAAATTAACTTTTTTAGTATACTGTGAGTAATGAATAAAAGTTCTTTTTTTGCATATGGATATTCAATTGTTCCATAACCACATATTGTTTATTTTAAAGCAGTAATAAGGAGGAAACCTTTAAAGCAGCCAGAGAAATATGACAGTGTGTACAAAGGAACAAAAATAAGAATGACAGCAGACTTCTTGTTGGAAACAATGAAAGCCAGAAGACAGTGGAGCAATACTTTTAAAGTACTGAAAGGAAAAAAAAAATCACCTGCCACTATCCTCAGTATACTGAGTGAAAGACATCTCTCAGAAAAAAAGGTGAAATAAATCCTTCTTCATATATACAAAAGCTAAGAGAATTCTTCAGGAGCAGACAACTGTAACAGAAATATTAAAGTCTTTTAAGACAAAAAATGGAATTACAGTCCCAGAGAGAGAGAAAGAGAGAAGCAAGACTGAGACAGAAAAGATAATTAAAGAAATAGTGGTAAAAGATTTTCCAAATGTGATGCAAATATAAACCCATAATTCCAAGAATCTCAATGAATTTCAAGTAAGATAAATACAAAGAATTCCAGACCAAGACATATCCAAAACAAATAGTTGAGAGGCATTTATAAAGAGAAAAAGTTATTAAGTAAGCCAAAGACTTCTGCTTTGGAGAAGATGGAGTAGACATACGTTTATCTTTTTTCCTTACTAAATACAACTAAAAC
This sequence comes from Cheirogaleus medius, assembly GCA_008086735.1. NCBI lineage: Eukaryota > Metazoa > Chordata > Mammalia > Primates > Cheirogaleidae > Cheirogaleus > Cheirogaleus medius. The sequence continues at coordinate 33,325,897 of VBSM01003215.1, read as the reverse complement.
CCTGAACATTATATAAAATAACCTGAAGAAAATGGTGTTAGAAGTTCTAGCCAGAGCAATAAGGCAAGAAAAGTCATACTGATTGGAAAGGAAGAAATCAAACTGATCCTATTTAAAGATGACATGATTGTCTACATAGAAAATTCCAAAGAATCTAAAACAAAAGCAAAAAAACCTCCTGGAACTAATAAGTGAAGTTAGCGAGGGCACAGGATGCAATATAAACATATAAAAATCAATTGTATTTTGATTTTTATTGTATATTGTATATATACTGTAATTGTATATAGTACCAACAATTGTATATAGTAGCAACAATATACAACTATATAATTGTATATAGTGGCAACAAACACATCAAATCAGAAAATACAGTACTGTTTACAAACCCTCATATCAAAATATGATATAGCCATAAATGTAACAAAACATGTACAGAACTCTTAAGCTGCAAGTACACAAAAAGCTGGGAAAAGAAATCAAAGAAGACCTAAATAAATGGAGAGATAAGCTATATTCATATTAATAGATTGGAAGATTCAACATAGTAAGATGTTAATTCTCTCCATGCTGATATATAGGTTTACCACAATTACTATCAAAATCCCAGCAAGATTTTTTGTAGGTGTAGTCAAGGTTCTTTATATGGAAAGTCAAAGAAACTAGAATAGCTGAAAGAATTTTGAAAAAAGAATACAGGGGAAGGAATGAGTCTACATGATACTAGGGTTTATTAAATAGCCACCATAATCAAAACTGTGTGGAACAATTTTTGCTCGTAGAGGAAAAGGAAAGAAGGCTGACTAGACACATCAGCTGCCAGATCATCCCAGAGGGAAGGAAGCGTTTCAGATAAAGGAAAGGAGGGAAAGGGCAGAGCTCAGGTGTAGTTTGGGGGAAACAATGTCAGAGCCTGCCGGTGATATCACGGGAAGAAATTGCAGAGCAAAATGCAAAGACAAAAGATTTCAGCAGAGATCAATGCCAGCAAAGCTGGGATTCCATTGGAGAGGGCAGGTGGGGGTTTTGTTTCTCCTTCCCTCACACCTCTGGCAGTCAGTGGGCCTCTAAGCTTCTTGGGAACTTTCCCACACTTCCAAGCCCAAGAGAGGTTGCAACCACTAAACATGGGGCTTCTTGAAAATAAAGCATCGGGCTTCCAGCCCGTGCAAGGGCTGCTCCCCCTCGCCATGGTGTAGAGCCAATACGGTGGGCACCATGCTGCATCCCTGTCCACAGCATCCCTTTGTCCACTCCAGGGAGCTCTAGCCATTCAGTGTTTACATCACCTGTTCCCACACAGACAGTTCCTAACTCCTGCCCAGACTGTGGTGGGTCCTGGAGAATTTGTGTGATCCAGGAGTTTTGACGTTCCATTCGGGCTTCCTTCCAAAGAGAGGAATGAGGAGGGCTGGATTGTTGGCTCTCCTCCATTCAGACTCTTTTTCTCCCTGCCAATCCCCCACCCACTGCAGTCCAGAGGGATGGTTGAGCTGAGACTCTCAAAATCACTGTCTCCCATCTGTTGGTGCACCCATGAGTCTGAGGTTTCCAGACAGTGGGCCAAAAGTGTTCCCCTGGAGGATTTGCAGCATTAGTGAAAGTGTCTTGGTCTAATTCATTGCAAGTTTCTTAAATGTCCATTGAAATTTGTCTTTACTCCCATATAAATTTGCTGTCACCAGATCCAAGTGAAATCATGGTGCAAAGGACAACTGAATGGCTCAGAACTTCTGACCACAGATTCCACACATACATCTTCCCCATCCTGCTCTTCCCTTGTTGTGTGTTCTGCCTCGGTCCTGCTCCCATTCTCTTCTGTTCTCTTGCACTTTCATCAAAGATTGAATTATGCTCCAGGACTTTTATCATAGATTTATTAAAAGTTTAAATATATGTCCCTTGAATGATGGTTTCTCAGTAATGAGGTGCATTCAGAAGGAGAATACCAGGTCAAGCACGGGTGTAATTTGGAAGATTTTGACATCAGCCATTTCATTTCTGAGGAGGAGCCTTGGTCTGGGAGTTCCCTGCCCACGGGTACTCCCCATGCTTGCTCACCAGTGGGACAGGAATGCAGGCCAAATCCTGTATCCCCAGGACTCAGTCGGGTTGCTTGGGGGCACAGAGGGGAGATTTGAGAGTTAAACTTGGGAGGCAAGGGAGCCCACATGGGGAGAACTGACAGGAGAGTGCAATGTGGTTCTGAGCCTTGCTTTCAGATTGGGACGGGACCTAAGGCCGGGAAGTCCCCAACCCGTGGCACCATTGCTGGTGAGCTCAGGGAGTTCGGGCACCGATTTGCAACCAGACACTGGAAGGAGACTCATGGGGGCAGTAGAGAAGGGAGAAGAGTGAAAATCACTCTCAACAGCCAGTCTGTGAATCCCTGATGACCCCTTCCCCACAAGCAGACACTTTAGCCGATCTTTGACAAAGCAGACAACAATGTACACTGGGGAAAGAAGCCCCATTCAATAAATGGTGCTGGGAAAATTGGATGACCACATGCAGAAGAATGAAACAGGACCCCTATCTCTCATCACTAACAAAAATTAATGCAAGATGGATAAAAGACGTAAATGTAGGACCCGAAACCATGAGAATTCTAGAAGAAAATGTAGGAAAAACTCTTCTAGATACTGGCCTAGACAAAGAATTTATAACTGAGACCCTGAAGACAATTATAGCAACAGCAAAAAGAAATAAATGGGACTTGATTAAATTAAAAAGCTTCTGCACAGCTAAGGAAATAATGAATGGAGCAAACCTACATAATGGGAGAAAATATTCACAAACTATACATCTGATAAAGGGCTAATATCCGGAATCTGCAAAGCAAATCAGTAAGAAAAAGACAAATAACCCCATTTAAAAGTGGGCAAAAGACATGGACAGAAGCTTTTCAAAAGAGCCAACAAACCTATGAAAAAATGCACAACATCACTAATCATCAGGGAAATGCAAATTAAGACCACAATGGGATATCACCTTACCCCTGTTAGAATGGCTTTTATTAAAATGTCTAAAAACAATAGATGCTGCCATGGTTGCAGAGAGAACAGAATGCTTATACACTGTTGGTGGGACTGCAAATGACCTCACGGAAAACAATATGGAGGTTCCTCAAAGAACTAAAAGTAGACCTTCCATTCAATCCAGCAATTCCACAACTGGATGTCTAATGGAAAAGAAGTCTTTTTTATCAAAAAGACACCTGCACTCAAATATTTAGTGTAGCACAATTCATAATTGCAGAGATGTGGAATCAACCCAATTGCTCATCAATTCATGAGTTGATTAACAAAATATGGTATATGTATACTATGGAGTACTACTCAGGCATAAAAAGGATGAATCAATGCCTTTTGCAACAATGTGGATGGAACTGGAGACCATTACCCTAAGTGAAGGACCTCAAGAATGGAAAAACAAACAGCACATGCGCTCTTTATTAAATTGGAGCTAACTGATGGGCACACATGTGCACAGAGGGGAGTAAAAGTCATTGGAAATCAAGCAGGGAAGAGGGGAGGGGCAAAACCCTCCTGACGGGTACAATGAACACTGTTTGGGTGATGGACACACATATAGCCCTGACTCAAGCATTCCAAAAACTATCCATGTAACTAAAACATTCGTATTAACACCTCCTTAATATTTTGAAATTTAAAAAAGACTGTGTGATATTGGTGGAAGGATAGACACATACATGAATGGAACAGAACAGAGGACCCAGAAATAGACACACACAAAGATGCCCAGCTGATCTTGGACCAAGGAGCAAAAGCAATTCAAAGGAAGAATGATATCCTTTTCCAAAAAATGGGGCTCAGAAGCCATGAGGCACCATTTCTACCACATTCTATTAATATTTGTTGAGGCGATAACACGAACCCTGCTCAGGTCCAAGGGAGGGGAAAGAGACCTCAATTCTTGACAGGTAGCAGCAAGGGTCTGGAAGAACATGTGGGACCAGAAATATTTGGAAAATACAATGACTGCCACAGTCAATAAACAAGTTCTGGACCCTTCCTGGGCACCAGGTACAGAGAAGAGGTGGACACAGTCCCTGCCTTAACCACTTTGGTACCAGCGGTGACTATAGTCGACAGCCACAGATGAACGCGCACAGCGACTTTAGCCGACAGCCGTGAATGGGACTTTTCTAATTTTTCATTTATCAAAATAAAATTGTGAACATTTAAAAATAACGTAATGAAAACATATATGTATATGTTACCTATTCTGATTTACATGACAAGTAAAGCTGCCTGTAAAGTAAAACAAGCTTTCAGTGCTTTAAAGCTTTCCTCAACACACAAGAGCAAAATGGATTCATCGTCAATGCACAGCACAAACTACCATGTGGACTATGAGTGCCGGCTGTGGGCAAGGCTTCGCGGCCAGTGAGCGCCATACCCAAGTGGTTAAGCAGCCACTATTCCCAAGGGTAAGAGAAATATACAGCTAGAGCTACCTGGGCATAGAGGGGGAAAGCGTGGAGATTTTTTTGTTGAAGATTAATACTTGTATAGTGTGGACTATGTGCTAGGCACGATTCTGTGTGCCTTACATTTATTCCCTTTCAGCTCTATGAAGTAGGTACAATTAATTATCCCCATTCTACATGGGAAGAAACGAAGGCACAGAGAGGTGAAGCACCTTGCCCAAGGTCACACAGCCACAAAGTGTTAGAGCTGGAACTCAGCCCAGGCGGTCCTGCAATGGAGTCTGTGCCTGTGCTGCTAACCACGGCACCACCCTGCCGCTCTTCTCAGATGCTCTCTCCTGGGACGGACCTCCTAACCAACATCCGTCGCAGGGAACATGGCCCCTGCTGACTCTGTGTCCCCAGGGAGCGAGGAGGGCTCTGCCAGAACCAGTCTCCTGGTTTCATTGTGTGTGTGTGTGTGTGTGTGTGTGTGTGTGTGTAATATATGCAATTTTATTTTTTACATCCGAACTGAATTTCTTTCTTGAGACTCCCTCCACAAACAAGTCAATGCAGGGTAAACTCCACCAAATCAGACCATTTTCAGTCCATTCATGGTCTCTTATGTCTTCCCTTCTCCCTGAGTTCCAAAGGAAGGGGATGGAGGGCATGATGGGGTGTTGTTACCAAAAGTTCAGCATTTGTCCCCGAAGCTGCATCAGAAGAACAAGGACAAGTGGTTTGAGGAGAAGGAAAGAGGAGTTTACTAATTTGCCAGCAAATAAGGAGGTTGGCAGACTCCTGCCTCAAAGCCCCAACGTCCTCCTGGTTTCATTTTTGACCAATGTTTTCTGAGCCTAGGGAGTGGGACGCCCAGGGTGTCACGGCTCAGCTCCTCGTCCTGTCACCCCCTTGTCCTGCAGGGCTGACTCCAGATGGGTAGCAGGGAAGCTGCTCTGCTGAACAGGAAGAAAAAATGAGCTCATTTTCTTTTGTATCCAGGCACCCCTTGAGAAGAATGTAACATGGAATAAAATGGTACTTTCCATGCAGAGGAACATCATCTTACAGGGGAGCCCAGGTGAATTGAGTTGGCTCAAATCCCAGCTCCGTCCTGGCTGGATGACCCTGGGCAGGTTACTTCTCCTTAGTAACCCCCAATGTCCCCTTCTGTCAGTGGGCGTGATACTTTCCCCACATACTTTCTGTGATAGGAAAGGAGAGAATGCATGTAAAGCACCTAGCATGGTCCTGCCACACAGGAGGCATTCAGTGATGTCCTCTCGCTTTGTCCTGGCCTCCTGGTGTGTGCTCAGATCCAGACCCTGTTCCCCTAGGAATGTGACCAACACAGAGTGTGAGCTTTCACCTCCCTCATTTCTAGACACTCTACCTCTAGTAATGCAGCCTAAGATTGTTTTAGTATTTTTGGCAGCCATATCACTGAGGGATACTCACTAGCTAAAATCCTACCATTCTTTGCACATGTAGCAGCTGCTCCGACATGCTCCTCCCAGCAGCCGTTGTAAATGACTCAGCTGCCAACGTGACAGTTCTGATGTTACAGAAACATGGATAACGCCAGGCAACTTCCTCCATGCCTCAGGCCCTGTTTGCTTCCACACTGCCACGGAAGGCTTGATCAATCCACCCAGAAAAGGTGGGACCTGGTAAGATTGAGAACCTAGGCCTCCTGCACCTCCTCCCTGACCGCCTCTATTCCTGAGGGGTGTCAAGCAGCAATATGCTCAAGGGGGAAAGATACTAGACACCTGATTCCCGTTACTTGGTAACGGGAAGGTGAATGAGCCTACGTGTGTATACTTTTCCTATGCTGCTCTGCCTCCCAGCCTAGAAAGTCACTGAAATGACAAAAAAAAAAATTGTTTTTTTAATTTGAAAGATGGGATGTGGGTGGAAAGTGGAAACCTACATCCACACTGGAGACTAGAGTGTCACAGGCTGTCCACATGCTGTGGGCATTGAAGACGATCAGCTGCCAGGTCCACTTGGGCTGGAGAGGAGAAAGTCACTGGGTCGCTGGAGTGGCTCCTCTTCCGGGAATGGGCCTGGTGCTCCCGGAAGTGAGAGGTGTGGATCCTGGCCGGATGAGGGCAGCCATCGGGCTTTGAGCGCTCACTATGCACTAAGTGTTTCACATGCTTCATTTGTTTGGTTGACACCACGACCATGCCAGATAGCAAGATCCCACTTTCCTTATGGAAAAGGAGATTGAGGTTCCAAGAGGTGCAGGAACTCACGCTAGGTCACATAGTGAGAGGGCTGAGGGCCGACCTGATGTCCCCCAGGGAGTCGGTGTCTAATGGGAGTTTCATTTGGGGAAGATGAAACAGTTCCGGAGATGGACGGTGGTGATGATTGTACAATAATGTGAATTTACTTAATGCCACTAAACTGTACACTTCAAATGGTTAAAATGATAAATTTTGTGTTATGTATATTTTACTACAATGAAAAAGGTGGGGGGGGGGGAAGAAGGCTATTAAATTCCAGATGGCTAATGTTGTCCCAGAGTTCTGAGTCTGAAGCCTGCCCCCTGTGTGTTAAAAGTGAGATCAGAGCTGGGTGCAGTGCAGTGGTGTGCACCTGTAGTCCCAGCTACTCAGGAGGTCAGCGTAGGAGGATCATTGAGCCCAGGAGGTCGAGGCTGCAGTGTGCTATGATCACACCTGCAAATATCCCCTGCACTCCAGCCTGGGCAACATAGTGACAAGTGGTCTCTTAAAAAAGAAAAAAAAAGTGAGATCAGTACTGGTGTACTGTCCAGGGGGCCCTGGGTCCTCTCACCCAGTTCCCTTTGGGAACCTCATTGTCTAGGTACAGCCACATCAAACCACATTAACCACTGAAATACACACACACCCCTTCCAGTGAACATTCTCATTGAGTGTCTTCTACATCCATAAAGTCAGACATATTGTTCTAACTGCCTCCTAACTGGCTGTGTGCCTCTCTCTCCTGCAAACAGGCTATACGACACAATGGTGCTATATTTGCCTCACTCAGTAAATCCCACTGCAGTTTAAGGGAAAACATAAAACTCTTTGCAAATGCTAAGTCTGTCCATAGTAACCTCTAAAAATGTTAAGTTCTGCAAAACAATTAAATTTTCTTCTTATTGAGTTAAATTTGGCAAGTAAATCCAAGTAGAGGAACGTATCCCATGGAAGTGGAATCCATAAAGCCCAATTTGCATTTCCAGCGTTGATGATTAATTCCCTAGTTCCCTTCCCAGAGGAGGGCAAGGGCTTACTCATTTGTTTCTGCAGCAAACACTTATCGAGTGTAGGCTGCCTGCCAAGTGATGCATGAACACACGCCAACCTCCCCCCTGCAGGTGATCCCGGCGTTCGTGCACAGACCCGCACTTGACGTTCACAGCTGAACCATTCAGCCTTGTGTCTGGGAAGGGGACATGGCCACTTGTCGTGTGTTTGCTTCCCTTGGTCAGTTTCCCCCCAGCCTGTCTGGATAGCAATGGCATGTTCACTGCCTCTGAGTTTCACTTCTGACTTGGTAAGTGTCTTAGTCCATTCATGCTGCTATAACAAAATACCATAGACTGGGTAATTTACAAAGAACAGAAATTTATTTCTTGTAGTTCCGGAGGACAAGAAGTCCAAGATCAAACGCTTGCAGATTTAGTGTCTGGTGAAGCCTCACTCTGCTTCCAAGTGGCATCTTCTTGCTACTGTGTCGTCACACGGCAAATAAGGAGGAACTCGCTCCCTGCAGCCCTTTTATAAGGCACTAATACCACCTGTGAGGGCAGGGCTCTCATGGCCTCATCACATCCCAAAGGCCCCACCTCTCTTAATACCATCACCTTGGGGTCTAAGTTCCGACATGTGACTTTTGCAGGGACTCATACAAACCACAGCTGTAATTAGGAAATGAGGCTGATATACACCCATAAGCCCACCACTTCTCTGTGTGATATTATAAATCTTGCAGGTGGAAACCTCAAACAAATTCCATCCCACACGTACCATGACCCAGACTTCTGAGCCTTTCCATATGCCATTCCTGCTGGGTAGAAGGCTCTCACTTCCTTCTCTGCACCAGGCATGTTACTCAATCTTCAAAGCCAGATCCAGTGTCACCTACGTGGAGCCTGCCAAGCAGACTGAGGGGCCCCTTTCCTCAGGGCACTCACTACCGAACACGAAAATGCCAACTTTCCATCTGTCCCAGCACTTAGCATTTTTCTCATTTTACTATTTTTCTCCATGTATTTATTGTGTTAAAATACAAATAATATAAAAGTTACCATCTTAACCATTTTAAGTGGTATTAAATTAATATTTTCAGTGGTATTGCATTCATAATGTTGTGCAACCATCACCACAGTCCATATCCATAACTCCTTTCATCTTGTAAAACTGAAACTCTTGTGAACTAAAAATAAAATCCTAAGCTCTCTGCTAACTGAATGTACCCCTCTTAGCCAAAAGGGACCCCAGAAACACCTTCGAACTGAGTTCCCAGCCATGACAGATGGGAGAGATAAAGCACAATTACAAATACACATAATTTCCCCATTTCATAAATATTCATGACTCCTCCTATAGCTTGTTGAATATGCATATTTGACCACCCTGCTTGATATAAATTCTTGCTCCTTTTGTCTGCCCCTTTGAGCACCTGGAAACCATCATTCTACTGCCTGTCTCTGATTTTGATTATTCTAATAAGAAAGTTGTCAAAATCAAAATGGAGTTACTTGTGTTAAAACCCTGACAAAAGGAGCCAGGGAAGGCCACAGTCGGGAGGGTTCTTACACATGTATGCCTGATTATAAGAACTATCACAACAGACTCTGCAAAAACCACCTTACATAGAAAATACTTCTGCAAGGATGTCTGTCCAGCAACTGCTTCTTCAACCTTGGACTGAAGCCACCCTTGTTATTGATCCTTATAGCCAAGGATGATTGATTGGAAACAACTTATGGAATCCTCTTTATTTTGTCTTAAAAAACTCCCCCTTGCCTCAACCTCTTTGAATAGACACATAATTTACTATAGCACACAGATTCCCATTGCAACAATACATCCAAATAAATATAATTTTCTTTTAGAGAAACTCTCTGTTATTTAGGTTTGACATAATCTGGTGTCAGAAGTGGGATAAAAGTGAGTTCACCTTGAACGACAGGCAACCCCTGGAATTGAGTGTCATAACCACTGAGCCCTTTGCTCTCTGCTTCTGTGAATCACCTTTTCTGCCCTAGTGAAGCTCCTCTCAGATTCTCAGACTCCCTCCTTCTGGTGAGTTCTTTTTGACTTTTAGTTTTGGTTATAACACTGCCTTAAATAAAGAACCCCATATCTCTCTTGGGACTATAAACACATTTTTTGGCAAGCCCTTTCTGATAAAAAGACAAGTGTCCTTTTGGAGAGTACTTTGGATTCTACAGAATTTGCATTCTTGTCTGTGAGGATCATATACCCTTTCTGGTGAATTCACTTTTGGTTCTTTCTGCATGCCTAGTTTAACACATTAACTGCCATGAGAGTTGTATTTAACTCATTCTAGTTTTGATCCAGGGGTTGCATCAAACACATATAAAATCTTACTTGTTGATGTTCTTATTGTTACAACTGACTATTTAATTCTAAAAATGTGGATTAAATTAATAGAAATCAATAAATTTTGTTTTTCTATTTATGTTTACCTTGAAATTACACTGGAAGTTTTTATTCTATTTTCATAATAAAACACTGTGGCCCCAAGGAAAAGTTTCTGGTTTTTTTGTGTGGTAGTCAATGTGTTAAATTTTTTGTTTGTTTGTTATGCATACCTGGCTTGAAATTTTTATGAGCACTCCTAGGGTTTCATTTTAGTTTGATTATGTACATCTGTAAATAATTTAGCTCTTTTACTTTTTTTCCTCCTCTGCTCATTTCTGAACATCTTCCAAGAGTAAAAATAAACATTTTAAATGTGGGCATGGCATGGCCAATGAAAAGCTGCTAGGATGGTCACCACCGTCTAAAACACTGGTCCAAAGCCCTGACATTCCTTGCCAGGATTTATACGATTGCTTTGCTCTTAATAAGAAATGGAATGAGATTCTCAAATACTAAGGAATGCCAAACTTTCTGGAACTCCAGCTGGCTACACAGTTTTTCCTTGTGCACAGTTTTATTTTTATTTTTTTCCCTTTTTTTTAAAATGTCAGCATATTATGGGGGTACAAATATTAAGGTTACATATATTGCCCATGCCCCC